>CM040244.1:147811974-148308454 GCA_022545495.1 Chrysanthemum lavandulifolium
TTTTACCCGACTCCTCGATTCTCAATTTCCTTTTGCAATGAAGTTATTTGTTCGTTGTTTTGTTACGAGTGACTTTAATTGATTCAAACAACTCATTGAAGTGACGTTTAACCTTTTCATTTTCTTCTAGAAAACTTTCGCTTTCCTTTGTAAAGCATTTACTAGGTTTTGAAGATGAAACGTTTGAGAATTTCGAGAATCTAAAGAAGGAGGCATTTGGGAGCTCGTCATATTGTTTGTTTGACCCTTTAATTGAGAGATTTGGGCTTTCAACTTTCTCGATCGTGTTGCATCGAGCTTGAATCTGCTCATCACGTTTGTTAATTTGAAAACTCGCATCAAACTCGAGCATCCAAGATGTCTTGACATTTGAAGTTTTACATTTTCTTTAAGATGTTGATATTTTAGTTGTAAATTAAAATGCTCAACTTCTAGTTTAGAAAATGTTTAACGAAATTGTCGTGATCATCCAGCTCAATTTTCTCATTTAGTTTAGAATTAGTTTTTCAAGCTCAATGACACGATCATGGGAGACTTTCAGGCACAGATAATTCATGAAATTTGGAAGCATTAATAGAGCAATTTGAAGCGTTGAAAACACATCTTGAGCAACACATTCAAGAATAAGATTCTCATTTAATGTATGCAAGTTCTTTCTCTCAATCTCATTATATTTCAAAGGCACGCCATAGTCACTAACTTCAACAACCATTGCATCAAATTCCTTTTCCATTCCCTTAATATCGCCTTCTATTCCCTTTTAAGACTCTCAAAGTGATCTTTTAGAAGTTTAAAGAAGGGCATGACCTCGCTTAGATAGCATTCTTTCATTTGTTCAAAACCCTTTCTCCTTCGATTATACCAAATGGTGTGATCCTTTTCTTGCAAGTTTTCTCAAAATCAACAAATAGTTGAAATATAACATATTGGCTAATTAATATCTTGCTTTTAGTGGCAATTTTCCTAGGTACAAGATGCATTGGTGTATTAGGAGGATACACAATGCTTCTAGGCATTTTCCAAAGGGAGGGTTAGTTTCAACAATATTTTCCGCTTCGCTTATCTAAATCTTTTTCCGTAAGACTTGTTCGGAGTCAACAAAGTCTCGAGGCTTAAACTTGTTTAATGCAATCCAGCTTTTCCTTCTTATAATCATGAGGAGTGATATTTATGTTTTCTCTTTGCATTTGGGATCATTTTGTTTCTTATTCATCTTTTCCTAGTGATTTCGCCTCGATTTCTTATCTTCCTCAAGGCATTCAACGCAACTAGGATTCTCGCCTAGGCTTAAGGATTTCATCACCATCATAAAGCACCTTATGAGCATTTCTAGCCTTTTAATTACCTCGATTCGGTTCCTCAACAAGGGAATGCTATGCTTATCGCTTAAGACTCGATGTTTGGTGACCATGTGAGCAAATCAATGGTGTTTCCTTGTATGTACAACTTGTTTTCAAGTTTGTTTTTCAAAGTTTTCGATTAGAAAATCTCTCAAGAGTTTTGATTCCTTTGCATTAAATTCTTGCTTAAGCATTTTCACATTTTCTTGAAGTTCTTGTTTTGTTTAATGTTTTAGAAAGTTTTTCTTGCAAGGAATTTAATTCTTGTTTCAATACTTCTTCTCTAAACTTACTTTTTCTAATTATCGTACTCACTTGGACATCCATTTCCCGCTCACGAGTGGTCAACTCAAATTTTGCACGTTGTTCATAAATAGCAACACGCTCCTTATAGGCATTTAGTTCGTAAATTATGGAATCATCAGAGCACATGCAGTGTATTCATCAAAGACATAGTCATTGTTGATCGCAGAAGATGCATCACTTGGTACAACTTCACTTTCACTTTGTTTCACGATTGATCGTATGGGACAATATTGATATTACCCATATTTTCAATATTTGATTCAATAGTTTCATTGGTTGTACTTTGTCATGCATCCGCTGCACATCAAGATCATCGATAGCTTTAATACCTCGAGATGAGTTTGTCCTTGGATGGGCCACTTGTGGTGAAGAAGAGATCTTGGGAGAAACCATTGGAGAGATGCTAGCCATAAAGATTGTGTGTGCAGAGGTCCATCATCTACATCGTAGTCGTATGCATCACGGCCCACGACTTGAAAGGCGCTCGATGATTGTGACCTATCTCCGAATAGGTCGCTCATCCACATCTCGCATCATAGGTCTTGGCATTCCCTCAAAGAAGAAACAAGAATTCCTCTTCATCCAACGCAAGACCATTGTCCCGAGCTTGTGCCAAGAACATCTTATCTCTCAAGTAATCAAGATTCTCGGACGCTTTGGAGATGTGCGCCTTGCAATGTGACCTTCACCACCACGCGTTATAGCATTTGATTGGCTTAGGTTGACCTTGGTTACCATTTCTTCCTCGATTCTCGTTTCCAACATAACCTCTCCCACTCCACCTCTTCCCCGATCATACTGCCTTTCCCGAATCGGTTGCACCACGATCCTTCCATCTTTAATCGTGGCTTGATTATGTGGGTTAGATGCGCTCGAGGTTGTTGTTGGTTTGTGGAGAGAATTCATGTTTTGACTAATGAGAAGAGCTAGTTGATTGATGATGTTACCCACGTGTGCATCAAAGATCGCCTTGTTTGAACATGGGATCGTGAATGAGTTTGTGATTACCATTCCCAAGGGTATGACTTGTGATGCTTTGGTTGTGATTCCGATGTTTGAGTAGAAGGTCGTTGAGTCATTAGACGAGCTTGTCTCTCCCGGTTGGTTTTAAACCGATTGAGAATCAATTTTTCAAACATAGCATGTCTCTCATTTCAAGGAGGAAGGCATAGAGTTGCTCATAGTTTGTGTTCTTCAATCCTTTAGTGAGTTTCACAAATTGTGACAAACTTGTGCCATTCGGGATTCATGTTGTTCACAAACTTTGAGTTCAAATGAATGTTAGGCATAGTCATTCGATGTTCCTCATGTCATTCACTAACTTATGGAATCTCACATAGTACTCATAGACACTCTCATCCGGTTTCATCTTGAAGTGCTCAAATTCATCATAGAGTTGGGATTCTCTGCCTTCCATAGTTAATTTCGAACCGAGAGAAGCATCTTAACGTTATCCCAAACGCCTTTGCATCGTTGTTATGATTGATCGCCTTGTAGATGTCTTTAGGAAGACCTTGAAGAACAATGTTTGAAGCCCCGATATCTCGCATCGAATCTCTTTTTCTCCTTATCATCAAGCTCATCATACATCTTAGGTCCGTCCATTCCGTAAACAGAGTACCATCTTCATTAGTATCAAGTATGTCTCTAGTCGCCTCAACCCGATATGGTCCTTCATCAATGGATTTGAGAATGTTGACACCATTTTCCTTTCCAAGGCAATACAATCGATTCGCTGAGCCCAAGAATCGTAGTCGGCTGGCAAGCATGGGTGGACGAGTATCCGAGCCACCGCTTGAACATCCCCAAACAATGGAGATGATGAGGGACGTTGGTAGACATGTTAACAGATTATACGGATTTTATAACTCTATGATTAAACCGGAAATAGATTCTTTCACGGATTTTACTAAATCAAGAGAAAACCGTAAACAATCACTCAAGTCGCTAGATGATAAAGCTCTAAGTCGCTAGAAACAAATGCACTAAGTCGCTACCAATTAATTCGCTAGACAGCCAAGTCGCTAGAATCCCAAGTCGCTAATGTAAAAGCAAGTCGCTAAGTAGTAACTCGCTACGCATCAAGTCGCTAACCAAATTTTGGCAAAGAATTGCCACACAAGTCGCTAGAAACACAAGTCGCTAAAGAGCAACTCACATCGACCAAGTCGCTACCACAAGTCGCCACCCGTAGTGGAGATTCCACTACTTGTACTTTAACTCGCTAGATCTAACTCGCTAGCACCAACACCGTAAGTCGCTACAAAATGTGAAGCAAGTCGCTACCAAGAAACTATTCCGTGAACTAAGTCGCTAGCTTGAAAACCATATAAACATCACTTTTCAATCCAAAACAACCCAACCAAGATGATTCAAGCTACCAAATGAAAACCTAAACACTTTTGATGATTCTAAACATAAAAGTACCAACAAAATTCAAACTTTAACACAAGAAATCAACCAAATGATGCAAAACCACTAAACTTTTTCAAACTCAAAACCACCTAAAACCACTATAAATCCAAAGATGTGCAAGATATGATCTAACCATGGCTCTTGATACCAATTGTTAGATATTACTTTTCACATACACATCAAACCATAACACAAAGTAGCATATAGATGGAATTCTAGAGAGAAAGTTAGAGGTTTAGGAACTTAGTGAGAGAAAGTGAAAGATATTATTATGAGCTCCAACTCTCTACCTTGGAAGGTAGAGAGTATTTATAGTCTTACATAACTCGCCACACTTTGGGTGTGGATCGCATACAGTGGGTAAAGACCCGTCCGTCCTCCACGGTGTTACTTAACTAAATTACTACTTAACTTAAATGAACTACGACTACGAGCTTAACGATTACATATACTTGAGGTGACCGACTCTTTAATACCGGAATTTCTAATTCCTAACACGACTTTAGTTTCGACATCTTCTATATGATTTATGATAAAGTGCTTCCGTTAGTGCTTCATGTACACAATGTAATGATGATTCCGGTTATTGAGATCGCAACCATCAATCGGGAGAGATATGTACATCCGTTCGCATTAACATATTCACATGATCGAGCTTAATCGCTATTCCGAGTTGACATCAGAGAAGATCACCGATTCAACCGCTATTGTGATGTCATTGTCTCTTCTATTGTTGGGGACATGTGTACGTTATGGGCTGATTGGTTATATGTTAGATAACTGGAATGCATTTGGTGAAATGAAGGTGTTGATATATTGTTCTCCGAATTGACAACTGCTCAATCCCGAAGAGTTATGTGTACATCGGGGACGCGCAACAAGTTCATGTGATCGGGCTTAATCATTTATTTCGGGTTTGATAACCATAGAAATGATCCGTGTTAACTTGTTACTTCAGTGTTATCATCTTCTTCGGGTTCTTGAAGCTTCATACAATTAGACTGCTTTGCTTCACTTCTTCTTCTTGGGGAAATGGTGTTTTTCGGAGTGTCGGTTTGGGGAAGCTACCAAAGATTCACTTTTGAAGGCTTAAGTTGAGACGATGATTCAAGAGCCTCGAATGCTTTGGTGGTGAAAGTTTAAGAGATGATGACTTCAATCTTCTACAAAGTGTCGAACGATTTGCTTATCTCGTACTTGTATCATCATCTTCTTAAACTATTTCTATCTTTGTAAATAATTTTCAAAAAGCAAAATACAAAAATATAAAACCAACAAAAATAAAATAGAAAATATAAAATCAACAAAAGCTCATAAAATCGGAAAATTGAAAATACCAAAAATATATTTTCTCAAGACATGTCTTCCGGTATCGATAACATCTACGGTCTTAGAAATGTCATTCAATAATGGCACGGAATTTAGATGAAGTTCGAGCAGGAGGTGTAAATATTTTTTCTAAACATGTCTCAAAATATGGCTTCTGATTATTTCAGATCAGTAACGTTCTTCAAAACCATGGTTTGCTATTATTTCGGATAGCAACCCGTTTTTCAAAGAAGGAAAGTGCTACACTTAAACGATTTTCACAAATTTCGAGCACTTATACTAAAAACTAATGAGGAAAGTATGTCTAAGGACTGCTGTTCCTACTCAAATATTTTTCCTTTTAAAATTCTTCAGAAAAATATTTGTTTTAACAAAATGGTGGAAAATGAGTTGCTTAAAAATCAATCAGTGTCATTGTTTTCATAAATTTGCTAAACTCAATCAATGACTTCAGTGCTTTTAATATTTTTTATGAAATGAGTCATTGATTGAGGGGGGAATGTTTTCAAATTTACATCATCTAACGAGCTTTCTTAATTATCCTATATGCTTAACTGAAAATGATGTTAACCTATGTTGAAGGACTAGGTGCCTAGGATATGACTGTTAGGAATAGATGATTTGAGTTTGATAAATACATAATTCCCATGCCTTTGTATGATCTGACTGATATGTTGAATTGACTTTTATTAGTCGATTGCTGTTTGGGTGTTGTCGACCACCATATATGTCTATCTGTGTTCACTAACGTATGTTGATAACATGGTTTAAAAGAATGTTCCCGATCCGGATCCCACAATAGAAGATGATTGGATGCCGAAAGGAAAGGGTAACTATATCTTGGGTTGACAAATGAAGAAACAGAGCTTAATTTGACTTCTATAGAGAGTTGGCATGAAAGAATGCAACGTAAGAGGTCTCACTGCATCAGCAGATGGTTTTCTTCATCATCAAATGAAGAAATGGAGCTTAATTGGACCTCTATGAAGAGTTGGCATGAAAAATGCAACGTAAGAAGTCTCACTGCATCAGCAGATGGTTTTATTCCAAACCTCCAGCAACAACAACAAAAGCAACTCAACCACCTAACGTATCTTTGTGCAGGATAATTGTGATGATACCATTATTTAAAACAATTTTTAAAATAATATTGTTTAGAAAATGGAAAATATTGGTTTGAAAATAAATTGGACTTAATTTTGAAAATCACGGACTTCATTTTATCAAAACTTAAGTCACTCAATCATCGACTACGGTCATCGATTGAGGGGAGAGTGATTTAAAATAAAATATTTTCAATCGATATTTCTTCAAAAAGGTCTAGTTGTACAATAATAAGTGGTGATCTAAAGATTTAATGTTATGTCATGGTATGATTTTCTTTAAAACTCAAAGATCTTACAAAATGAAAATTTTTTCTCGTCTTGTTTGATTGTGAAATTGTTTTATTTTATTAAAGATCTCTTAAAACTATCATACCGACACTAACAATCTTTAATGTTTTAAATTGATCCTTATCAATCATATTTCAAAATTAAATCTTGCCACGTCTTTTCCCAAAATTTTCTAAATGATTTAATCATTGGAATCACAAATCTCAAATGGTTTGATATTTCTGATCAGGGGAGAGATCGTGATTTAAATCTCAAATTTGTTTAAATAGAATTGGTTTTAGTCCTTTAAAGGCACTCCTGCCTCCATGTGCCAAACAATTTCAATATATGATGCACATGATTGAGGAGGAGCATTTATCCAAAAACAAGATGAGTATTTAAAACCAGGCCACATTTTCTCCCATGTTTTCTAAACCTGATTAAATCACTTGAGATCCAAAATCTCAAAGGTTTGATATTTTTGATCGGGGGAGAATTTGTGATTTAATTATGAAATTTGATAAAAGATGATCATTTTGATTCAAAGTGCATGTTCTCTCTAATATGTGCCAAACTCTTTCGTATATCGATGCACATATTGAGGGGGAGCGAATGGTTTCTATTGGCAGTCGTGAAAAGTACTTCAAAAACCTCTTGCCTCTATGTGATAAAATGATTTAAAATATCCTATGCACATATTGAGGGGGAGAATTTACCAAAGAAAATCAAATGGATTTTTCTAAGGAAATTAAGGTCAAAGAAATCATTTCAAAGAACTCTTGCCTCCATGTGCTAAACAATTTCAAAATCTTATGCACATGTTGAGGGGGAGCATTTCTAAAAGATCAAAAACAATTAAGGTACAAAATGTTTTGATTTTATATCACAAGTACCTTGATTGATTTTCCAAATGATTTATCAATTGGTTTCATGAAGGAAAGAACAATACCAAAAGACCGACCAATTTACTTTATGCATGGTGTTATAAGGATGGTTAGGTTAGGTATTCATTCTCACGATCCCGCCAGAGCCGGAGGGATCTACCCAGGGACAATCCACTAGATAGTGTAGAGTCCTTAGGTATGATGAAATAAGGAGAAAAATGAGAATATGGGAAGAGTTCGGACTGAGACTGAGCTAGTACTAGAATAAACCCAACAAGGTTCTAGTAATGAAGTCTCGGTAAGCACTGAAGGGGTTGAAAGAATGCAAAATAATTGAATGTGAAAAGGGTGAAAAGAAATAGCCCTCCAATAATTCAACCTTAGGGCAGAAACCGGGTTCAATACATATGCTACTGGTGGTTACTAAGGTAACACTGGTATTGAAGACAAGACGTCATAGACCCAGTGACGCACTGTACTAACTTCCCAAGCTACTCAAGCTCCTCTTAAAAGGGCTTGTTTCATTCTCACGGGGAACCTACATAATCTATCAACTTTCTCTTAGAGATTGTTGATATTGAAGAAGGAGACCCTCCCCCAGTCTCCGACATAGGAACCAAATATGCACTATTAAGTCTAGAGCCAAGAGATCATCCATAATATCTCATTAGGACACAAAATTAATGATGACTTGTTGTTTCACACAATGTGGAAGTAAGTATATATTGAGAGTCCCACGATTATCCTTGTGGTATTGCCGTAACATCCGAGTGCTATGTAAAAGTATTCACGATGAAGATGGAAATCATTTTAGAGCCAACATCAAACAAGCTCTTGGTGGGTGACATGTGAGATCTTTCTAAAGATCAAGCTTGTGACAACCGGATAGAAATAATGGGCGATTCATTCTTGAATCAACCTTGGTCCAGAAATGAATTGATTGAATCCTTTTGGAAAACCATTTGATGTGCAAATCTTCTTTCTCTAGCACATCGAATGTGTATTCATGTTTTCAAACTCAAAAGTATTTATGATTGAAAATTGATCTTTCTCATAAAACCTTCGTCAAAAGTATTGCAAAACTCATTTTCTTCTAAGTAATACGCGATTGTTTTCAAATCAATTTTTCATCAATCGTGAATCTCAATTATTTGGTTCACTCATTCCGTGTTGTCTTCTTTGAGACGTTCCAGTTTAAGAATAGCTAGAACACCGCGAAACCCCGTCAAGGAGATTCTTCGAATTATTCCCGATCACAGCAAGATTGTATCGATCAACGGGAACCGTGGGTCGTGTACCTCAATTCAACGAAGTGATCAAAGACACTTTCGTGTTTTATTGCTAATCGTTGTTTGCGGTACATTTGATGGTTGCGTACCGATCGTAATCGAGGAGTCAATCCAAAGCCGCATGCTCAAAGATCCACACTTAATTGAAGAAATCATGACTTGTGCTTATCTACATAACCGGCTCGATATTTCTATACTATGCTTCGCTACACCGCCAAATATCATGAACCAAAGAAAGCTTCCGCTACTCTAATGAAAAGATGTCATGATTCAAAAGTGTGAGCATGTTGGTCCAAAAGTCACAACATCACATAATGGCAACACAATAAAGGGTGATCCGAGATTTCATGTGAATGATGATCTCGAATAAAGCTTAAAGATCATCAAAGATGTAGATCGCTTAAAGGCCTCCACTAAAAGTACAAAGTTATCGGACTTTAAAGAATCATCGCTAAAGCACAAAGATGCGATGTTGAAGAATTAATGTCTACGAGCTCAAGACATAAAGATTAAATAGAATGCTAGGATTTGAAATGTAAACATGGGGTGACCTCCTTAGGGGAGATTGTTAGAATTAGAAATTTCATAGTGAAGTATCGGTCACCCCAAATATTATCTAGCATAAGTTAGCTCGTAGACATATCGTTAGTTACGTTACTTGTTAGTTGATTAGTTAGTTATTAGCGTAGTTTAGTTTAGTGCAACACCGTGGAGGAAGGACGGTCTTTACCCATCAGATGCACGATCCACATCCGTTAGGAGGACGTATTTTATGTAACTATAATCACCTCTACCTCCCAAGGTAGAGGTTGGACCTTTCACCAATCTAACCTTCTTTCTTTTGTTTACTTTCTCTCTAGAAAGGCTCCCATCTTCCACTTTCTCTCTTAAACCTCATATTATACGCCCATATTTGTGATTGTTTGTGTGTTTGTTATATCCAATATGTTACTGTCATCTTGATCGTCAAATATAACTACTGTGGTCTATTTGATATCGATATTGGTCGAGATATCGATCATTAATGAGTATAGTTTGATCGGCACCGAGACAATCCGTCGATGTCACACTGGCCTGTGTCACTCATGTGGAGAGCTTGTATGTGTGCCATCAACATCAACCGCATTAGCTCGCAAGTCCTCCATGTCATCATCGAATCTGCATCCGCCATGAAGTCTGTGTTCCTTGTTGGTAAGAGTTCCACCGCCTTCATCCTTGAGCCAAGAGTAAAGCCTCTTTGTGATAAGCGTTGCCTCTTGTCCTCGGCTTTGGGCATGCATTAGCCGACGACCCTTCTCATTACTGCTTATAACAACGAAGACCATTAACCCTATTCTGAGCATTACCTGTTCAACCACTTGAGCCCTTTGTTGTTGTGGAGCACCCATGTTATTCCTTCCCATTGGATTAAACCTTGACCACCGCCCATCCGGCGAACATTACCTCGATTTCGAACTTCAACACGTCCATTGTTAACAACACCGATTCCTTGTGCTTTGGATAAGGTACGAATGCGATTGTTGGATTTGTTTGAGTATCACCAAGGCTCTAGCAATCATGACAAACCCTTGCCGCAATGCATCGAAAGCTTCGTATCCTCATTAGATTCACTATAAAGTGCTTGATCATTGTTGTTGTTGTATGGAACCATTTGAGTTTCTTGAGATTGGTGCTGTGACGGATCATAAGGTGTTATTTTAGAAGATGGTTGAGCAGCAGGTTGTGGAGGATTTATGAATACAGTTTGTAAAGTCGGGAATTGAGGATAACAAGTTTGAGCCCACAAAGCTAGTTGTTGATTATCCGTGAAGGTGTGACAGTTTGTCCACGGATAACCCTTTCTTTTTCAACTTCTTTTGATGGGGCTTCAAATAGTCGTACAACAATCCGTAAGTAGCATGATGAAGATTCTTCGCTCACGGATGAAAATGACATATTTTCCCAATCGTGACCAAGACTACTCAGAACTTAGTGTTGTGACTATTCTTGGCATGATGATGTTGTGTTTGTCCAAGTCAATGATGATGTATGAGAATCGATGATGATATGACTCTAATGTCTCCGGTTTCAATCATGAAGTGTTCATAAGCCAAGTAGATTTTGGATTCCATGTCTTAATTGAGTTCGAGGCCTTCCATGAGAAGATGAATATGTTCACACATTGCTTTAGCGATCTTTTGAGCATCAACACTTCAAGGATTGGATTGGGTAATCCCAAAAGGATGTATTGCATTGCTAGCTCATCGGCTTGAAATGTAGAAGTTCATCGCCAGTGAGGTCGAAAGAGTTGCAATGTTGGTGACATCACCTCTTGGTGGAGTAGCATTTGGATCTCTGGGTGTAACGACAAGAGGCATCCAAACGGACCTTCCAAGATGACCTTCTTTAAGAACTTTCCATGTGGCTTCTTTAGATCACGTAACCTAAAGAACCTAATAACCCATTGATCGTAGTTTCAGAGTGAGCATTGGAGGTCTATCAAGTGATCCAAACCTCATGAATGGATTGTTATTACTTAAAGCTTCACACATCTTGCCAAACCATGATGGTTCCTTCATAGTATTCCCGGATGGATGTTGATTGTAAAAGTTTGTGTAAGGTTGTACTTGAAGACTAGGTGGTGGTTGAACCATTTGTGGTGGAATTGCTCCTCGTGTGGAAAATGTTGTTGTTGAAATTGTTGTTGATAAACTTGTTGTTGTAGATTGAATTGTTGTTGTTGTTGACTGAGTTGTTGTTGTTGTTGTTGAGGATACACATGAGGAAAGTAGTTAGAGTATGGTGGTTGAGACATCTTGAAACTTGTGTTGATGATGGATCTTTGTAGTCAAATGAAACTTTGTTGATGAATAGTCCTTAGGCATAGAAACCAAGCTTAGGCAAAGAAAACCTTAGGCGTAAAAACACCAAACTTACGCATAAGAAGAGAACTTACGCGTAGGATTAGCTTACGCGTAGGGTTAGTAAAACCTTAGGTTATGCGTAAACTAAAGACTTAGAAGTAAGAAACTTATGCGTAATTTTTCCTTAGGCGTAAGACGTGCTTATGCGTAGGAAAAGCTTAGGCGTAAGATATTTTACTCGTAAGTTTTTATGCTTAGGCATAAAACTAGGGTTTAACCCAAAAAATCCTTTACACTTAAACCAGTGTAAAAGATATCCAAAGTCGAAGTGTTTTCAGGCTTATCCAGGCAAGAAAACACCGAGTAAACCAAGAAAATCAAGATCAAACTGGATAACTTACGCGTAACTTTAGGGTTTTGTTACGCGTAGATTTTCCAAACCGAAGTTTTCACCCAAAGTGTTTCTAAACCGATTTTGTGATGAGACAACTTCAATATCACCAAAATAACACAAAGTGTGAAACTTGATGATCCAAAACTTTAATACACCTTACGTAGAACATGCTACACGATTAAAACCAAGCTTAAAAACCAAGAAATACACGTAAAGTTTGAAACTTTTGCCAAAACTTAAACTTTAACACCAAATAACCATAAAAGTACAAGAATCTTGGATTTGAAAGTGTAAAAGTAAAGCTTTTATGCTTGAAAGTTTGTATAACGAGACTTACGCAGAGACTTCAAAAACAAAATAAAGTTCACCCAACTATTTGGCGATTGATACCACTGTTAGGTCACCATATTAGTAACACAAGCATCAATATAAGAAAGATAGATAAAGAGTGATCGGTTGAACACTTAACACACACACAAGAATGTTATAAGAAAGGTTACGCGTAGAGTGAAATGATAGAATGAACAACCAACCTTCAAGAGAAGGTTTACAAGATTATTTATAGGAGGAACTAGGCAACACACCAAGTTCCTATCCTTTCCTTATTATGCGCTTTGCATAGGCTCATGGGCTTTCTACATGAGCCTAGCCTTGATTACTAACATAGAAGCCATAATTAAGCTAACTATTACATATTAATTACTAACACTTGAATACTAGTGTAGGAGTGATTCCAACACACTCGGTCCCGACATGCTATATGTTTCTCCTTGACCCATGCGGGGTCAACCGAACAGGGGAGTCACCCCCAATAGATCTATTTATAACATTCGCACTTCCCAGCAGGAATTGACGGTTCATGTAAAGGGTAATATGGGATCTAAGGACTTAGGCTAAGCTGCGTAATATTCTAAGTCAAGCATTTTGGTATGGTCCATAAAACATCTATGTATGATGTATTTTAAAACATGTCAATCAAAAGGTATAGTATGCATGGAAATGCACCATTAAAATCATTTAAGTAAAATGAGCATGTATCTTCCCCCAAAACAAGTATAAAACATATTAAAAGTAGGGGCTATGAAACTCACCTTGGCAATTAGAAGTTCAAAGGGAATTAATTCAATTATTGGTAGTGCACGGCTCCGACACGTAACCTAATTAATACGGCAATTTAGTCTTGATGCTTAAGACTCGATAAAGTTTAACTAACTTTATAAGTTTTAATTTTTTGTTTTGTTGTTGTTGTTGTTGTTGTTGTTGTTGCTTGTGTGGCAGCATTTAAGTTTGAAAATAACTTTTCAAGAGTTTGTGTATTCCGCTTATGGAAGTGTAGAGCGTAAACCGAAAAGCTCAAGAATGAACGAGACTTTGGTTAAAGGATGACCGGATGATGAAGTACTAAGGTAGTACGTATGATGAGATATTTTCGGTGTGAACGAAAGAAATATATATATATATTTAAATTAAGTGTATATATATATATATATATATATATATATATATATATATATTCATGACATCTAGTCTTTAAAATAAATGTGTTTATTTTAAAGAAAGTTTAAGTCTCAACTAAATCTTTGTATACAATTTATAAAATATAACGTGGTTACATTTTAAAATAATAACTATGTTTCGATAAGTTTTAAATATAATTTACTAAAAGAATTACCAATACTGCCTTTAAGAATTAAGTCTTGTTTGAATTAGTAAAATAGCTTATGTGCTTATGCCGAATCCGATAAGTCGGGTATATTCTATTCAATCTAGCTGACCAATGTCAAGAGATTATATTTATCGCACCTAGTATAAGTGTATTAAGTCTTAACTTAGTATATGTGTGAATTGTATTAGTCAAATAGGATTTAATGAATACATTTCACTAAATAAGTTTTGAAAATTTTATATATATATATATATATATATGTTGGAATCACTCCTAAACTATATTTCAAGTGTTAGTGAATCATATGTAATAGTTAGCTTAATATGGCTTTTAAGTTAGTAATCAAGGCTAGGCTTATGTAGAAAGCCCATAAGCCTAGGCCAAGCCCAATCAGTAAAAGGATTGGAACTTGGAGTGTTGCCCTAGCTCCCTCCTATAAATACTCTTGTATAACCCTTACTTGAGGGTTGGTTGTTCATTTACTCTCAATACTTACGCATAACTCTTCATAATTCTTACGCGTATTGTGTGTTCTTGTTTATCCGATCTCTTCTCTTCTATTTCTTATATTGATGCTTGTGTTACTAATATGGGAACCTGACAGTGGTATCAGAGGCAAATAGTTGGGTAAACATATTTTGTTTTTGAAGTTTTGGTCTTACGTGTAATAATGTTTCATACTTTGTCACGCTTAAAAACTCAATTTTTACACTTTTCAATCCAAGATTCTTGTACTTTCAACATTTTTAGGTGTTAAAATATCTGTTTTTGGCAAAAGTTTCAAACTTTACGTGTGGATCATTGTTTTAAGCTTGGTTTTATACGGATACTTTCTACGATAAGGTGTTTAGAAGTTTTGGATCATCAAGTTTCACACTTTTGTGTTATTTTGGTGATATTGAAGCTATTTCATCACAAAAATCGGTTTAGAAACATCATTTGGCGTAAATCGCTTTATTACTTTCACGCGTAAGGAAACCCTAATCTTACGCCGTAACTCATCCTTGGTTTGATCTTCGGGCCATGGATTACTCGGTGTTTTCTTGCTTGGATAAGTTCGAAAACACTTCGATTTTGGATATCTTTACACCGTGATAGTGTAAAAGATCTTTGGGCAAACCCTAATCTTACGCATAAGCTCAAACTTATGCGTAGAACTCATTACGCATAAGATTATTCTTACGCCTAAGCTCGCTCTTACGATAAGTTAATCCCACGCCTAAGTTTTCTACGCTTAACTTTCTCGCTTACGCATAACTTTAGTGTTTTCTCATTTCACGCTGTAAGCTAATCCTAAGCGTAAATATCATTTTTACGTAAGTTTGGTGTTTTAACGCTTAAGTGTTTCTTTGCCTACACTTGGTTTCTACGCCTAAGGATACTTCATCAACAACGCTTCATTCGACTACAAATATCCATTTAACATCACAAGTTTTCAACATGTCACAACCACCATACTCTAGCTATTTTCCTTACACTTACAATCAACAACAACAACAACAACTAAGTCTACAACATCAACAATTTAATCATCAACAACAAATTTATCAACAACAATTTAATCAACAACATACTCCACAACTTGGAGCAATTCTACCACAAATGGTTCAACCACCACCTAGTCTTCAAGTACAACCTTACACAAACTTCTACAATCAACATCCATCCAGAATACTATGAAGGAACCAACATGGTTTGGCAAGATGTGTGAAGCCTTAAGTAGCCAACAATCAATTCATGAAGTGGCTCACTTGATAGACCTCCAATGCTCACTCCCGTAAATTATGATCAATGGGTGATAAGGTTCTTTAGGTTTTGTGATCTAAAGAAGCCACATGGAAAGTTTTAAAGAAGGTCATTATGGAAGGTCCATTTCGTATGCCTCACCGTTGTCACACCCGCAGATCCGTATGCCAATCCACCAAGAGATGTCACCATTATTGCAACTATCTCGCACCTCACCGATGAACTTCTACACTTTGAAGCCGATGAACTAGCAATGCAATACATCCTTTAGGATTACCCAATCCAATCCTTTGAATTGTTGATGCTCAAAAGACGCAAAAGCAATGTGGGAACATATTCATCTTCTTATGGAAGGCACAACACTCAATCAGAAGACATGGAATCCAAAATCTACTTGGCTTATGAACACTTCATGATTGAACCAGAGAGACATTAGAGTCATATCATCATTGCTTTTCGACATCATTAATGATTTGGACAAACACAACATCATCATGCCACTAATTGTCGTCAACACTAAGTTCCTAAGTAGTCTTGGTCGGAATGGGAGAAGTTTGTCATTTTTCTCCGTCAAGCTAATAATCTTCATCATGCTACATACGGATTATTGTACGACTATCTCAAGCCTCACCAAAAAGAAGTTGACAAAGAAAGGACTATCCGTGGACTCCCTGTTCACAAATACTTTCGTGACAATCAACAACTTGCTTGCGGGCTCAAACTAATCTTCCTCCTCAAGCAGCTCCTCAACCTCTCTCAACCAATCGCAACCTATCACACCATATGATCCGTCACAAGAACAAACTCAACAAACTCAATTGGTTCCATACAACAACAACAATGCTCAAGCCCTTTACGTTGAAGTCGATGAGGACTCCGCCGCCGATGAATTGCAACAAGGATTTGTTATGATTGCTAAAGCCTTCACGGTATACAAACAAATCCAACAATCGCATTAGTTCCTCATCAAACACAAGGAATCAGTTGTTGTAAATAATGGACGTGTTGAAGTTCGTAATTATGGTTATGGTCGTCGATGGAGGTGGTCAAGGGTTTAATGCTATGGGAAGGAATAACATGGGTGCTTCGCAACAACAAAGGGCTCAAGTGGTTGAACAGGGAATGCTCGTAATGGGGTTAATGGTCTTCGTTGTTATAACTGCAATGAGAAGGGTCATCTGGTTAATACATGTCCTAAGCCAAGAACAAGAGGCGTGCTTATCACAAAGAGGCGTTGCTCTTGGCTCTCAAGGATGAAGTGGTGGAACTCTTACCAACAAGGAACAAAGCTTTATGGCGTATGCGATTCGATGATGATATGGAGGACTTGCGTGCTAATGCAAGCATGATGTTGATGGCACAAATGCAAGCTCTACACATGAGTGATACAGCCCAGTGTATGACATCGATGGCTTGTCTCGTACCGGATCAAAATACACTCATTCTCGATTCGATATCTCGCCAATTTCTCCATTCGACAAGGATCAGAGTGTTCAACATGAGCCATCCACATCTCATTCCGATGATTATTAAATAGATCCTGTAGTTATATTTGACGATCAAGATAACCTTATGGTAAATATTGATAATCAAGTTGACTCCGTGGTTATATTTGAGGATCTAAATAATGATCATGTTGAGACTCACATTGAACAAGATGAACTTTCGTCTAATAGAGAAATTGAGCTCCTAAACTTAATTAAAGACCAAGAATCTCGTTTTATAATGTGCAATCAATTGAAAGCTAAAAATGCACTGTTAATTAGGGATAATGAATGCTTAATTAGACAAATCAACGTTTATAAAACTCAAGAAAAACGTGAACATGGTTTTGAAGTCGCTTTTGCTAAATCTCATCAAAACGAAAAATCATTAGAACGACAGATACGTGATCTAGCCGCTTCCAAGAATGCTTTGTTGTCTCAAATAAAACAACTGAAACATGAACATAAACAACAACTTAACGCCTTACTTTGGAAACTCAAAAGCCAAGGTCGAGTTGTTAACTTGTCAAAATAGTTCTCACGAGTACAAACAAGATTCCACAAAACGAATAGATAACTATCTTGAAGAAATTGTCGACTTACAACACAAAATCAAAGAGTTTGAAATTTTGTTTATAAACATGGTGAGTCAATCACAACTATTCAAAAGTTTACTTTTAAACCAAATCCAAATGGATATGGACCAATTCTTGCCGATTACAAACCTAAGTTTTCAAACGAGCATTCAAACCAAATCACAAGTTTACGGATGAGAACATAGAATTGATGATTCAATTATGATTGTTGTTGAATAAAATAGTATGGAGGAATTAGATGCGATGACGAGAGTCAAAATGGAAAATGTCGTTTATAACAAACCATTTAACTATTCAAAAGCCGTAAGTTTTGTCACACAACAAGATACTTCTAACAAACCTTTTGTTATCACACCAGTTTATGAAGTTAGTCCCAAACACAATGGTGCACAAATTAATGGTCCTTTACCTTCACTTAGTGAAGTTAAAACAAAAGCCGAAAGTTGTCGTGTTATCAAATATTTTGACACTTTCTTATCTGACCTCAAAATTTTGGAACGTGAGATTGAATTTCATTCTGAAATAAAAGTTGAACATTTTCAATCGCCAATGGCGCGAGAACAAATAGATATTCTTCAGAAAAGAATTTTACCCCATGTAAAAATTTGAAAACTTGTGCACTATATTGGGAAAGGGATTTTCACAAGGAACTTGGTCTCATGAAAATAGTTTTCGAGAAAATAGAAACATCGATTTCAAATACTAAACGTAAAAAGAAATTGTTGAGAAAAGATGTTGATCGACTCTTGGAAGATGTTATTTGTGTTGATATCAATAATCTTGTTTTATTACAATCTGTTGCATATGCATCTGATCATATCTCTGCTGATTATGTTGATTCTGTTGATATTGTTGAGAATATTGATAATGTGCATCAGATCGAGTCTTTAAAAGCTGAAAATGAACGACTGTTAAACGAACTTTAAAATTCAAAACGTCGTCTTCAATGGTGTCAAAAATATTGTCAAAATCGTAAACTTTCTTTGCAAAACAAAATCCACCAGTTGAAATCAAAAACGTTTAATCCTAAAATTGAGCAACTGGATGATCAAAACGTGTCTTTACAATGTAAAATCTCAAAATATGAACAAGAACTTGCAAAAGTTAAAAAAGAATATGGTGTCATATTTGATTTACTCAAATAGACTCGTAATGAAGCATCAAACGAACTTGATCATTATCTTGCACACACTAAAGAAGTCATAAATTTTTCGAAATCTTCGCTCGAAACTCAAGATTTGGTGCACACTATCATTAAGTTAAGGAAATGTTAGGAAAGTATGAACAAGTTCAACCTAGCATCATTAAGAAAATTGCACCAGTAACACTTAGCAAATGTGAACCCATTGCCTACCGACAAAACACAACATACTAATGTGCTTCCTCTACTAAAATAGAATAGTTGCCTCTTTTCCAAATGTCGCACTTCACGACCTAGGAGCAATACAAGGAAGAATAGGAAGTTGCGACCTAAGAAAAGATCAATAAAGAATGTCAAGTAGAAGAACACCCTAGGACTTTGAATAAGACTCAAGTTGCACCCATTTTAGATATTGTGTCCGACAAATGTAATGGAAAAAGTGTTGTAACGAATGCTAAACCTTTAAGTACTTTTGATATTCGATCGATGCTTCTTGTGTTATTTGTCATAAAAGTATGCTTTCATTTGTCATGACAAATGTGTTGCTAAAGCTATCTTGTCTCGTTTAAGGAATCCTAAGAATCGAATACCTCTAGGCCCACTAATGCTTCTAAGTGCGTGGCAGTAAACCGCCTTCCTTAGATTCTAATAAACATTGATGTCCCCGTAGTTCCAAAGATCACCTCCAAGGAATGTCGTACCACCTAGTGCATTCACTAAGACTAAAGCTAAGACTAGTTGGAGATGGCGAAATGGTTACATAATACACTAGGATTTAAATGGATGCCTAAAATCATTGATGTGTGTATTTCTACTATAAGCGCTTGGAACCCACTAACACTTCGGTTCCACATCTACTTCTATTCCATCGTGTCGTGCATGTGTAATGCAGTGATAATCGATCATCCTTTGGATTGTTGATAGTGGATGTTCCCATTACGACGAGCAATCTTAAGCGTTATCAAACTTTATTGCAAAGTTCATTGGCATCAGATTCGGGAATGATCACTTGCAGACTATCATGGGCTACGGAGATTATGTCAATGGCAATATCGAAATTAGCGGTGGTTTATTATGTGGAAGGCCTCGGTCACAATCTCTTTTCATCGGTCAATTACGTGGTGGAGATTTGGAAGTTGCTTTTCGGGAGAAAACTTGTTTCATTCGTGATCTACAAGGAAACGATCTAATGTCCGCTCTCGCAATTCTAGTCTATACACAATCTCAATGCAAGACATGGTTGCTTCATCTCCCATCTGTCTACTTTCAAAGGCAACATCAACAAAATCCTGGCTATGGCACCGTCGTCTCTCACATTTAAACTTTCAAACCATCACCAACCTTGCTCGACATAAACTTGTTGAAGGTCTCCCGAGATTCCGGTATTCTAAAGATCACCTTTGCTCTGCTTGTGAACAAGGGAAAAGCACTCGTTCTTATTTTCCTTCAAAGGTGGTTCACAGCTCTCAGCATGTGCTTCATCTTCTTCACATGGATTTGTGTGGTCCGATGCGCGTGCAAATGATTAATGGCAAATGCTACATCTTGGTAATTGTCGATGTCTACTCACGATGGACTTGGGTCTACTTTCTTCGAAGTAAAGATCAAGCTCCACAGATGATCATCACCTTTCTCACGAAAATTCAAGTTCAGCTCCGGAACACCGTCCGCCAAATCAGAATAGACAAAGGCACTGAATTTGTGAACCAAACTCTTCGAGAATTTTATGAGAAAGTGGGAATTAAGCATCGACATCTATTGCACGCACACCGAACAAAGCAGAGTTGTTGAAAGACGAAACATGCGTTAGTGGAAGTCGCAAGAACAATGTTAATCTATGCTAAACTTCCAGATTACTTGGGCGTGTCGTATCAAGCGCATGCTATACTCAAAATCGTTCAATGATTACAAAATGCCACAACAAAACACCTTTTGAGCTTATCCACAACCATAAACCGAATCTCAAACACTTTCATGTATTTGGATCCCTTTGCTACCCAAATAATGATCGTGATGATTTTGGAAAGCTCAAAGCCAAAGTCGACATTGAGTCTTTATTGGATATCGTGAGAATTCTAAAGGTTACGGATCCGAATCGTCAGACAAAGCAAAGTTATGGAAACGATTCATGCTAATTTTGATGAACTTACGAAATGGCTTCGAGCATATGACTTGGAACCGGTCACAACCGCTTAAACTTCCCCAAACCCCATCATCACCGAACCAAGCCCCTAGCTTACTCGTCAACTAATGGAAAAGCTCTTTGCTCATTGTTTAGTGATGACATTGATGAGCGTGCTCGGTGTATCCATTGTTTTCATTGCTCAACCCGATCATACTCTTATACCGATACACTGCTACAACAACTCTTGTTGAAGAAGCACCACCGATTGACTCTACAACAACAGCTTGAACAAAGCGCTTCCAACGACAATGAACCAGTGTTGATGTTCTTAATGAAGTACCCCACCTCTGATTTTAATCCAAATCGTTCTTTAACCCGTTTGCCAATGAAGCTGCTTGCACTGATGTCGCAGAATCATCAACAAACCATTTGAATCCTCAAAATCGCAAAATGTATACCAACATCAACCCTCTACACATCGTTGGACAAAAGACCATCCTCTTGAGAATATTATTGGTAATCCAAATCAACCATCGTAATAAGACAACGCGTCTTCACACGATGGTGAACTTTGCATTTATGCACTCACCCCCGCTAATCAACCTAAAAACATTAAAGACGCAATGACAAAACACAACTTGATTGAATCCATGCAAGAAGAACTCAACCAATTCAAACGTCTTGAAGTATGGGAACGGTTGAAAGACCAACAGGGTCTACGTCATTGGTCTCAAATGGATTTGGAAGAATTAATTGGATCTTTGAAGAGCGTAATCGAAACAAGTCACGTCGGTGGCTAAGGGTTATAAACGTGAATAGGTATTAAATTTGAAGAATCATTCGCCCGGTTGCTCGTCTTGAGGTCTGTTTCGGATCTTTCTCGCGTTCATGCTCATATGAATATAACGGTCTTTCGATGGATGTCAAAACCGCTTTTCAATGGTCAATGAAAAAAGCAGTCTATGTCACCGACCCGGAAGGATTCGTTGATTCGAGTTCCCGAACCATGTCTCGCAAACCGAACAAAGCTCTATATGGTCTCAAACAAGCTCCTCGGGCATGGTACGATAAGTTATCATCCTTCCTCATTGCTAATAAATTCACCAAAGGTTCGGTCGATCCTACACTCTTCATACAATATCACGGGCTCACATCTTAATTGTTCAAATTTATGTGGATGACATCATTTTGGGTCAACACACTTAAAATACTCAAATGCTTTTGCAAAATTAATGACAAAACATTTTGAAATGTCAATGATGGGTGAACTCACATTCTTTCTCGGAATGCAAGTTCACCAATCACCCGTGGTATTTTCTTGAGTCGGTCAAATATGCCCTTGAATTGTTAAACAAATTTGGAGCGAAAGCGTGACACCTATGCCACACCAATGGCTCATACCAAGAAGCTAGACGATTTACATGGGAAATTGGTGGACCCTACCAAATACCGTAGTATTATTGGGTCTCATGTATCTAACGACTAGCAGGGCACGATATTGTGTTTGTCGATATCTTTACTCCCGTTATCGATCGAGACCAATGAAACCCACCTCTCGAGGTTAAAAGAATCCTCCAGATACATCAAGGGAACCATTAATTTGGGATCCGGTATCAGAAGGATTCGGTTTTGAACTAATAGCATTTTCGGATGTTGATCACGCGGGATGCTTAGATTCACATAAAAGTACTTCAGAGCATTACAATTTCTTGGTGATAAAGCGGTGTCATGGCAATCAAAGAAGCGAGGATTGTACATCGCTCTCCTCAATGTAAGGCGTAATATGTAGCCATGTCGTGGGTTGTGCTCTAGTCATTTGGATGAGAACACAACTCAAAGACTATGGTTACGTGTTTGACAAAATCCCGATGTCTTTGCGACAATCGAGTGCTATTGCGATCTCGTGTAACTCAAGACAACATTCAAATCAAAGCACATCGATCTTGATATCATTTCATCAAGGACCACGTGGAGCGGTATTGTTGAATTATACTTTGTGGGTCTTGAATACCAATTGGCGGATCTTCTCACCAAAGCCTTAGCCCTCGCTAGGTTTAATGAGTTGGTCCACCGGATTGGTATGCGGTGTTTGACTCAAGAGGAACCTGGATGAACTCTTAAAACATTCTTAAAACCAACAAACACCAAAACGTCTTTTGTAAATATTTTTCAAAACAAAATACAAAATATGAAATCGTAAAATCTCAAAATATTCTTCTATCTAAATTCTTTCAAACATCGCATAAGTACAAATCTTGATCAACACTTTGTTCTATCAAATCTTTCACTATTTTTCCGAACAAGTGTTGAGGGAGAAAGTAGATATTTTCAAATTTTTATGAAATGAGTCATTGATTGAGGGGAATGTTTTCAAATTTACATCATCTAACGAGCTTTCTTAATTATCCTATATGGCGAAAATGATGTTAACCTATGTTGAAGGACTAGGTGCCTAGGATATGACTGTTAGGATTAGATGATTTGAGTTTGATAAATACATAATTCCCATGCCTTTGTATGATCTGACTGATATGTTGAATTAACTTTTATTAGTCGATTGCTGTTTGGGTGTTGTCGACCACCATATATGTCTATCTGTGTTCACTAACGTATGTTGATAACATGGTTTAAAAGAATGTTCCCGATCCGGATCCCACAATAGAAGATGATTGGATGCCGAAAGGAAAGGGTAACTATATCTTGGGTTGACAAATGAAGAAACAGAGCTTAATTTGACTTCTATAGAGAGTTGGCATGAAAGAATGCAACGTAAGAGGTCTCACTGCATCAGGAGATGGTTTTCTTCATCATCAAATGAAGAAATGGAGCTTAATTGGACCTCTATGAAGAGTTGGCATGAAAATGCAACGAAGAAGTCTCATTGCATCGCCAGATGGTTTTATTCAAACCTCCAGCAACAACAACAAAAGCAACTCAACCACCTAACGTATCTTTGTGCAGGATAATTGTGATGATACCATTATTTAAAACAATTTTTAAAATAATATTGTTTAGAAAAATGGAAAAATATTGGTTTTGAATATAAATTGGACTTAATTTTGAAAATCACCGGACTTCATTTTATCAAAACTTAAGTCACTCAATCATCGACTACAGTCATCGATTGAGGGGGAGAGTGATTTAAAATAAAATATTTTCAATCGATATTTCTTCAAAAAAGGTCTAGTTGTACAATAATAAGTGGTGATCTAAAGATTTAATGTTATGTCATGGTATGATTTTCTTTAAAACTCAAAGATCTTACAAAATGAAAATTTTTCTGTTCTTGTTTGATTGTGAAATTGTTTTATTAAGAACTATCATACCTGACACTAACAATCTTTAATGTTTTAAATTGATCCTTATTGGTCTATTTCAAAAATTAAATCTTGTCACGTCTTTTCCCAAACTTTTCTAAATGATTTAAATCAGTTGGAATCACAAATCTCAAATGGTTTGATATTTCTGATCAGGGGAGAGATCGTGATTTAAATCTCAAATTTGTTTAAATAGAATTGGTTTTAGTCCTTTAAAGGCACTCCTGCCTCCATGTGCCAAACAATTTCAATATATGATGCACATGATTGAGGAGGAGCATTTATCCAAAAACAAGATGAGTATTTAAAACCAGGCTACATTTTCTCCCATGTTTTCTAAACCTGATTAAATCACTTGAGATCCAAAATCTCAAAGGTTTGATATTTTTGATCGGGGGAGAATTTGTGATTTAATTATGAAATTTGATAAAAGATGATCATTTTGATTCAAAGTGCATGTTCTCTCTAATATGTGCCAAACTCTTTCAGTATATCGATGCACATATTGAGGGGAGCGAATGGTTTCTATTGGCGATCGTGAAAAGTACTTCAAAACCTCTTGCCTCATGTGATAAAATGATTTAAAATATCCTATGCACATATTGAGGGGAGAATTTACCAAAGAAAATCAAATGGATTTTTCTAAGGAAATTAAGGTCAAAGAAATCATTTCAAAGAACTCTTGCCTCCATGTGCTAAACAATTTCAAAATCTTATGCACATGTTGAGGGGGAGCATTTCTAAAAGATCAAAAACAATTAAGGTACAAAATGTTTTGATTTTATATCACAAGTACCTTGATTGATTTTCCAAATGATTTATCAATTGGTTTCATGAAGGAAAGAACAATACCAAAAGACCGACCAATTTACTTTATGCATGGTGTTATAAGGATGGTTAGGTTAGGTATTCATTCTCACGATCCCGCCTTGAGTCGGGAGGGATCTACCGAGGACAATCCACTAGATAGTGTAGAGTCCTTAGGTATGATGAAATAAGGAGAAAAATGAGAATATGGGAAGAGTTCGGATGAGACCGAGCTAGTACTAGAATAAACCCAACAAGGTTCTAGTAATGAAGTCTCGGTAAGCTTGAAGGGTTGAAAGAATGCAAAATAATTGAATGTGAAAAGGGTGAAAAGAAATAGCCCTCCAATAATTCAACCTTAGGGCGAAACCGGGTTCAATACATATACTCTTGGTGGTTACTAAGGTAACATCGGTATTGAAGACAAGGCGTCATAGACCCGTGTGTTGTACTAACTTCCCAAGCTACTCAAGCTCCTCTTAAAAGGGCTTGTTTCATTCTCACGGGGAACCTACATAATCTATCAACTTTCTCTTAGAGATTGTTGATATTGAAGAAGGAGACCCTCCCCCAGTCTCCGACATAGGAACCAAATATGCACTATTAAGTCTAGAGCCAAGAGATCATCCATAATATCTCATTAGGACACAAAATTAATGATGACTTGTTGTTTCACACAATGTGGAAGTAAGTATATATTGAGAGTCCTACGCATTATCCTTGTGGTATTGCCAGAACATCCGAGTGCTATGTAAAAGTATTCACGATGAAGATGGAAATCCTTTTAGAGCCAACATCAAACAAGCTCTTGGTTGGTGACATGTGAGATCTTTCTAAAAGATCAAGCTTGTGACAACTGGATAGAAATAATGGGGCGATTCATTCTTGAATCAACCTTGGTCCAGGAAATGAATTGACGAATCCTTTTGGAAAAACCATTTGATGTGCAAATCTTCTTTTCTCTAGCACATCGAATGTGTATTCATGTTTTCAAACTCAAAAAGTATTTATGATTGAAAATTGATCTTTCTCATAAAACCTTCGTCGTATTGCAAAACTCTTTCTTCTAAGTAATACGCGATTGTTTTTCAAATCAATTTTTCATCAATCAGTGAATCTCAATTCGCTGGTTCACTCATTCCGTGTTGTCTTCTTTGAGGCGTTCGGTTTAAGAATAGCTAGAACATTGCGAAACCTCGTCAAGGAGATTCTTGAATTATTCACGATCACGGCGAGAATTGTCTTCGATCAGCGGGGAACCGTGGGAACGTGTACCTCAATTCAACGAAGTGATCAAAGACACTTTCGTGTGTTTTATTGCTAATTGTTGTTTGCGGTACATTTGGACGGTTGCGGTGATCGTAATTGAGGAGTCAATCCAAAGCAAGATGCTCACAAACATCCACACTTAATTGAAGAAATCATGACTTGTGCTTATCTACATAACCTGGCTCTGATATTTCTATACTATGCTTCTGCTACACTGCCGCAAATATCATGAACCAGTAAAAGCTTCCGCTACTCTAATGAAAAGATGTCATGATTCAAAAGTGTGAGCATGTTGGTCCAAAAGTCACAACATCACATAATGGCAACACAATAAAGGGTGATCCAGAGATTTACTGTAGCTGATGATCTCGAATAAAGCTTAAAGATCATCAAAGATGTAGATCAGTTAAAGGCCTCCACTAAAAGTACAAAGTTATCGGACTTTAAAGAATCACTGCTAAAGCACAAAGATGCAGATGTTGAAGAATTAATGTCTACGAGCTCAAGACTGAAGATTAAATAGAATGCTAGGATTTGAAATGTAAAACATGGGGTGACCTCCCTTAGGGGGAGATTGTTAGGAATTAGAAATTTCATAGTGAAGTATCGGTCACCCCAAATATTATCTAGCATAAGTTAGCTCGTAGACATATCGTTAGTTACGTTACTTGTTAGTTGATTAGTTAGTTATTAGCGTAGTTTAGTTTAGTGCAACACCGTGGAGGAAGGACGGGTCTTTACCCACTGTATGCCTGATCCACAGTCCGTTAGGAGGACGTATTTTATGTAACTATAATCACCCTCTACCTCCCAAGGTAGAGGGTTGGACCTTTCACTCAATCTAACCTTCTTTCTTTTGTTTACTTTCTCTCTCTAGAAAGGCTCCCATCTTCCACTTTCTCTCTCTTAAAACCTCATATTGTACGCCCCATATTTGTGATTGTTTGTGTGTTTGTTATATCCAATATGTTACAGGTCATCTTGATCGTCAAATATAACTACAGGGTCTATTTGATATCAGATATTGGCTGAGATATCAGATCATTAATGAGTATAGTTTGATCTGGTACCTGAGACAATCCGTCAGTGTCATACACTGGGCCTGTGTCACTCATGTGGAGAGCTTGTATGTGTGCCATCAACATCACCGCTTGCATTAGCTGCAAGTCCTCCATGTCATCATCGAATCGCATCCGCCATGAAGTCTGTGTTCCTTGTTGGTAAGAGTTCCACCGACTTCATCCTTGAGAGCCAAGAGTAAAGCCTCTTTGTGATAGCGTTGCCTCTTGTCCTCGGCTTTGGGCATGCATTAGCGAGACGACCCTTCTCATTACAGTTATAACAACGAAGACCATTAACCCTATTTCGAGCATTACCTGTTCAACCACTTGAGCCCTTTGTTGTTGTGGAGCACCCATGTTATTCCTTCCCATTGGATTAAACCCTTGACCACCGCTCATCGACGAACATTACCTCGATTTCGAACTTCAACACGTCCATTGTTAACAACACTGATTCCTTGTCTTTGGATAAGGTACGAATGCGATTGTTGGATTTGTTTGAGTATCACGAAGGCTCTAGCAATCATGACAAACCCTTGCTGCAATGCATCGAAAGCTTCTGTATCCTCATTAGATTCACTATAAAGTGCTTGATCATTGTTGTTGTTGTATGGAACCATTTGAGTTTCTTGAGATTGGTGCTGTGACGGATCATAAGGTGTTATTTTAGAAGATGGTTGAGCAGCAGGTTGTGGAGGATTTATGAATACAGTTTGTAAAGTCGGGAATTGAGGATAACAAGTTTGAGCCCACAAAGCTAGTTGTTGATTATCCAGAAGTGAAGGTGTGACAGTTTGTCCACGGATAACCCTTTCTTTTTCAACTTCTTTTTGATGGGGCTTCAAATAGTCGTACAATAATCCGTAAGTAGCATGATGAAGATTCTTCGCTTCACGGATGAAAATGACATATTTTTCCCAATCAGGACCAAGACTACTCAGGAACTTAGTGTTGACAGCTATTCTTGGCATGATGATGTTGTGTTTGTCCAAGTCAATGATGATGTATGAGAATCGATGATGATATGACTCTAATGTCTCTCCGGTTTCAATCATGAAGTGTTCATAAGCCAAGTAGATTTTGGATTCCATGTCTTCTTAATTGAGTTCAGTGCCTTCCATGAGAAGATGAATATGTTCACACATTGCTTTAGCAGTCTTTTGAGCATCAACACTTCGAAGGATTGGATTGGGTAATCCCAAAAGGATGTATTGCATTGCTAGCTCATCGGCTTGAAATGTAGAAGTTCATCGGCGGTGAGGTCGAGAAGAGTTGCAATGTTGGTGACATCACCTCTTGGTGGAGTAGCATTTGGATCTCGGTGTAACGACGTGAGGCATCCAAACGGACCTTCAAGATGACCTTCTTTAAGAACTTTCCATGTGGCTTCTTTAGATCACGAACCTAAAGAACCTAATAACCCATTGATCGTAGTTTCGGGAGTGAGCATTGGAGGTCTATCAAGTGATCCACCTCATGAATGGATTGTTGGCTACTTAAAGCTTCACATCTTGCCAAACCATGATGGTTCCTTCATAGTATTCTGGATGGATGTTGATTGTAAAAGTTTGTGTAAGGTTGTACTTGAAGACTAGGTGGTGGTTGAACCATTTGTGGTGGAATTGCTCCTTGGTGTGGAAAATGTTGTTGTTGAAATTGTTGTTGATAAACTTGTTGTTGTAGATTGAATTGTTGTTGTTGTTGACTGAGTTGTTGTTGTTGTTGACTGAGTTGTTGTTGTTGTTGTTGAGGATACACATGAGGAAAGTAGTTAGAGTATGGTGGTTGAGACATCTTGAAACTTGTGTTGATGATGGATCTTTGTAGTCAAATGAAACTTTGTTGATGAATAGTCCTTAGGCATAGAAACCAAGCTTAGGCAAAGAAAACCTTAGGCGAAAAACACCAAACTTACGCATAAGAAGAGAACTTACGCGTAGGATTAGCTTACGCAGTGGGGTTAGTAAAACCTTAGGTTATCGTAAACTAAAGACTTAGAAGTAAGAAACTTATGCGTAATTTTTCCTTAGGCGTAAGACGTGCTTATGCGTAGGAAAAGCTTAGGCGTAAGATATTTTACTCGTAAGTTTTATGCTTAGGCATAAAACTAGGGTTTAACCAAAAATCCTTTACACTTAAACCGGTGTAAAAGATATCCAAAGTCGAAGTGTTTTCGAGGCTTATCCGTGCAAGAAAAACCGAGTAAACCAAGAAAAATCAAGATCAAACCAGGGATAACTTACGCGTAACTTTAGGGTTTTGTTACGCGTAGGATTTTCCAAAACTGAGTTTTCAGCCCAAAGTGTTTCTAAACCAGATTTTTGTGATGAGACAACTTCAATATCACCAAAATAACACAAAAGTGTGAAACTTGATGATCCAAAACTTTAATACACCTTACGTGTAGAACATGCTACACGATTAAAACCAAGCTTAAAAACCAAGAAATACACGTAAAGTTTGAAACTTTTTGCCAAAAACTTAAACTTTAACACCAAATAACCATAAAAGTACAAGAATCTTGGATTTGAAAGTGTAAAAAGTAAAGCTTTTTGCGTTTGAAAGTTTGTATAACGAGACTTACGCGTAGACTTCAAAAACAAAATAAAGTTCACCCAACTATTTGGCGATTGATACCACTGTTAGGTCACCATATTAGTAACACAAGCATCAATATAAGAAAGATAGATAAAGAGTGATCGGTTGAACACTTAACACACACACAAGAATGTTATAAGAAAGGTTACGCGTAGAGTGAAATGATAGAATGAACAACCAACCTTCAAGAGAAGGTTTACAAGATTATTTATAGGAGGGAACTAGGGCAACACACCAAGTTCCTATCCTTTCCTTATTGCGCTTTGCATAGGCTCATGGGCTTTCTACATGAGCCTAGCCTTGATTACTAACATAGAAGCCATAATTAAGCTAACTATTACATATTAATTACTAACACTTGAATACTAGTGTAGGAGTGATTCCAACACACTCGGTCCCGACATGCTATATGTTTCTCCTTGACCCATGCGGGGTCAACCGAACAGGGGAGTCACCCCCAATAGATCTATTTATAACATTCGCACTTCCCAGCAGGAATTGACGGTTCATGTAAAGGGTAATATGGGATCTAAGGACTTAGGCTAAGCTGCGTAATATTCTAAGTCAAGCATTTTGGTATGGTCCATAAAACATCTATGTATGATGTATTTTAAAACATGTCAATCAAAAGGCATAGTATGCATGGAAATGCACCATTAAAATCATTTAAGTAAAATGAGCATGTATCTTCCCCCAAAACAAGTATAAAACATATTAAAAGTAGGGGCTATGAAACTCACCTTGGCAATTAGAAGTTCAAAGGGAATTAATTCAATTATTGGTAGTGCGGCTCCGACACGTAACCTAATTGTCTGACAATTTAGTCTTGATGCTTAAGACTCGATAAAGTTTAACTAACTTTATAAGTTTTAATTTTTTGTTTTGTTGTTGTTGTTGTTGTTGTTGTTGTTGCTTGTGTGGCAGCATTTAAGTTTGAAAATAACTTTTTCAAGAGTTTGTGTATTCCGGCTTATGGAAGTGTAGAGCAGAAACCGGAAAAGCTCAAGAATGAACGAGACTTTGGTTAAAGGATGACCGGATGATGAAGTACGAAGGTAGTACGTATGATGAGATATTTTCGGTGTGAGCTAAAGAAATATATATATATATTTAAATTAAGTGTATATATATGTATATATATATATATATATATATATATATATATATATATATATATATATATATATATATATATATATATATATATATATATATATTCATGACATCTAGTCTTTAAAATAAATGTGTTTATTTTAAAGAAAGTTTAAGTCTCAACTAAATCTTTGTATACAATTTATAAAATATAACGTGGTTACATTTTAAAATAATAACTATGTTTCGATAAGTTTTAAATATAATTTACTAAAAGAATTACCAATACTCGTCTTTAAGAATTAAGTCTTGTTTGAATTAGTAAAATAGCTTATGTGCTTATGCCGAATCCGGCATAAGCCGGGGGTATATTCTATTCAATCTAGCTGACCAATGTCAAGAGATTATATTTATCGCACCTAGTATAAGTGTATTAAGTCTTAACTTAGTATATGTGTGAATTGTATTAGTCAAATAGGATTTAATGAATACATTTCACTAAATAAGTTTTGAAAATTTTATATATATATATATATGTTGGAATCACTCTAAACTATATTTCAAGTGTTAGTGAATCATATGTAATAGTTAGCTTAATATGGCTTTTAAGTTAGTAATCAAGGCTAGGCTTATGTAGAAAGCCCATAAGCCTAGGCCAAGCCCAATCGATAAAAGGATTGGAACTTGGAGTGTTGCCTAGCTCCTCCTATAAATACTCTTGTATAACCCTTACTTGAGGGTTGGTTGTTCATTACTCTCAATACTTACGCATAACTCTTCATAATTCTTTACGTATTGTGTGTTCTTGTTTATCCGATCTCTTCTCTTCTATTTCTTATATTGATGCTTGTGTTACTAATATGGGAACCTGACAGTGGTATCAGAGGCAAATAGTTGGGTAAACATATTTTGTTTTTGAAGTTTTGGTCTTACGTGTAATAATGTTTCATACTTTGTCACGCTTAAAAACTCAATTTTTACACTTTTCAATCCAAGATTCTTGTACTTTCAACATTTTAGGTGTTAAAATATCATTTTTGGCAAAAGTTTCAAACTTTACGTGTGGATCATTGTTTTAAGCTTGGTTTTATACGTGGGATACTTTCACGCATAAGGTGTTTAGAAGTTTTGGATCATCAAGTTTCACACTTTTGTGTTATTTTGGTGATATTGAAGCTATTTCATCACAAAAATCTGGTTTAGAAACATCATTTGGCGTCGGTTTTGGCTACTTTCACGGCGAAGGAAACCCTAATCTTACGCGTAACTCATCCTTGGTTTGATCTTCGATTTCGTGGATTACTCGGTGTTTTCTTGCTTGGATAAGCTCGAAAACATTGATTTTGGATATCTTTTACAATCGTGATAGTGTAAAAGATCTTTGGGCAAAACCCTAATCTTACGCATAAGCTCAAACTTATGCGTAGAACTCATTACGCATAAGATTATTCTTACGCCTAAGCTCATCTTCACGCATAAGTTAATCCTACGCCTAAGTTTTCTACGCTTAACTTTCATTTACGCATAACTTTAGTGTTTTCTCATTTCTTACGCGTAAGCTAATCCTAAGCGTAAATATCATTTTTACGTGTAAGTTTGGTGTTTTAACGCTTAAGTGTTTCTTTGCCTACACTTGGTTTCTACGCCTAAGGATACTTCATCAACAACGTTTCATTCGACTACAAATATCCATTTAACATCACAAGTTTTCAACATGTCACAACCACCATACTCTAGCTATTTTCCTTACACTTACAATCAACAACAACAACAACAACTAAGTCTACAACATCAACAATTTAATCATCAACAACAAATTTATCAACAACAATTTAATCAACAACATACTCCACAACTTGGAGCAATTCTACCACAAATGGTTCAACCACCACCTAGTCTTCAAGTACAACCTTACACAAACTTCTACAATCAACATCCATCCAGGAATACTATGAAGGAACCAACATGGTTTGGCAAGATGTGTGAAGCCTTAAGTAGCCAACAATCAATTCATGAAGCTGGCTCACTTGATAGACCTCCAATGCTCACTCCCAGAAATTATGATCAATGGGTGATAAGGTTCTTTAGGTTTTGTGATCTAAAGAAGCCACATGGAAAGTTTTTAAGAACGTCATTATGGAAGGTCCATTTCGGATGCCTACCGTTGTCACACCGCAGATCCGATGCCAATCCACCAAGAGATCTTGTCACCATTATTGCAACTATCTCGGACCTCGCTGGCGATGAACTTCTACACTTTGAAGCCGATGAACTAGCAATGCAATACATCCTTTAGGATTACCCAATCCAATCCTTTGAATTGTTGATGCTCAAAAGACTGCAAAAGCAATGTGGAACATATTCATCTTCTTATGGAAGGCACAACACTCAATCGGGAAGACATGGAATCCAAAATCTACTTGGCTTATGAACACTTCATGATTGAACCAGAGAGACATTAGAGTCATATCATCATTGCTTTTCGAGACATCATTAATGATTTGGACAAACACAACATCATCATGCCACTAATTGTTGTCAACACTAAGTTCCTAAGTAGTCTTGGTCCGGAATGGGAGAAGTTTGTCATTTTCTCCGTCAAGCTAATAATCTTCATCATGCTACATACGGATTATTATGCGACTATCTGAAGCCTCACCAAAAGAAGTTGACAAAGAAAGGACTATCCGTGGACTCCGGGTTCACAAATCGCTTCGGACAATCAACAACTTGCTGCGGGCTCAAACTAATCTTCCTCCTCAAACGGCTCCTCAACCTCTCCTCGACCAAGCTGCAACCATCACACCATATGATCCGTCACAAAGAACAAACTCAACAAACTCAATTGGTTCCATACAACAACAACAATGCTCAAGCCCTTTACGGTGAAGGCGATGAGGACTCAGCGCTCGATGAATTGCAACAAGGATTTGTTATGATTGCTAAAGCCTTCGGCCGGTATACAAACAAATCCAACAATCGCATTAGTTCCTCATCAAACACAAAGAATCAGGTTGTTGTAAATAATGGACGTGTTGAAGTTCAGAATTATGGTTATGGTCGTCAGATGGGAGGTGGTCAAGGGTTTAATGCTATGGGAAGGAATAACATGGGTGCTTCGCAACAACAAAGGGCTCAAGTGGTTGAACAGGGAATGCTCGAATGGGGTTAATGGTCTTCGTTGTTATGCTGAAGGGTGATCGGTGCTCGAGTCTAAAGACTAAAAGCGCTCAAACACCAATGCAATTAAGATCGAGGAGGATAGAGTCTCCCGGTCGTTATGTCCCAATGAGCTATGTAATGGATAAATCAACGTCTAGTAATCGAGAAGTTTGAGCGAAAAGGATTATGAATGATATTATAACTACGAAAAGGCAACAAATTAAAAAGCCTTAAATGCAAATTAAAGAAAATTAAAAAGATAAAACCTATTAAATAAACGCTATCACTATATTTAAAGTGATGAACGTTTAAAACCTAAAACGTACGTTTAAATTAAAATCTACGCGACGTACAAAATAAAAAAAAATGAAACTAACTCAATATTAACCCTAAAAATATGAAAATGATGTTTTTACAAACCTAATGATGTAAGAAAATATTTAGAAAAAGAAAGTTATTTTTAAAACTAATTATCTAATTAAAAACTATTTTTAATTATTAATTAATTACCTAAAATACAAGAAATTAGGAAAATGAGCAAGAAAAATAAGATTAAGATTTGGAAAAGTCTAAAATATCAAAATAGACTTTTTAAAACTATTTTTGTATTTTTGAGACTATTTTTCTATTTTCTATGGATTTTAAACTATTAAAACTAATTAAATTACTAAAATTACCAAATAAGCTATGAAAATCTAGAAAATTACTTTTTCACTTTTTATATTTATCTAAGTCTGAGAAAATTGAAAACTTATTTTTTGAACCTTTTCTAATTTTTGTATTAAATGATATTTAAAAAGTATTAAAACTAATTAAAAATAGGAAAAATAGCAAAACAACTTATAAAAATCTGAAAATTTCAGGAAACTCTAAAATAATGATAAGAAGCTATGAAAATTAGAAAACAGGTGCTTGTGTACAAGATTATGTAGCGATGTGAGATTGCTTATTGAAATAAGCACAAAATAAGCCAAATGATCTAAACAGGCAACCAACTGATCTCAGAAGCTATGATTAACTAAAAGTGACCAAATGAAACTCAAATCAACAAGCTATAACTACTGGATGGCCAATTAACACAGATTTGGTGATTTGAATATAAGCTAAAAACAGAAAATGGTGTCCTTTTGCAGACAAGAAATAAGCAACCAAATAAGCACCAAACTAAAATCCAATGATTGAAATCTCAACTAGACCTAAGAAGCTACTTGTAACCAAAAGACCAGCTCTTAGCAAGCCAAATTGAATCCTGCACAAGCTTGGCCAAAACTGAGAAAAGACTCACTATCTCGAGTCTTGGTGCAGGGCAGATGGGGTTCACTTTAAGCCCCTGCACAAGCTTATCCACAAAGCTTAAGGCAAAAACAGATATGAGGACTTAGAATCAACCTAGAGGACTACTTGTAGACCAAATTTCAGGACCTAAAACCTTTTAATGAGACCTGTGCATCATCTGTAATTTCTGCACAAAACAAGATTTTTGACCATTTTGACTTTTTGAAATAGAAGCACAGTTTGACTTTTTTTGAGTTTTAAACCTGATTTAATGATTGATTATGTTGTTAAATGATGTAATTAAGCTTTGACAACCTTTGTTATTGACTTTTAAACACAAAATGATGAATTTGCAATCCAAAAACCTCAACAGCAGACTGTGATAAGGATTTTGTTGGAATTTTGACTTTTTGAGTACTAAACACAAAAGTAAGACAGGTAAAGACTCAATTGAGTCTAATAAGTATGATCCAACAGAAATCAGTCACTGCTCAACCCTCTGAGACAGCTTATTAGGCAGAACCAAACACCCCTTAAAAACTTGTTTTACTAGCTAAAATGATAGAGCAGCTGATTAAGCAAGTACCAATGATCAAACTAGATTCTTCTAACCTAATTACTACTTTTTAAACAGAGATTAACTACTATAGACTACTTAAAACAGATTATGCAAAGAAAAATGATCTAGGACTTACAATTAGTCCAAAGCCACAATGGCTAGCCAACTGAGAAACAAGGAACCCTAACCTATCAATTTCCACCCAATGCATCCATTTCAACCCATTTCCACCTTTAAATCAAACCATATCACTTTTGTACCCATTTTGCTTCTTCGTTGACTTTTGTTGACCAATGTCAAATTTTGTTCCAATCTTAATCACAGGCTTATGAAAAGCTATTATAAGCTAACATAAGCTTGTTTCACCTTGTAAAGAAGCTTATTGAAGCTTGTAATTTAGATTTAGATATTGTAAATTCAAACAGTAGCTCAGAAACATGAAATTTCACTTAACACTTAAATTGAGATTAAAACTGAGTTGTAATATACTGAAATGATTAAGTTGAATACACAGGAACCTGAAAATACAAGTACAAGCTAGTTTTGACTAAGAAAATTGAAATACGACATACATAATTAAAAGACTAAAAACTACTATGTCTTCATGCTTCTTCTTGGATTCTTATAGGCTCAAAAGTCTTTCTCTCTTTCTTCTGGTCAAATCCCAGCAACAATAAGAGCCATTGGATTGTGTTTGACCCATCTTGACCGTTTAACTTGTTTTGGCGCCAAAACTGGTACAGGGCAATTGGGACAGGGACAAGGAGCATTAATTGTAGTGGGTTGGTAGGTGAGGTGGGGGGGAACAATGGGTGAGATAGCTGGCTAGGTGGGTGGTGGAGGCTGAGTATGGCGGCAAAATGGTGAGGAAACAGGAGAGAGGGGGCGGGTTTTGTTTATTTTAAACTTTGGGTTTGGGTCGGGTTGTGGGTAAAGTGGCCGGGTAAGGTTTTGGGCCAAGGGGTTAACAATTGGGCTTGGGGAATTATTTAGATCCGTTTGGTTTGTGAAATTATAATCATAAGGACCAAAGATGTAATATTTCCAAACTGAGGGACCAAAGATGTAATTATGAAGATTGAGTCAAAGGGTTGGTTTTGCCAACTTGAATAATCCAAGGATTGATTTTTTTGACATTTTTGAAAATCTCAAGGACTAATTTTGAACATTTTGGATTTTAAGGACTAAATTGTAACTTTCTCAAAATTTTGATATTTTCCACCAAAGGACTAAATTTGATAACTTTTGATTTTAAAAGGACCTTTGGTGATTTTTCTTTGAAATTTGGGCTCGGGGACTATTTTTGACAATTCTTGAAACTTGGGGACTAAAGCGCAATTTTGCAAAATTGATATGTTTTCATCGATTTTGATATTTTGATTTTAAAACACATAAAACACCGATTTGTGATATTTTGATCATTTAGATGTGTTTCGAGTATTTTCGGATGATTTTGCGGTTTAAATGGTATAAAAATGATGAGTATTTACACACTCATCAATCCCCACATCGAGATATTGCTAGTCCTAGCAATGATTTGAGAAAACATAATGGATTTTAATCTCTTTACCAAAAGCCATCACTACGGAGTAGCCAAATGTTTTGATTCAAGTAAGAACCATGGTACACCGATAACCATGTGATTTTGAGCAAACCACCGACTTTCAACGGTTTGATTTTGTCTTTACCGAAGCCGTACCATACGGACTAGCCAACTCTTAGATAAATTATCAACATTATCTTTGGTGAGTGAATACCAATTATGGTTTTCCACCGCCTTTACCACAAGCCATAATCTTGCGGGCTAGCCAACTCATTATCTTTTGAGGATGATGGGGAGTGAAGAACCATACAATTTTGGGCAAATTGCAAGCCATATAAGCGGTTTGGGGTATCTTTACCAAGAGCCGTTTGCTCTGGATTAGCTAATCCTTTTGTCTTACTGAGACATGGCGGATGATAACTCGGATGAGAAAGTGTAGAACACTTACTCCAAAAAAATTTTGGCCAAAAACGGGATTAGGCGGTATAATTACATGATAAAATTCGTGAGAATCCCCACACTTAGAAATGAATATTGCCCTCAATATTCAAAGTACCGCGGTTATGCGAAACAAAGAACGTGAAAGGGAAATACTACGGCCATTATTTAGAAAGAAGATTTTTTTTTTTTTTTTTTTTTTTTTTTTTTTTTTGAAACATGTGGGCAACCCCCACACTAGGGTGGTAGAAAGAGGTGAGAAGGCGAAATATGGGTGAAAACCCATATGGCATGCTCTTGTTTTTATTACCGAGTCGCTAGCTTGACTCGATCCCCGCATTCATTGGTTCATGGGGAAAGTTTGTAAGTCCGGGACAACCATGGATGGAATGTCCTCTCCAAAATAATGCTTCACTCGATGACCATTCACTTTGAAATTAGGACCATCGGGTTGAGATAACTCAATGGTGCCATAAGGATAAACCTTAGCGATAGTGAATGGACCAGACCAACGGGACTTGAGCTTTCCCGAGAAAATCTTCAATCTTGAATTGAAAAGAAGGACTCGATCACCAACGTTGAAAACGCGGTTCTTGATTTTTGAGTCATGGATCTTCTTTGTCTTTTGTTTATAGATCAAAGAGTTCTCGTAAGCTTGATCACGGAGTTCATTTAATTCATTCATTTGAACTTTCCGATGATCACCCGTTGATCTGAATATCAAAGTTAGCATGCTTCAAGGCCCGGTATGCCTTGTGCTCGAGCTCAATGGAAGATGACATGCCTTCCGTACACCGGCTTGTATGGAGTGCACCCGATGGGTGTTTTGTAAGTCGTCACGGAAGGCCCGAGTGCATCATCTAACTTATCGACCAAGAGGCACGGTTTTCACCAACCGTCCTCTCCAAGATTCTTTAATCCCGGTTAGAAACTTCCACTTGCCCACTTGTTTGTGGGTGATACTTGAGAGAGTGCGGTGAGTTACACCATACTTTTGCATGACTCTAGCAAATTGGTCATTACAGAATGCGTACCACGATCATCGATGATGGCTCGTGGAGTTCCAAACCTAGCAAATAAGGATTTCAAGAATTTCACCACAACTCGGGCATCGTTGGTGGGTAAAGCTTTAGCTTCAACCCATTTTGACAAGTAGTCAACGCCACGAGTATGTACTTGTTTCCGTGAGAAGAAGGAATGGCCCCATAAAGTCAATGCCCCGGATGTCAAATATCTCACACACTTGAATGGCGTTTTGCGGCATTTCATTCCTTTTGTGAGATATTCCGTGACGTTGACAAGCGTCGCGAGTTTTAACGAATTCATGGGCATCCTTATAGATCGTGGGCCAATAGAATCCCGAATCAAACACCTTCTTGGCGGTGTAGTTGGGGCTATGATGTCCCCAGTGGGTCCGAATGGCAAGCTTTGAGAATGTCAATAGCTTCGACCATGCACACATCGCGGATGACTTGATCCGCATGATTTTAAACAAGTAGGGTCGTCCGAAATAATGTTTCACATCTTTGAAGAATTTATTTTTACGTTGGGACGACATCCCTTTCACAACAAAGTTACCCGCATGGTAATTTGCAAAGTCGGCAAACCATGGGGTGAAGAATCTCCACGAAAAGAAACCACATTGAGTGTTTCGAGAGGAAAAGTTTCATTGATTTCCTTTTCTCAAACACATTTTGGTGAGGGTTCTCTAATCGGAGAGATGATCGTGACTAGGTTCTCGGCTCCTTTTTATCACGAATGATGATATCAAATTCTTGTAGGAGGAGAACCCAATGAGCAATCTCGGCTTTGCATCTTGTTTTGCAAAGAGATATTTGAGGCCGAGTGATCCGTATACACCACGCATTTGGTCAAGATAAGATATGGCGAAACTTCTCAAACGCATACACCACCGCTAATAATTCTTTTTCCGTAGTGGTGTAATGGGTCCGAGCTTGATCATAGTTTTGCTCGCGTAGTGGATTGGTGGAAATGCTTGGTTTTGCGTTGCCCAAGACCGCACCGATTGCAAAGTCACTTGCATCGCACATGAGCTCGAAGGGTAAATCCCGATCGGGGCAACTAGAATGGGTGCTTCCGTAGCTTTTTCTTAAGTGTTTCAAAAGCTTGATGCACTCGGGAGAGAAGATGAAAGGAGCATCTTTTCGAGAAGATGGGTCATAGGTCGGGCGATTTTAGAAATCTTGAATAAATCTACGATAAAACCGGCATGACCTAGAAAACTCCTAACACCTTTGACGGTGGTAGGATGAGGTAATTTAGCAATAACATCAACTTTTGCTCTATCAACCTCAATCCCATTCTTAGAAATCTTATGGCCGAGGACAATGCCCTCTTTGACCATAAAGTGGCTCTTCTCCCGGTTTAGACATAGATTGGTGTCTTCACACCTTTTAGCATTTTGTCTAAGTGGAGAGACAAGTATGAAATGAGTCCCCAATGACCGAGAAGTCATCCATAAACACCTCCATAGTTTCCCGATCATGTCGTGGAAAATGGCCATCATACATCTTTGGAGCGTGCGGGAGCATTGCATAAGCCAAAAGGCATCGTCCGTAGGCAAGCGTCCCGTATGGGCGGTGAATGTAGTTTTCTCTTGATCCGGCGGATCAATGGGGATCTGAAAGTAACCCGAGAAACCATCAAGGAAACAATAGTACTCGTTCCTCGCTAATCTCTCAAGCATCCGGTCCATGAAGGGTAGAGGAAAATGGTCTTTACGGTGGCATCATTTAACTTACGATAGTCAATACACACACGCCAACCCGTAACCAATCGAGTTGGAATCAACTCGTTTTCTTCATTCGTGACAACGATAATGCCACCCTTTTTGGAGCGCAATGAATTGGGCTAACCCAAGGACTATCGAGATCGGGTAAATTAGACCGGCATCAAGAAGTTTGAGAACCTCTTGTTTGATAACCTCATGAATCTTAGGATTCACCCTTCTCGACTTTGAATTGCTGGCTTGAAGTCATCCTCCATTAAGATTTTGTGAGTACAAAACTCGGGGTTGATACCCTTTATATCGGAGAGTTTCAAGCAATTGCTTGCTTGTGTGACTTCAAGACCTTTATGAGAGCGCTTTCTCCTCCTCGGTTAAGTCTTTAGCAATTATTACGGGTAATTTATCATCACCCTCCAAGAATGCATACTCGAGATGAGGAGGTAGGTCCTTAAGTTCAACCTCGGAAATTCTTGATGGAAGATTGCACCGATTTGATTTCCTCAATTGTGATTTCTTTCGGAGGGTGAAGGTAATGGATCTTCATTAAGCAATTGCTCAAGATAAAGAATATCCCCTCGAATCATAAACACCATCAATTCCGGTGAATTGATTCATCGATAACGAAATTCATCGATCTCTTCCGGAAGGAAGTCACCTCCTCAAGCGGAGTAAGAGAGGGGAAGAGTCGGCAATGATAGGTTGAGAAGATGTGGTGGAATTGGAATTCCCACTCACGTAATTATGAAGATAACCAAGAAACTCTTGAGAGTACTCCTCGAAGCAATGTCAATTAAATCAACTCGATTAATTGATTCGGTATCATAATTTGAGGAGTACCTCGAAGTTTGATCGAGGTTAAAGGTAACGACTTCGTTACCCACACGAGAGTGATCTCTTGCTCAAATACATCGATAAGAGCACGGCCCGTCCTCGTAAATCCCGCCCAACAATGAGGGAACTCGAGGATCGACATCGAAATCAACGACTACAAAGTCGGTGGGAAGTGGAACTTTCCTACTTTCACGAATACATCCTCGGCAATGCCAAGAGGGCGTGAGATAGAACGATCGCAAGCTCAAGAGTCATGCGGTAGGAATAAGTTCGGAAGAGCAGTTGTTTCAGACCGAATAAGGCATCAGTTGATGCTTGCACCAAGATCGCAAGGCAAAGCATTCAATCATCCCGGAAAAACACAAGGAAGAAGAAATTTTCCGGGATCTCCAAGCTTCTCGGGAAGCTTCTTTAACAACTTCTTGAGCAATTCTCATTCAAAGGAGTCTTAGCCATTTCAAACGACTTTTCTTTGTTGCTCGACATATGTTTGAGTAGATGCAAACTTTGGCATTAACATGATGGCATCCATGAAGCTTATGTCAAAGTGAAGTTCTTGGAAAATCGAAAGAATTTTCCATCGATGACTAGCTTTCTCGCGGAGCTTTGCTCATGTAACCGTGAGGATAAGGAAGAGAAGATTTGGATTCGATTCTCAGCAGAGCTACGGAGGTTCAAAACAACTCCTTGATTTGACTTGGGTTCTTTGGACCACTTGAGGTTGGACTACAGAAGGTTGGACGTGTCTTGATGCCGTGGACTTGAATAATGCACTTTGTCCGTTGTTTCCTTGGTAACTTGACTAAATGCCACAGGAGGAGGGGCATTGGAGTCGTGGTCCATTGTGTTTTGGAGGTTCGCTTTCCACTACCTTGGGATAGAAGAAGAAGAGGTAGTAGGAGCAGCGGGTCCAGATATGAAGCACCACTACGGGTTGTGATCGCTTTGCATCGCCCCTCGGATTAGCGATCGTGTTGCTAGGTAAAGTACACAGGCAGGGTCGATCATTTAAAGACTTCTTGATGTCGAAATTTGGTGACCAACAACCGATTCATTTCCTCTTGGGATTTCATGAATTGTTTCAACGACTCATCGGATGATGGTCAGTTGGAACAATAGCTTGAGTTTGCAGGAAATTCGGCCCCTATTGTTAGGATTAGGGCCTTGATTCGAAAATTCCTTGATTATTGCCATGATAATACCACAGGTTGAAATTCCCGACACAGGTTTCTATTGTAATTTCCTTGTTGGTGGAAATTTTGATTACGATTTTGAAAACCGTTGTTTTGATTGAATTGACCTTGGTTTTGGAAACCTTGGTTTGGTCATTACGATTCGATTACGGTTTTGGTTTTGATTGAAACCGGAGGTCGAGTAGTGGTTAGGACGGTGGTTCGGGTCTCTGAGGAGCACGATATTGGTTGCCTCCTTGATTAGACATCCGCCCACAAGATTGGCTTCAAAGGGTTACCATCGGTGGCCATACAGTTATAGTAAGCATGGGGCCACACGGGTAACACGACTTCCACTTTTAACCTCGGCAGGAGGTGAAGTTTGTGGAAAAGAGACTTTCTCCGATTGGAGAGAACCAAAGCTTGGATAGCTTCCGTGAGTTTATCAATCTTAGCATCGGTGCTAGACCGACTCACGGGCGATGAAGATGAAGAAGGACCAACACCGACTTGAGAAACAACCGGCTTGCTTCGTGCGGTCACGGACCTTGGACTTGTTTTCGATTATCGCCAAAGCTTCTTTGACAGTTTGCTAAGGAAATTTCCTCCGCGGAGGAATTGAGAGAATCTTGGTCGATTGACTCACTCCATTGTAGAAAGTATCAAGTTGCATCAACTCGAGAAACCGTGGTGAGGACATTTGCGAAGCAATTCCTTGAAACGATCCCACGATTCTTTGAAGGATTCATCAAATTTCGAGTGAACTTGATGATTTCATTTTAAGACTCGTGGTCTTGGAGGTGGATAGAATTCATTCACAAATTTCTTCACCGGATCTTCCCATGTCTCTATAGGCGAGGGGTTGTTTTCAAGCCAAATCCGGGCTTGCCCTCAAGAGAAAGCGGGGAGCAGAAGAAGCTTGACCTCGGAAGGGACATTCTTATACTTGATGGTAGATGCAATCTTGTTAAACCATCTTATATGAGCATGAGGATCATCCGCTCAAAACCGTAGAAGCGATTTGAAGTTACAAGATTGATAACCGGTCTTGAGTTCAAAATTTTCACCACGATGGTGGTATAACGATAACATCTCCATACCCGTCGATGGGTGCTGGAGAAGCTCACACAGGAATTTCATCCGCCATGATAGCGGGATGAGTGTGAGCGATCCGGATCTCGGATCCGGTGATGGAGCGAAAGTCTGCGAACACGCCTTCTCGGAATATTGTCAAGCTCACGAAATGGGCTTACGGATCTAGAAAGCGAGTGCGCATACACTAGAATTAACTCTAAGGAAACTCGAGTTAATGAGAGAAATGGAATTATGAAATTCTTTCGGATGAGAATGAGAATTATGAAGGCGGTTTGAAAAAATAGGGTGAGAAGAATCTTTATGGGTTTTGGGTTCGAAGCGTCGATATCACAACAAAATCAATTAACACAAAATCGAGGCAAAACAACGATGAACTTAACCAATAATCCAGGTGAATGGCTTCTTTGAAAAAGGTACACCAATCACAATGGATACAAAGGCAAGTTTTATATCTTTAGTTCGGGAACTTATTATGGTCGCACCCAGTTAGGTAGTGCCTTGCCTTGGTTTCGGTGGTAATCTTTTAAGTTGTTAATTATTAGAGAAAACAGCGATTCTTTTGTATTTTTATTTTGATACATATATAGAAACAAAAGAAAATATTTTTGTGTTTTATAAGTTTTTGCTTGTTTTGGGTTTTGGATTTTTAGAAGAAAATATGGATATATATATATGAGAGATGGATGATATAAACAATGAGTGAGGATTCAAACAACTAATCTGCTAAAGCGGAGATAAATCAACCTGACTCCCGTGCGCCAAAATTTGATCGGTGCTAAGCAGTAGAGTCTAAAGACTAAAAGCGCTCAAACACCAATGCAATTAAGATCGAGAGGAGGATAGAGTCTCCCGGGTCGTTATGTCCCAATGAGCTATGCAATGGATAAATCAACGTCTAGTAATCGAGAAGTTTGAACAGAAAAAGGATTATGAATGATATTATAACTACGAGAAAAGGCAACAAATTAAAAACGCCTTAAATGCAAATTAAAGAAAATTAAAAAGATAAAACCTATTAAATAAACGCTATCACTATATTTAAAGTGATGAACGTTTAAAACCTAAAACGTACGTTTAAATTAAAATCTACGCGACGTACAAAATAAAAAAAATGAAACTAACTCAATATTAACCCTAAAAATATGAAAATGATGTTTTTACAAACCTAATGATGTAAGAAAATATTTAGAAAAAGAAAGTTATTTTTAAAACTAATTATCTAATTAAAAACTATTTTTAATTATTAATTAATTACCTAAAATACAAGAAATTAGGAAAATGAGCAAGAAAAATAAGATTAAGATTTGGAAAAGTCTAAAATATCAAAATAGACTTTTTAAAACTATTTTTGTATTTTTGAGACTATTTTTCTATTTTCTATGGATTTTAAACTATTAAAAACTAATTAAATTACTAAAAATTACCAAATAAGCTATGAAAAATCTAGAAAATTACTTTTTTCACTTTTTATATTTATCTAAGTCTGAGAAAATTGAAAACTTATTTTTTTGAACCTTTTTCTAATTTTTTGTATTAAATGCTATTTAAAAAGTATTAAAAACTAATTAAAAATAGGAAAAATAGCAAAACAGCTTATAAAAATCTGAAAATTTCAGGGAAACTCTAAAATAATGATAAGAAGCTATGAAAATTAGAAAAACAGGTGCTTGTGTACAAGATTATGTAGCGATGTGAGATTGCTTATTGAAATAAGCACAAAATAAGCCAAATGATCTAAGCAGCAACCAAGCGATCTCGAAGCTATGATTAACTAAAAGTGACCAAATGAAACTCAAATCAACAAGCTATAACTACTGGATGGCCAATTAACACAGATTTGGTGATTTGAATATAAGCTAAAAGCAGAAAATGGTGTCCTTTGCAGACAAGAAATAAGCAACCAAATAAGCACCAAACTAAAATCCAATGATTGAAATCTCAACTAGACCTAAGAAGCTACTTGTAACCAAAAGACCAGCTCTTAGCAAGCCAAATTGAATCTGCACAAGCTTGGCTAAAGCGAGAAAAGACTCACTATCTCGAGTCTTGGTGCGGCGAGATGGGGTTCACTTTAAGCCCTGCACAAGCTTATCCACAAAGCTTAAGGCAAAAACAGATATGAGGACTTAGAATCAACCTAGAGGACTACTTGTAGACCAAATTTCAGGACCTAAAACCTTTTAATGAGACACATGCATCATCGTAATTTCGCACAAAACAAGATTTTTGACCATTTTGACTTTTTGAAATAGAAGCACAGTTTGACTTTTTTGAGTTTTAAACCTGATTTAATGATTGATTATGTTGTTAAATGATGTAATTAAGCTTTGACAACCTTTGTTATTGACTTTTAAACACAAAATGATGAATTTGCAATCCAAAAACCTCAACAGCAGACTGTGATAAGGATTTTGTTGGAATTTTGACTTTTTGAGTACTAAACACAAAAGTAAGACAGGTAAAGACTCAATTGAGTCTAATAAGTATGATCCAACAGAAATCAGTCACTGCTCAACCCTCTGAGACAGCTTATTAGGCAGAACCAAACACCCCTTAAAAACTTGTTTTACTAGCTAAAATGATAGAGCAGCTGATTAAGCAAGTACCAATGATCAAACTAGATTCTTCTAACCTAATTACTACTTTTTAAACAGAGATTAACTACTATAGACTACTTAAAACAGATTATGCAAAGAAAAATGATCTAGGACTTACAATTAGTCCAAAGCCACAATGGCTAGCCAACTGAGAAACAAGGAACCCTAACCTATCAATTTCCACCCAATGCATCCATTTCAACCCATTTCCACCTTTAAATCAAACCATATCACTTTTGTACCCATTTTGCTTCTTGCGTTGACTTTTGTTGACCAATGTCAAATTTTGTTCCAATCTTAATCACAGGCTTATGAAAAGCTATTATAAGCTAACATAAGCTTGTTTCACCTTGTAAAGAAGCTTATTGAAGCTTGTAATTTAGATTTAGATATTGTAAATTCAAACAGTAGCTCAGAAACATGAAATTTCACTTAACACTTAAATTGAGATTAAAACTGAGTTGTAATATCTTGAAATGATTAAGTTGAATACGGGAACACGAAAATACAAGTACAAGCTAGTTTTGACTAAGAAAATTGAAATCGACATACATAATTAAAGACTAAAAACTACTATGTCTTCATGCTTCTTCTTGGATTCTTATAGGCTCAAAAGTCTTTCTCTCTTTCTTCTGGTCAAATCCCAGCAACAATAAGAGCCATTGGATTGTGTTTGACCCATCTTGACCGTTTAACTTGTTTTGGCGCCAAAACTGGTACAGGGCAATTGGGACAGGGACAAGGAGCATTAATTGTAGTGGGTTGGTAGGTGAGGTGGGGGGGAACAATGGGTGAGATAGCTGGCTAGATGGGTGGCTGGAGGCTGGGTATGGTGGGCAGACAAGGTGAGGGAAAGAAGGAGAGAGGGGGCGGGTTTTGTTTATTTTAAACTTTGGGTTTGGGTCGGGTTGTGGGTAAAGTGGCCGGGTAAGGTTTTGGGCCAAGGGGTTAACAATTGGGCTTGGGGAATTATTTAGATCCGTTTGGTTTGTGAAATTATAATCATAAGGACCAAAGATGTAATATTTCCAAACTGAGGGACCAAAGATGTAATTATGAAGATTGAGTCAAAGGGTTGGTTTTGCCAACTTGAATAATCCAAGGATTGATTTTTTTGACATTTTTGAAAATCCCAAGGACTAATTTTGAACATTTTGGATTTTTCAGGGACCAAATTGTAACTTTCTCAAAAATTTTTGATATTTTCCACCAAAGGACTAAATTTGATAACTTTTGATTTAAAAAGGACCTTTGGTGATTTTTCTTTTGAAATTTGGGCTCAGGGACTATTTTTGACAATTCTTGAAACTTGGGGATCTAAAGCGCAATTTTGCAAAATTGATATGTTTTTCATCGATTTTGATATTTTGATTTTAAAACACATAAAACAACGATTTGTGATATTTTGATCATTTAGATGTGTTTACGAGTATTTTCAGATGATTTTGCGGTTTAAATGGTATAAAAATGATGAGTATTTACACACTCATCAAAGGGTCATCTGGTTAATACATGTCCTAAGCCAAGAACAAGGCGGTGCTTATCACAAAGAGGCGTTGCTCTTGGCTCTCAAGGATGAAGTGGTGGAACTCTTACCAACAAGGAACAAAGCTTTATGGCGGATCGATTCGATGATGATATGGAGGACTTGCGAGGCTAATGCGGCGGTGATGTTGATGGCACAAATGCAAGCTCTACACATGAGTGATACAGCCCGGTGTATGACATCGATGGCTTGTCTCGTGCCGGATCAAAATACACTCATTCACGATCGATATCTCATGATTTCTCCATTCGACAAGGATCGAGTGTTCAACATGAGCCATCCACATCTCATTCGATGATTATTAAATAGATCCTGTAGTTATATTTGACGATCAAGATAACCTTATGGTAAATATTGATAATCAAGTTGACTCGTGGTTATATTTGAGGATCTAAATAATGATCATGTTGAGACTCGCATTGAACAAGATGAACTTTCGTCTAATAGAGAAATTGAGCTCTAAACTTAATTAAAGACCAAGAATCTCGTTTTATAATGTGCAATCAATTGAAAGCTAAAAATGCTTTATTAATTAGGGATAATGAATGCTTAATTAGACAAATCAGCGTTTATAAAACTCAAGAAAAGCGTGAACATGGTTTTGAAGTCGCTTTGCTAAATCTCATCAAAGCGAAAAATCATTAGAGCGACGAGATCGTGATCTAGCCGCTTCCAAGAATGCTTTGTTGTCTCAAATAAAACAATGAAACATGAACATAAACAACAACTTAACGCTCTTACTTTGAAACTCAAAAGCCAAGGTGAGTTGTTAACTTGTCAAAAATAGTTCTCTGAGTACAAACGACATTCCACAAAGCGAATAGATAACTATCTTGAAGAAATTGTCGACTTACAACACAAAATCAAAGAGTTTGAAATTTTGTTTATAAACATGGTGAGTCAATCACAACTATTCAAAAGTTTACTTTTAAACCAAATCCAAATGGATATGGACCAATTCTTCGCGATTACAAACCTAAGTTTTCAAGCGAGCATTGAGCCAAATCACGAAGTTTACTGATGCAGAACATAGAATTGATGATTCAATTATGATTTGTTGTTGAATAAAATAGTATGGAGGAATTAGATGCGGATGGCGAGTCGGTCAAAATGGAAAATATGGTTTATAACAAACCATTTAACTATTCAAAAGCCGTAAGTTTTGTCACACAACAAGATACTTCTAACAAACCTTTTGTTATCACACGGTTTATGAAGTTAGTCCCAAACACAATGGTGCACAAATTAATGGTCCTTTACCTTCACTTAGTGAAGTTAAAACAAAAAGCGAAAGTTGTCGTGTTATCAAATATTTTGACACTTTCTTATCGACCTCAAAATTTTGGAGCGTGAGATTGAATTTCATTACGAAATAAAAGTTGAACATTTTCAATCGCTAATGGCGCGAGAACAAATAGATATTCTTTAAAAGAATTTTACCCCATGTAAAAATTTGAAAACTTGTGCACTATATTGGGAAAGGATTTTCACAAGGAACTTGGTCTCATGAAAATAGTTTTCGAGAAAATAGAAACATCGATTTCAAATACTAAGCGTAAAAGAAATTGTTGAGAAAAGATGTTGATCGACTCTTGGAAGATGTTATTTGTGTTGATATCAATAATCTTGTTTTATTACAATCATTGCATATGCATCGATCATATCTCTGCGATTATGTTGATTACTGTTGATATTGTTGAGAATATTGATAATGTGCATCGGATCGAGTCTTTAAAAGTCGAAAATGAGCATTGTTAAAGCGAACTTTAAAATTCAAAGCGTCGTCTTCAATGGTGTCAAAAATATTGTCAAAATCGTAAACTTTCTTTGCAAAACAAAATCCACAGTTGAAATCAAAAGCGTTTAATCCTAAAATTGAGCAGCTGGATGATCAAAGCGTGTCTTTACAATGTAAAATCTCAAAATATGAACAAGAACTTGCAAAAGTTAAAAAGAATATGGTGTCATATTTGATTTACTCAAATAGACTCGTAATGAAGCATCAAACGAACTTGATCATTATCTTGCACACTAAAGAAGTCATAAATTTTTCTCGAAATCTTAGTTACGAAACTCAAGATTTGGTGCACACTATCATTAAGTTAAGGAAATGTTAGGAAAGTATGAACAAGTTCACCTAGCATCATTAAGAAAATTGCACTGTAACACTTAGCAAATGTGAACCCAGTTGCCTCTTGACAAAACACAACATACTAATGTGCTTCCTCTACTAAAATAGGAATAGTTGCCTCTTTTCCAAATGTCTGCGCACTTCACGACCTAGGAGCAATACAAGGAAGAATAGGAAGTTGCGACCTAAGAAAAGATCAATAAAGAATCTTTGAGTGAAGAACACCTAGGACTTTGAATAAGACTCAAGTTGCACCCATTTTAGATATTGTGTCGACAAATGTAATGGAAAAGTGTTGTAACGAATGCTAAACCTTTAAGTACTTTTGATATTCGATCGATGCTTCTTGTGTTATTTGTCATAAAAGTATGCTTTCTGTTTGTCATGACAAATGTGTTGCTAAAGCTATCTTGTCTCGTTTAAGGAATCCTAAGAATCGGAATACCTCTAGGCCCACTAATGCTTCTAAGTGCGTAGCTTGGTAAACCGCCTTCCTTAGATTCTAATAAGCGCATTGATGTCCTGTAGTTCGATATCACCTCCAAGGAATGTCGTACCACCTAGTGCATTCACTAAGACTAAAGCTAAGACTAGTTGGAGATGGCGAAATGGTTACATAATACACTAGGATTTAAATGGATGCCTAAAATCATTGATGTGTGTATTTCTACTATAGCGCTTGAACCCACTAACACTACGGTTCCACATCTACTTCTATTCCATACGTGTAAATGCATGTGTAATGCGGTGATCTTGATCATCCTTTGGATTGTTGATAGTGGATGTTCCCGACACATGATGAGCAATCTTAAGCATTATCAAACTTTATTGCAAAGTTCATTGGCCTTTGTCGAGTTAAGGAATGATCACTTGCGACTATCATGGGCTCGGAGATTATGTCAATGGCAATATCGAAATTAGCGGGGTTTATTATGTGGAAGGCCTCGATGCAATCTCTTTTCGATCGGTCAATTCATGGTGGAGATTTGGAAGTTGCTTTTCGGGAGAAAACTTGTTTCATTCGTGATCTACAAGGAAGCGATCTAATGTCGCTCTCGCAATTCTAGTCTATACACAATCTCAATGCAAGACATGGTTGCTTCATCTCCCATCATCTACTTTCAAAGGCAACATCAACAAAATCACGGCTATGGCACCGTCGTCTCGCATTTAAACTTTCAAACCATCACCAACCTTGCTCGACATAAACTTGTTGAAGGTCTCCCGAGATTCCGGTATTCTAAAGATCACCTTTGCTCGCTTGTGAACAAGGAAAAGCACTCGTTCTTATTTTCCTTCAAAGGTGGTTCTGACTCTCGGCATGTGCTTCATCTTCTTCACATGGATTGTGTGGTCCGATGCGGCGTGCAAATGATTAATGGCAAATGCTACATCTTGGTAATTGTCGATGTCTACTCACGATGGACTTGGGTCTACTTTCTTGAAGTAAAGATCAAGCTCCACAGATGATCATCACCTTTCTCACGAAAATTCAAGTTCGACTCGGAACACCGTCCGCCAAATCGAATAGACAAAGCGAATTTGTGAACCAAACTCTTCGAGAATTTTATGAGAAAGTGGGAATTAAGCATCGAGACATCTATTGCACGTACACGAACAAAAGCGAGTTGTTGAAAGAGCGAAACCGTGCGTTAGTGGAAGCTGCAAGAACAATGTTAATCTATGCTAAACTTCCAGATTACTTGTGGGCAGAAGCTGTATCAACTGCATGCTATACTCAAAATCGTTCAATGATTACAAAATGCCACAACAAAACACCTTTTGAGCTTATCCACAACCATAAACCGAATCTCAAACACTTTCATGTATTTGGATCCCTTTGCTACCCAAATAATGATCGTGATGATTTTGGAAAGCTCAAAGCCAAAGCTGACATTGGAGTCTTTATTGGATACTGTGAGAATTCTAAAGGTTACCGGATCTGGAATCGTCGTACAAAGCGAGGTTATGGAAGCGATTCATGCTAATTTTGATGAACTTACGAAATGGCTTACGAGCATAACGACTTGGAACCGGTCACAACCGTTTAAACTTCCCCAAACCCCATCATCAATTGAACCAAGCCCCTAGCTTACTCGTCAACTAATGGAAAAGCTCTTTGCTCTTTGTTTAGTGATGACATTGATGAGCGTGCTCGGTGTATCCATTGTTTCATTGCTCAACTGATCATACTCTTATACGATACACTGCTACAACAACTCTTTGTTGAAGAAGCACCACCGATTGACTCTACAACAACAGTTGAACAAAGCTGCTTCTAAATGACCGAACCATTTGCGATGTTCTTAATGAAGTACCCCACTTTCTGATTTTAATCCAAATCGTTCTTTAACCCGTTTGCCAATGAAAGCTGCGCACACGATGTCGCAGAATCATCAACAAACCATTTGAATCCTCAAAATCGCAAAATGTATACCAACATCAACCCTCTACACATCGTTGGACAAAAGACCATCCTCTTGAGAATATTATTGGTAATCCAAATCAACCGGTCGTAACAAGACAACGTCTTCACACGGATAGTGAACTTTGCATTTATGCACTCGCATCGCCAATCGAACCTAAAAACATTAAAGGCGCAATGACAAAACACAACTTGATTGAATCCATGCAAGAAGAACTCAACCAATTCAAACGTCTTGAAGTATGGGAAGCGGTTGAAAGACCAACAGGGTCTCGTCATTGGTCTCAAATGGATTTGGAAGAATTAATTGGATCTTTGAGAGAGCGTAATCGAAACAAGTCACGTCCGGTTGCTAAGGGTTATAGGCGAGAATAGGGTATTAAATTTGAAGAATCATTCGCTCCGGTTGCTCGTCTTGAGGTGTTTGGATCTTTCTGCGTTCGCGGCTCATATGAATATAACGGTCTTTCGGATGGATGTCAAAAGCGCTTTACGAATGGTCAACTGAAAAAAAGCAGTCTATGTCGACCGACGGAAGGATTCGTTGATTGAGTTCCCGAACCATGTCCGCAAAGCGAACAAAGCTCTATATGGTCTCAAACAAGCTCCTCGGGCATGGTACGATAAGTTATCATCCTTCCTCATTGCTAATAAATTCACCAAAGGTTCGGTCGATCCTACACTCTTCATACAATATCACGGGGCTCACATCTTAATTGTTCAAATTTATGTGGATGACATCATTTTTGGGTCAACACACTTAAAATACTCAAATGCTTTTGCAAAATTAATGACAAAACATTTTGAAATGTCAATGATGGGTGAACTCACATTCTTTCTCGGAATGCAAGTTCACCAATCACCCCGTGGTATTTTCTTGAGTCAGTCCAACTATGCCCTTGAATTGTTAAACAAATTTGGAGCGTAAAGCTGTGACACCTATGCCACACCAATGGCTCATACCAAGAAGCTAGATTTGATTTACATGGGAAATTGGTGGACCCTACCAAATACCGTAGTATTATTGGGTCTCTCATGTATCTAACGACTAGCGGGCACGATATTGTGTTTGTCGTATATCTTTACTCCGTTATCGATCGAGACCAATGAAACCCGCCTCTCTCGAGGTTAAAGAATCCTCCGATACATCAAGGAACCATTAATTTGGGGATCGGTATCCAGAAGGATTACGGTTTTGAACTAATAGCATTTTCGAGATGTTGATCACGCAGGATGCTTAGATTCGCATAAAAGTACTTGAGAGCATTACAATTTCTTGGTGATAAGCGGTGTCATGGCAATCAAAAAGCGAGGATTGTACATCGCTCTCCTCAATGAAGCGAATATGTAGCCATGTCGGTGGGTTGTGCTCTAGTCATTTGGATGAGAACACAACTCAAAGACTATGGTTACGTGTTTGACAAAATCGATGTCTTTGCGACAATCGGTGCTATTGCGATCTCGTGTAACTTTCGGACAACATTGAAATCAAAGCACATCGATCTTGATATCATTTCATCAAGGACCACGTGGAGCAGGTATTGTTGAATTATACTTTGTGAGTCTTGAATACCAATTGGAGATCTTCTCACCAAAGCCTTAGCCCTGCTAGGTTTAATGAGTTGGTCCACGGATTGGTATGCGGTGTTTGACTCAAGAGGAAGCTGGATGAACTCTTAAAACATTCTTAAAACCAGTCAAACACCAAAGCGTCTTTTGTAAATATTTTTCAAAACAAAATACAAAATATGAAATCGAAAATCTCAAAAATATTCTTCTATCTAAATTCTTTCAAACATCATAAGTACAAATCTTGATCAACACTTTGTTCTATCAAATCTTTCACTATTTTTCCCGAACAAGTGTTGAGGGAGAAAGTAGATATTTTCGGTTTCATAAAACCTTGTACTTCCATGTTTTCAAAAATTTGTTGTTTCTTCCAAAATGGTGGATCGTTTCTTGTCAAATACTCTCCTCGGACTCAAATGTCTTCAAAATTCATTATTTCAAAAGTCGGGGGAGTATCGTTAAGTTTCTTGCCTTACATGTGTTTTGTCTAACCTAAGCGGATGTTAAAGGATCTTGGTTGGAACCTCTTTAAGGTTGAGGGACTGAATGTGTCAACTTGGCAAATTAATGTTAACAAAATCATTTACTCCTAAAACAACCAAGATCAAACGGCCCAAATCAAATCTTCTAAATCCGTTCAAGTTTTTTCATAATCTATAAGTTCCAAAACTGTTTTAATCAAGATGATAAACAAGGATTTCTAAAATTCTTTCAAATCCAATGGTTAAAACTCTTTAAAGCGATTTTGGAAAATTGTTCACTCGAGCAATTGGGTGTTTATGCATAAAAGTGTTTGGATTGAAATGAGTTGTGTTAAAACCTTTCTTAGTGTCTATTAAACTTGTTTCAATCGTCAAAAACCATCACGAATCTTAAATTTCATTAATTTGAATTCTAAGGTTCTTGCGCTCATCTAGGGCTTTTCTATTACGTGATATGTTATTAGGTAGTCAAGAAAGTGTTAGAATAAGTTTATATGCATGTTTTGAACCTTTAAATTAGCCTAGAAACATCTAAAGCTGTATGAATTTAAGTTTTAGGTTTTTAGGGTTCATCTCCCATAAATATTCGATTACGTGGTGGAAATGTGTTAAATCTTGTTCCATTGCACTCATATGACATCTAGGACTCTCCGAAACATTCTTGTTTGATTTGTGTAGCTATATCCCTTACACGTAGATTAAGGGTTTAGGGTTTAAGTAATTTTATGCCTAAGTCTTTCTGTGTGTATCAGAAATGTTCTTGTGCTTGTTTTGTGATCTAAAAGATGTTTGGAGTTAACTGCAATCAAGTTTTCATGCTTATATTTAACAGGTTAATTATTCGTAATGTCGAATCTTTAGGTGTTCAAACCTTTAAGCTTAAGGAATACTTTATGCATAAAGGTTACGCCTAAGAGAAATCTTCAGCGTAGCTCTTACGCATAAGGGGTCTCTGATGGATTAAGTGTATCTTGGAAAGATATTCGTAAACAAGGCTTGTTATGCATAAGCTTTACTCTTACGAGTAAGCATGCAGCGTAACATCTAGCTTATCCCCTGGCGTAAGCTTAAAGCCTTTGAGCGTGTATTACACGTGAAACTCTTACACCTAAGCTTGGTCTTACGCTTTGGTTTACTCCTATGCATAAGCTCCTTTCTTACGCATAAGGATCCTTGTTACACATAACCCAATTGTTCACTACATTTTGGCCTAGTACGCATATGTTACTTGTTAAAATGTTATGCATAAGTCACAAATACCTCATGTTTCGCATAAGCTTACAAAAGTTAATATGTTGTGTGTTAAGTGAAAAAAAATTGGACTTTGAAATTTCAAAATTAACATGTTCACGTAACTTATCACATCAACTTCAATCTATTGGAATAATGTGACTTAGGACTTGTAACTAACATAAACATGTTACCATCAAACAAGGAATTAGATAATAAATCAGACTAAAACAAACACGTTGTGTTTCCATATGTCTGTCTTTTGTCTAATGTCTTCGAGATCACAAAATGGTCGCAAATCAAGCAATCATCAATGCCCCAATGAGCTCTTGATGGCAAACACATTCCAGTGGATACGACAAAACAATTGGCAAGAACAATCTCCATGTCATCTTCAACAACTTCATATGCTCATAATCATCTTGCGAATTGCTGTGGACATCATACGCAACATCCATTCAAATTCATGCTCACAAAGTCATCACGATGATGAGTATGATTCAATGGAAGAGAAATAAAGTTCATAAGACATTAAAGCGAAAAGGATGGAATACCATGCTTCAACCTTTCCGGTTAATCAACCCGGTGGGGTAGGAGGGTCAAGTAGTAGTCCTCCACTTATGGAAGATCCATTGCAAACATCTCTTACCCCATCCGATCCGGTTTATCAACCCGGTAAGGATCAGTGTCACTTGTCACCACTGGCTGTTGAGCTGAAGCAACCACAACAACAACTAAAACATCATGAGAAGAAAATCATGGTGAAGATGTGGAAATATATGGCGAAGGAGATTACGATCATGATAAGGATGAAAGAGTCCTAATGATGATAATTTGGTGGTGAAGAGGAAATGATTCGAAAAGAGGCAAAAGAAGTCGCTAGAGTGAGAAGGAAAAGTTTAAGCGGGGAATCGAGACAACTACATAGTTGACAATCCAATACACAAACTCAACAGGTCTTACGAAACACCTCTTGACACTTCCACCAAACCCAAATCATCATCTCGATCATCACCTCCATCAACATAAAAACACCTATGTCAACAACAAAATCATTAAGAAGGCAACTTCATCCAATGATTCAACAAATGGTTAAGCGAGTTATCACCACTACACAACAAACTACACACCACCACCATCCGATCAACCAAGGGATTCGAAACCACACCACCAATGGAGAAAATCTTTGATCACTTTACATACTGCGGTGGTGAGGATCACGACATACACGAGCCCCTGACGAACCTCAACCGAAATTTAGATCAAGTACATTCTTGCACTCCTTGTTTTCATACGCTTCTAATCAAAGGCGTGTTGAATTTCTCCACCTCGGGTCGAATCTTACCTAAATTCAAAACTTCATCGGAATCAATCAAGAACCTCGGTACAAAATCGTTCATAAACAAAAGTTTGGGTTTGTCTACCAAAGTGAAAATCATCATACTTGCTTCATGGCTTTCGATGAAATTCCTAAGTTCTATGGCCTTGACACGGAGATGGTTCGAGATGGATTGGCATATCGATTGAAGGACATTGAGTTGGGTATAATTCGAGACGAAGAGATGGAATTCAAAGGATCGCAAGGATGTTCGTTGATTTATCACTAGGATTGATGAATATTTGATTCATCGGGATCGGATCTGCGGTTGGAGAGCTATGTGGGAGGATGACCAAACTTTCAATTCGACTAACCAATGTCCTCGAGAAAGTAGTTGATAAATACGTAATCATTGGGTACTCTCTTGATTATGATTTTGTTTGTTTGATTATCGACAATGGCTTGTGCACACATAACGATGTACAACGAGTTCTTGTAATGAAAGGACCACGTAGTGCGCTTGATGCCACAATCCTTATAAGGGCGGCTTCTTACTTTTGAGTAAAACCTATCAAACCTTTCACTTTTCAAGGTTTTGCTCAAAAGAACAAGTACTTCCTTATGTTTTCAAAACCTCAAAAGTTAGTATTACTTGTTGAGGGTGAGTATTTGCTAAAACTTTGTTCACAAAATTGTTCTACGTGATAATCTTCCCACAAAACTCAAAATGGTCATATTTAATATCAAAAAAGCTATCAAAAATAACATTTATATGCCATTTTTGAGGGGGAGAAACTTATTGTGATAAGAAATATGTTGATTTGCTATTGAATCGTCGTGTGAAAAGACTTAACCCATGAATTGACGGGATACGAGCAGTCATACATTGAAAAGATTTGTCTTCAAAGACTTATCCAAGTAAATTGTACCTATTAGAAGCTCTTGATAGACATGAACTTTGTGGGTTTGACAACCTTTGAGGTTTGTCCACACCTTCAAGGTAGTTATTAGAGCTAGTTGTCACCTAAAGGCGACAATGTAACTCTTTAACTATGCAACGTAACCATGTCTCGGGAATTGTCTATCTTGAGTCGATCAATTCAAAAGTGCGCACTATTCTCTTACCGTGCGATTACGTCTAAACACTTAAGCACGTGTGGAGGGGAGTATTTACGCAAATGATCAAACTCTTACGGTGGTACAAAATGTTTTCAATCATAACCACTTTGAGAGATTTTCAAGAAAATGGTTTTATGGCAACATAGGTTAGTCATGGGTTATAAGGTGACTAAGGTTAGGAATAACCGTCCTATGATCCGCCGAGGCGGATGGATCTACCAGGACATCCCAAATAGTTAGTACTTAGAAAGTCCTTAGGTATGATTATAAAAGGAGAAAATGAGAATCGGAGAAAGAAGGAGTTGAAGAATTAAAAGAAATGCAAAGAAAATGGTGAAAAGAAATAGCCCTCAGTTATTCAACTTAGGGCGGACAAGGGTTCAATTCATATACTCTTGGTCATCACTAGATGACACCGGTATTGAAGATAAAAGTCGTCATGGACCCGGTGGCGCATGCTAAACCTTCTTAGCCACTCAAGTTTCTCCCAGCGAGCTTGCTTCATTCTCAGGAACCCTACCTAAACTATCGGCTTTCTCTTAGAGATTCTTTGGTATTGAAGAAGAGACCCTCTCCTAGTCTCCACTCGGGAAAACCAAAGTGCACTATTGAAGTCTAGAGCCACGAGATTCATCAAAGATCTCTTAGGTACACTTGACAATTCATCGCTTGGTTCAACAATAAGAGCATGCAAGTGATATATTATCGTGTCCTTCACGGATCTTAGCAATCATCGAGAACATTTATGAGAGGTTCACATATGTGATCCTCGGTGATTGAATGGAAACTCACGCCGGTCAACATCAAATAGCCACGACAAAGCGGTCACTTCGGTGACTCCTCGTAGATTACGCTTAGTATGTCTCAAGCGGTCTCGATCGTGAGGTGATACTTGATGTACCTTAGCGACTCATCGAGCTGTAGGTGTACTTGATACATCGTGTTATCTCACTTGTGGGACTCGGTTCAAGAACGGCCTTTGTGAGAATTAGAGATGTGTTTTCACACTATCTTGTTAACACCCTCGAAATTCAAACTTATAAGTCTTGAAATCCGCTTATTACTAACCGTGTGTATGTTTTCTTCTTATGGAAGCTACGGGCGGACTTATCATGCTGATTCTTCACATGCTCATACCAACTTCATCAATCGTAATCCAACATTAAAGGCGTGTGAGCATGTTGGAGAAAACGTGGAGACACTTGAACAACAGAAGCGAGACTGATCGAGACAACAACAACATACTATCACTTTCACCACAAAGAACAAAGAACTAAAGAACAAAGAAAAGATGGCGTCAAAGCGAGAACTCTTCAAAGGAAACAATTTCTCTACCTTTGTGGAGATTTTTCGAATCAAGAAACTTCTTCTCACAAGAAAGAAGAATGTCAGAAGACGTCAAAGCTACAATTACATCAGCACCTACATCGTTTATCACTCTATCATTCATCAATAATACTTAGGGGGATATTGTTGGAATCACTCCTAAACTATATTTCAAGTGTTAGTGATTCATATGTAATAGTTAGCTTAATATGGCTTTTAAGTTAGTAATCAAGGCTAGGCTTATGTAGAAAGCCCATAAGCCTAGGCCAAGCCCAATAAGTAAAAGGATGGGAACTTGGAGTGTTGTCCTAGTTCCCTCCTATAAATACTATTGTATAACCCTCACTTGAGGGTTGGTTGTTCATTTACTCTCAATACTTACGCATAACTCTTCATAATTCTTACGCGTATTGTGTGTTCTTGTTCATCCGATCATCTTATCTTTCTTTCTTACATATTGTGGCTTGTGTTATGAATACAGGAACCTAACAATATAAGACCTGATTATATATATCTTTGAAAATATATTACGTTTGTGAATTGTAAAATGGTTTATATCATTATAGAAGAATTTGGTTTTCTATTTAATTGGTTTGACTATATGTTGAAAGTCTTATATTAGTATCCGGTTCTAATAATTTAACTTGCATGTTTATGTCTCTATAAGTCGAGATAAATATAAGTACTTGTTTTAATAATTTCATTCCCAATTGTTAACTTGTGTTATTTATCAAGGTCGATGAGAGTAGTATGTCTATTTACTTATAGAAATGGTCGCGTTGCAAAGGATTGGAAGCGAGTTGCGATAAGTCGGGATGAAGTGAGTATGACTTGATTTACTTGATTTGATACTAAAATTTTTGGACACGAAACATGGAATATCACCGGGGTGAAACGGAATACCAAATGGTTTGAAATCAATCGACTTAGGCCCGTATATAAAAAGACTAGATGGTCTATTAAGGACAATGGGCTTGACCCATTATCAAATACCAAGCGGAACTTTAAAGCGGTTTTGTAAAATTGATATTTGGCAACTAGAGTTTTTAGCAGTTTAGCAACATGAAGCTAAGAACGAACACGGTGGATTACTTTAACGAAAACCTCAAGGCTCAGAAATGGTTACTAATGAGACCAAGGAAAATCGGTTAAGGACCTGAGTCGAAATGAATAGTAACAAGCGAAAGATACGTGGGGAAATAAGCCGAAGTAAATAAGCAACTTAGTGAGCCGCAAGTAATGAACCGATATAATGGTTTTAAGTGTTTTCCCTTAAGTTTTTACCATATTACAACAATACTTATCAAGACCAATGATTAATTAGCTCAACAATAGCCGAAACCACATAGTCATTCGAAAACCCTTTTCGGGTGTTCTCGTTATACTGAACCGAACGGACACCCTTGTGTGTTGTCTTTGGCCTGTCAGCAGATAAACAAGAAGCCCTCAAGGGTACTCCCTTGTTTATCGAGGCTAAAACCACAGGGAAAACGAACGTAAAATATGCACTTCCCTTCCTTGAAGCCTACTTGTGAACCGAAACAAGATTAATTAACAATTCAATGCGACTGGTATTTTACGATAGTCGGGTACAACCCGAGGTGGCCACTTGATTCTACACCCTTGGTGGGTCTTGATGTGAGCCGAGGCATAGACAACTCAAACCAGTAATGGCGTTAAGCCGAAATTTGGTGACAAGTCTATAAGCAGATTTCCAAAATAAGTCAGACTATCAATTTGTAATTTAGCCAAAAACTTGAGACACTAAGATGTTACTTTTTATGTTTCTTTCTTCTTAGTTCTCGACCACACAACAACAACAAAAACAACACTATTTTATCTTAACAAATTTACTACCAATATTGTAATCTCATTTCTACATCCGATAATTTATAGAAATCGACACAAATAACAAATGTTATTTGATTACAATATTATGTATTTACAACTCGATGGATATGAAACAATAATAAGGAAGGTATTCTTACATTAAACCCATTAGTGGGTCGAGTAGCAATGAACACCGAAACCTCAAGATCTCAATCGGAGGAGATTCGGGACGAATTAGAACAATTAACACTTGGAATAGCTTCTTTATACATCCAATGACAAAACCCCTAAGCTAATTTAAAAAACCCCTTTGCTTTGAAGAACCCTTATTTTCGAATTGATTGGGAAAATGATGATACTCTTCTGAAATCAATCCCTTTTGTGGATGGAAACATGGAGATGGAATCGCTAGGGTCCTTGACCTCGTTTGTAGGGAGACACCCCTTCTTGGCTCATGTCCTTGTCCACAGCCACCCTTCAAGGCCTCAAGTGATGTCTAGGATTGTAGAATTCCATTTGGGGAGGATGAAGGAGATGATTTCAGGCTTTGACTTTCAAAAGGAGAAGAAATCTCCATTTTCATGTTTGGTGTTTCTGGCTTATGTCGACAAGGGATAGAGAGGAGGGACAGATAGGGTAAAAACGTGGAGAGAGAGATAGGAGTTTTTATCTCTTTTGTTTTATTATACAAAACAGTAACATCGGTACCCCGTGTTTTGTCGAATCCGCGAGTAAACGTACCTTCCCGGTACCCAAAAAATATAGAAATTATATTTTCGGAAACGATTTCTTAAACGTAATAATATGATATTTTAATTATGTTGTAATTTGATTATAAGCATTTATTAGTTATTTAATTGGTGTCGGATTGTGCGTGCGATCGTGACTTTCTAAATTTACGAGATAACCTCTCGTTTTCTTTATAAATTATCACGAATGATAAAATGTGTATATTTCACTTATCTCCTTATTTATTTTTAATCTTGTATGCTATTCTTATTGCGATATATGGAATAACTTCTCGAAACAATGGTTTTAGCTTATGTATGCTTAAATTTTATCTTGGACAAATAATAAATTTCACATATACTTAGTGGACAAGTATCGTGCGTGCGGTGTCTTATTTTTAAAAAGCGAGATGACCTCTCGTTTTAAATCTAAATATTGACATCTGTCAAAAATAACCAATTTGAATTTTACGTGATAAATATTATTATAATAATCCGAAATTTTACGGGTTGTTATACGAGGTAGAACCAAACCTATCCTGCGTCGCCTACACTTTATCCGGTACAAGGCTAGATACCGGTTCAATTACAAGGAGGAACTACTACCAACACTACACAACACCTATCCCAAAGGAGACACTCCTTATTACAACATCATCAAGGATATAAATATCCTTTAACCCAAACTAACTATCTTGTACATCGATGCACCATATCGATTGTACATCGTTAACACCTTACACTAATGCCTTGACACGACCCTTTGGCACCTTTCACTAATGCCTTTGACCTGACCCTTGACACCCTTCACTAATGCCTTTGACACGAACCTTCAACACCTTTCACTAATGCCTTCGATACGGACCTTTGGCACCTTTCACTAATGCCTTCGACACAACACTTCTAGGAGGAGGAAAGAACTATCAACAAGATAACTTGATGGTCTTGATGATCAAAAGCTTGAAACCCATGGACTTGAGCTTGCTCAACTTCAAGATGTGGTGATCTCGCCTTTAAGAGGAACCTAGAGAATCACACAAACACAAAACTACATATAAAGATCCTTTGGATATGAGATTAGAGAGTTTACAATACTGAGAGAAAGTATGTGTAAAAAGGGTGAGTTACAATGAAGAAATGGCGCACTATTTATAGGCAAAAACCTCTATTGTTCCTCGGATCTCTTACTTGAGGGATCCGTCCAGTGTAATCCTAAGGATCCGTGGACGCTCCTCACTATTTGGGTTATGGGTGATGGATCATGGGTCATGGGTTATGGACTTTGGGTCATGGGTACCCAAATATATACAATGTATCTAGACATTGGATCATGGGTCATGGTTTATGTCCATGGGTCATGGATAATACCCAACATGACTTCATGCATGATGTCATGCAATGGGTCATGGGTTATGGATCAAGCCCCATGGGTATGGGTCATGAACTTTAGGTTTTACCCGACTACATTCAATGTATCTAGTCAATGGGTCAAGTACTTAGATTTTTACCCATTACAATATATATATATACTAAGTATATACAAGTACATATCCATATTATGTAAACACTAGTTGTTGTATATATGCATTTCTATAAAATGTAAACACTATTACTTGTTTAGTGTTTTATATGAAAATGTAAGTGCGTTAGTAAACTATTGGCTCAAACTATTTACGTATTTTATTTGTTTCGTTAAAATAATTTTACATTTGTTATCGACAAAACATTAGAAGATCGTAAAATATAAATAAACGTTATTACGGCTTATTTGTATTAACAATCTCCCCTTTTGTTGATGACAAAACATAAGATTATTTTAAGGAAAAAGTAAATTAAGTAAAAGTTTAATTGAGTTTTACTCTCTTCTCCCCTTTTGTCGAAACAAAAGAGTGTCGAAAAAGAAACTAACACGTTGTTTTCAAGAAAAATGTGTGAAAAGTAGTAATATGAAGAAGAAAAAATAGAGAGTAAGAGAAGAAAGAATTATCGTCTTAGCTCCCCCTTGCGAGTGCTTCCCTTTGTGAGGCGTCAAGTAATTAGGAAGACTATGCGAGTGTTTTGCAATTTTGTTTGCAAATGGTTTCGTCTTTTGGCGAACATGCTCCCCACCACGAGTGCTCCTTTGTGAGGAAGGCGTCAAGTAGTAATGTAATCCTATGTGAAAGTATTGCAAGTGTTTTGCAATGTCTTTGCTGACAAAAGCTCCCCTAGTTTAGGGTGTCAAAGTCTTCATGTGTATATTGAAAATCTACAAAACAAAGGTTATAAAACAAGTATATGATGCGTAATTTCACGCAAATGAGACTCAAATTAGTAATAAAAGGTATTATGTTGCATGGATCCCACGGTTCCTCCTTGTGAGGGATCCGTGTAGGTAAAAGTCGGGGATCCGTGCTTTTGCATACTTATGATGACAATATAGATGTAAAATGTGGTGTCAACATCAACAAGAGTTATGTATTAAGGCACCAAACATAATCTCAAGACAATATGGCATATAACATGTAATTTCATTCAATAAAAACACGAGAAATGATATACATATCTCTAACACTAAGAGAATGACAAAAACATGAATTATGATTCCTAATCAATCTAAATTAAGCCTATTACTAGAACACCACTTGAATTCCTAAGCTCAAGGAAGTTTAGGTTTGTAGACCTCATCAAAACGTTCGAGGAGGTGATAACATATGAAACGTAGTTCATTACGTAGTTCATGTACTAACCCTTCAACATGTTGACAATGATAACAATCTTTGTCATGGCTTGGAAGTAGTGGTGGTAGAAAAGGAGTGGTTTGCGGTGGAAGGTTGAATAAGGAAGGTTGAGGATCCACAAAAGAAAGAGGGATTTGTGGAGGCATATTTGGAGGTGGTTCAACCAAGGATGCTTGTGGTGGTAGAGATGTGTCTACTTCCATGTGTGTCACACACCCAAATTACATTTTGCGTGAATGGAATTCACGAGGATTGATTGTCATAGCATCACGATTCTGAGATATATTGAGCGACCTAAAGTGTCGTTTGAAAAGAACATCGTTTGATTTAATAAAACAATCGAGTTTACAAAGTATAGGTCCCAAATGAAAATCAACTTGTGCGGAAATAAGTTTGTTACAATTCAAGCGATATTTTAAAGTGCAAAAATCCATGTAAGACAGCGTCGTCACGCGACTCTATGATGTATCCACATGCATGCCATGAGTGAATGTCTTAGTTACACGAAAATACATTGTTAAAAGTGTCAACACGAGGTTGGTGAGTTCATAGGTTTATGTAAATGTTAATCGACTACCACCGTATAAATTATGTATGACAATGATGTCACAAAATGATGTTACAATTGCTTAAGCGCATGACACGAAGCTCATTGTTCATGATGGTGCCCCAGAGTATCTTGCCAAAACAACTCAAATAATGTTTATGAAATGAAATGCATCCGTTTGACTAGTTGGGATCCACCAACCCGGATGGGCGTCACCTCGATAGATCTATCCACTCACTTGCGCTTCTAGGAAATTAACGGTTCATGCTTATGAAATGGGGACATTTAGCGGCAATGCGGTAACTTAAAGCAATACAATGAATTTGACATACTTGGTAGCGTAATAAAATGGTGTGCAATGTATTCTCCCGTAGGTTTGAAATAAAGTAAAACTTGAATAAAATCGGGCTATGAAACTCACATGTTGCAATGATAATGATGATGTAATGGCAAAAGTGGATACCTTGAAATGTAGTGTGAATCTCGGCGACCTATTATGAATGATGTGATATGTAATAAGTCATGATGTAATGTTATGCATGCATTTAGTATATTATTTATACCATTTGCGAGTTTTGAAAATAATACTTATCGTGAAAAATACTCTTTTGACGTCTTGACCATTCTTAAATTACTTTACAAGTATTTACGTCAAAATGTCATCCTACAATAGTTTCTTAATGATTTATTGCGAAATTATAAGTTTTAGTAAGTAAAATAATGTCGTTGGAAATTTCATGAAAGTGACAAAATGGCCTCGAAAAGCTAGTCGTAAATTGGTGTCGTCGAGCGTTAGGAAAGCGAACTCAACAGTTTTGGAAAGCTTGTATCAAAATCTCGAAGTTTTGGCATTTAAGTTTTATCCTAGGGTCTCGTTCATAAAGAAAATATAGGTTAAGTAGGGTGATTTTGTCCAAATGTAGTTTAAAAGTGAATTTCGGCAAGGTTTAAGCAACCGTAAATAATTCATTACAACTCCGCTATTCAAGCGGTTGGTCATTTTGAAAAATATGCTTGGTGATCTCGATTTTATTAGAAGACATCTAGTTACAAAAGTTCTACATCAACGTTAAAATAGCCTTCAATATGGTGCGTTTTGTTTACCGTAACACTTGTCAAATAAAATAATATAGTTTTCTTAACTAATAAAGTTCACGGCAATTTGTAAGCGTGTATATTTTAGTCGTTACAAATCCGTTTTCTCGTATTATCGTCCTTAACCGTGTCAAAGTATACTAATATATTTTTGATAAGTCGAAATAATTTATAAAGCTTAAGACTCGTTTTGACTCGTACAAAACAAAAATAGCTTCTTTGAAATTTTGAGAATATATATATTTAGTCGTCAAACTTGAAAAATTCATAACTTCTTCGTTATAGCTCCGTTTTAATCCGTTCAAGCGGCCCGGATTCGTTTTAAAGTATATTTTCTAAATATCTAGGCCAAAATTTTATGTCTACTGTCGTTTTCCAGAATTACAAAATAAGATCAGACCACTTTTAGACTTGCGAAAAGAGTTTTTCTCGTACTAAACCTATTCCAATCCCTTCAAAACAACTCCAAAGCTATTCTAATCCTACCATACACCTTCTTAGGGTGTCATGGGTTCCTAAACATCATCAAGACTAATATATAACAAGGGATAAATTATAGGATGACTTATATATGTAAAACTCTAAAAACAATGTAAAAATGGTATAAATATCCATAAATCTTGCATGCTTTGCTCAAAAATGATGAAATAGATATGAAATGATAATGAAAGATGTAAAATGATAATGATATGCTTACTAGTTACTTGATGAGGTAACAAGAACAAGGATTAAACCTAAACACCCTAGGTTTTATTTCAAAACCTTGATTAAGAGTGTAACTAGATTGTTTAACACTTGATTTGGAGAATTTTATGAATTCCTTCTAACACCCTTGTATGGCGGTTTATGGAGAGGAAGAACAAGAGAAGAACTTGATTGAACTTTGAATTATTGTAGTGAATGAATGAAGTGAAAGTGAGATTGAGTATATATCTATACATGTAAGAAAAATTGCTACCAACTCAATTAATGCATACCCCCTTGGTGCCAGGGAAATATTCAAAATATACTTTTTTTTTTTTTATAATGTAAGTAATTGTTTGTAAGTAAAAGAATTTAAGTTAAGGTAAATTGTATTTTATATACATTAGTGTATTTAAGGTAGTTTTAGCTAAAAGTAATTTTAATAGATCAAAGTAAAGTATATTGAGATCATAAAAATTGTAAAATACATTTCTTGTAAAATTTGAGTGATATAATAATTATCGTGTAGTTTTTAAGAAAAGCGTCGTAATAATATAAATTTAACGATTTATATACAAAATAAATTTAAAACACTAGGTAAACTCAAAATATGATTTTATAAACTAAATGTAAGTATAAAAATATATCGGGATAGTTTTGGAAGTATTGGATTAAATGTTCAAAATAATAACTACGATAACGTTTATTTAATATGAAATTCTGCGTTTAATGTGAAATGCAAAATCATGAATGAACTAACATGATGGAAATGATGCTAATGAAATGTAGACTAAACTTAGTCTATATGAAATGTCCGTATTGATATGATCATGAATTCGCCGCTAAACCATTAATGTTACGCGAATTTGGAACACGCAAACCTAGTTTACGATAAGTGATGAAATTGTGAAGCATGAATTGTTTTGAGAAATGACCTGAAAGTACGAGTTGTCACAATGTGATCCGGTTGTTGATTCCTCATAATTCAAAATGGACTATTTGAGGGTGAAAGGGAAAAGGATACCGGTGCTAGTGTTGTTTCAACACCATGGTTTTGTTGTTGCGCTATTCTCTCTATTGAGGAGAATGTTGGCAATGGTGGAGGATGAGATGGCATATAGGCAAGTCCTCTAAATTGTAGAGGTGTGGAGATGAAAGTGGAGTGGTGAATGATATGGCTCTAGGCACTAAGGGTGATGGTTTAGTAGAAATAGGGGTGTTTGGTTTATGAGGTATAGTGGTATTTGGTAAGGGTAGTTTTGTGGGAACAATCCTTTTGGGGATTGGTTTGATTGGTTGAGTTGGTTGAGATAGAATCCTGGCATTATTGGTTTTAACGGGTGATGATTCGGTTGAAGAAATTTCGTGAACAACCCGAGCAAGTTTCTTGGGTGGTCCTTTGGTGGATGAGTTAGCACTAGGATTTTTCCTCATAATGAATGGATAGTGAACTAGAGGCTTATAGTTGCTGATAATGATGGTATGGATGGTGACTTAGAGGTACTAACAAAGGAGTTTATAAGGGAAAGAAATTGGTAAGTAAATTTAAAGCTTAAACCACTAAGATCCTTCAAATGCAATGATTTGTATGCACAAGAGTCAACTTGAGTTGGGTGATCAAGGAGGTTAATTAATGCAAGATGGAGTGTTCAAGTTAGCAAGGAAAGATTGAAATGATTGTTTTAGCTAGGATTAGGCGAGTGCTGTGTGACGGTTCCCACGGTTCCCTCAAGTGAGGATGCATCTGAAGCTAAACCTAGGGATCCGACTCTTGACTGACTAAAGAAAGGAAAAGATGTTTTGTAAGGTCTAGTTCCTATAAATCTTGTGGAGTCAAATGATCCTAGAGATCGAAGGTAACTCAAAGAAATTTGGAAAATTCCTTACAAATCATGATAAATGAAAAAGTCGTTTTGGCCTATTTTGGGGCAAGAATGACTAAAATCAATTTGCTAAAATTGAGAGAAATATCAAACAAGGTGTTTTGAGATGTGAGGAACAATGTATGAGCATTAGAGGGGAAATATGGTGAGTTTTGGTGATGTGTTAAATCAAAAACACCTTGAGTGTGATCCTAAGTTAAATATGAGTGAGTGTGAGACCTACTGAGCTTGAGGAAGACTTGAGTGATCCTAAAGTATCATGTTTAGCTAGTATGATGTGGTCTAGAGGAATGGATTGATGTATGGAAGTTTGTAAGTCTACTACTGCCTGCCCGGATTCCACGGATCCCTTAATGGAGGGATCCGGCTAGTTCAAAATGAGGGATCCGGCCACTGCAGATCAGTAGCTTTACAGAAAGTGTGCAGATTTTGCACTATGTGATGCATACTAATACTAAGAGTTTCTACTATAAACAAACATCAAGGTAAGTGAATATCACACACAATCATAACATAAAGGCGAGTAATTATGATAACAACCAAACATAGAGGTAACAAAGTAAGTCTTGCAAAACCATAAGCGTACAATCTTTTAATGATCATAAAATATAACCATAAAGATAAGCATAATGTATGTTTCTTCAATGTATTCCCTTCTTCTTTCCTGAATTCATAAGGTAGTGAGTTAGGCATTTGATCATCCCCTTTGTTTGCTTGAATTCTTCATACTCATTTGGAAGAGTGGAAAGTTGTTCATAGTAGGTCATGAGGTCGATTCGGAAGTTAGAAACGGGATCAACTTCTTCTTCATCTTTGTCCGAAGAGTCCGAGAAAGCATGAGGCCTTTTCCCATTAATCATGAGCCATTTAGAACGTTGTTTGGTAAGTGGTACCATGGCATGGTTGGCAAGAAAGTGATCATCGTTAATAGGAGAAGGTTGCATTGCACTAACATACTCACGAGTCGTGTTAGGAGCATACCATAGGGAAGTACCATGTTGTTGACTTTGAACACATCTAACATTCTTTTAACCATGTAATAGGCAAGGTTGAATGGTCTTTGGTGGATGAGACCATAGATCATTTGGACAAGACACGCATTGGGATGGTCTTTGTTCCCAACCAAACAAATGACATTTTCTCTAAGGATTTCTTCCCACTTTTTTTAAATGGGAATTATCTCGGAGAGTTTCATTTGAAAAGGATCACGATGGGTGAGTTCTTTGTTGCGGTTGAGACGAGATTGGTCGCCTCTTATTTTGAAGATGGTGTCTCGAACAACTATGGGGTCATCGAGAGGAGTGTGATAGATTGGTTTGGGGTCTAGTGCAAAGGATTGAGCGGCTATTGACCAATCTTGGGAATACATACAAATTCCTTCACATGTAATGCGAAGAATTTGTGCAAATGTGTTTAGGGGGTAAGGTAATGCTTTGGTTGTTAACAGTGAAAGTGATTGAGATACTTTCATCATTGTTTCTAATGATCCAAACACCTTTGTAAAACTCAAAGATGAAGACCGGACAAATTTGCTCATCAATTTCTAAGAGAAAATTAAAGTTTATTGTCGAAAAGACTTGATGAATGTCGGTATTTTCAAGGAAACATTCCTTAACTACTCGACCTTCGTGGATAAGTCATTTTTCAAGCTTTTTGAAGATTTTGCGATTGATTTTTAATATCTCTTCTTTTTGATAGTATCTAGAGAGGTAGTGGACGGTGTCATGGTGATCTTGTTGAGTAGTTTTAGGCATGATTGATCCTAGAAAACAAATATTCCAATTAGGTAAAATTTGTCAAGATGGGTTTATGGTTTTGATTTGTATTAACAATGTTGTTTTGAAAAACCTTTAATTATATAGAACCTTTTTGTAATTAATTTTTGCAATACCTAATTTCTTCAATTGGTGATCAATTGAATCTTAATTGAAAAGTCTAAAACCATAAACCCTAGGATGAAGATGATGATGAATAGAACATATGAGTGTAATTACTTACAATGATGTTCAAGAATGAGATGCTTGAGAATATGAAGCCCTATGGAGATGGAAGTAGAAGTTAGGTCGTTTTTGTATTTGTGGGGAGAGGGAAAATGGATTATTTTGGTTTTGAAAAACGTATAGCTGATTTATGTGACAAGGTTCCCCTAGATCCCTTGTTTTAGGGATCCGGCTAGTACAACTTGTGGGATCCGGCTACTGTAGACAGAAAAAATATTTGGATTTATTCTTTTTACTTGTGATAAAATATACAATAACTTATTTCGAAAAAGAACTTGTAGAATGAGGTTCCTATTTGAATAGACGTTTGGCCAAGGTATTTTGATGGTTAATTGATTTTTGATAAGTTAACCATCAAAGATCTATTTTGCGAAGACGGCGTAGATTTGATGATCTTTATTATAATTAAGAGTATCAAAGAGGAATACTATTCCCGATGATGAGTAAGTAAGGAAAGTAGTGAAGAGACTTTTAGAGACTTGCGACTATTGAAGTTAACGTCCTAATTCATGTGTTCATATAATTTTATAAGACAATATTTAAAAGCATAGTTTTATCATAGGAGAAAGACACATATCATCAACATATTCATATAAGCGTACTATAGATAAAGATCAGTTAGTTTGTGAGTAAGTGAACATACCTCTAACCTCTTGATATGGTTTTTAGAGACCATATAACCGACATACTTCATGAGCTTTTAAAGTAATCCATTGTACTTAGTAGAAGTAGGTTGTGATTACTTTTGGCTTCTTCTTTGAGTGTTGACTTCATTTTTCTTTGGATGGAAATGCAGACTTTGGAAGAGTCCTAGCAAGAAGATTTCTTAAAGAGGATTTGTTAGAATAATCTATCACTATCCAACATAAAATAAAAAAATTTGTTTTAAAAGATTTACTTCTTTGTAGTTTTCAATCATACACGGATTGTATCAAGTTTTTAAAGTACAACATACTCTAAAAACTTGGTAGCGAAGCTCTGGTACCAATTGTGGAAAACTAGAAGGGGGTTGAATAGTTTCTGGATTAAAACTTTGTTTTAAACTATTTAGATCGACTTATGTCAACCTATTAAATGTGTGTGTGATACTGATTTAAAGCGTACACTTTTAAGGGGTCATTTAAGCCATAATCGCCCACTTTTATATCCGTTCTTTGCTTAATTTCGTTCCTTTTCACTTTTAGGTCTCTTGGAAGCAAAATCTTTGGAATGATGCATATTTGGACGAAAAGGTGAATATATGAAGAAAATGGCTAAGTCGAGATCAAAGACACTCAGTGCTAAATCGAAGGTGGCGGTGTCACAATCCAAAGGCGACGTCGTCCTCATGCGTAATTAAATTTGTGACTCGATGAACTTTTGCTAAATTACACGGCGTGAGGCTTTGAAGAGGAAGGCGTCACGAAGACTTTTCATCCCGGACGATCTAGATCCAAAATTAGGCGATGTCACTCTTGAAGCCGGCGTCACAACCAAGCGTGGCGCCGTCCCAACTATTACTTAGCCAAGGCGAAACCCTAATGACGGCGGCGGTGTCCCACCTATAAAGCGGCCGTCGCGGTTGTAAACTATATATAGAAATCGAATTTTGAATTTTAGGAGGTAGACTTGTGGAGTAAAACCTAAAAGCGATTATAGTGCTGGTTTGGACGGTATCTTAGGGTTCTCATACCTATTTTACATCAAGATAAGTGTTTTACTTCATTGATTTCATTATGTCTTCGATTGAATGTGTATGCTTGCATGTTTAACATGTCAGCTAAATTTCTTGTGTGTTTGCTTAGATCTATGAAACCTAGCTATTAATAATTGATTGGTTGTCTCTTATCTTAACTGTAATTGGCTTAGGAGTGCATTAGGCAATCGTTGTGTTTGAATGCTTGAGTAATATTTGTGAATCTTAGCTTATGAATCATGTAGAGGAATTGTAGGTTAAACATCAAGATAACCTTAGAGTTAGTTTATAAAACCTAGAGATTTCGCAGGCAATACCTTAAGGTAGTCTCAAAGAGTTAGGGATAAACGCATACCCTACGACCTTAGAAAACACAACGCATTAAGAATAAGGACGTGACAATTCAACCACCAATAAAAGCTAACTTGGGAGTAATAGTATCTAGATAGACACATTTTTAATCATCATACGCTGCCGGGGAATAGAATAGCTAGTTAGATTTCCATCTCGTTTAGGTTCCCTTGCTTGATTCCTATCAAGTAAATTTTTTTCTCATTTTTAGCTTCATCGTAGTCTATCCCCCTTCTTCGTGAATTTGTTCATAACCCCATCACTTTTCATCACAGAAGATGATAACCCGCCACCACTCATCGACCCACCAATCATTGACCCGCCAAGAGGCCGTACTCTTGGTGAATACTCTAGACCAAACCACCAAGGCTATATGAACACGAGCTCCCCGATCAAGCTCAAACTACGGCTCTGCGATCCGACACCATCCGGTTGGTGCAAAACGGATGGGCATTCCATGGACTTCATTCTGAAGATCCTAATCAGCATCTCAAGGATTTCCTTAAAATCGTTGATTCCATCGACCTTGATGCTACCACACGGGAGACCACGCGCTTGCGTCTCTTCCAATTTTCTCTATGGGACCAAGCTAGTAATTGGCTTGAGCGACATCCTACCGGATCCATCTCAAGTTGGGATGATCTCACTACTCGTTTCCTTGCCCAATTTTTCCCACCGGGGAGAACTAATAAACTTAGGAATGAAATCTTGATGTTCCAACAACGTCAAGGTGAATCTCTCTATGAGGCATGGACTCGATTCAAGGACTTGCTCCATAAATTCCCTCATCATGGCATTGATCTTTGGCTTCAAGTCCAAATATTTTATGATCATGTCAACTTCTCAACTAAGCAATCCATCGACCAAGCGGTCGGTGGCAAACTTAGTGATCTCACCGCGGAAGAATCGTGGGGTACAATAGAGGACCTTGCCCTCTATGACAACGAAAGTTGGAATGACCCTCGTGAGTCGCCCAAAACCGTCAAGGTAATCTCCTTACCTCCCATTGACTCACAAACTTCCAATCGTAGGATGCTCGAGCTTGAAGATCAAGTCAAATTCCTAATGAGCTCCTACGAGAATCCTTAGTCTTCACACCAAGTGAGCAAAATCACTCTACCTTGTGAGTTATGTAGTGGTCCCCACGACACTCGTGATTGCACAAGACTCCCCGAACAAGCTTTTGCAGACTACGCATCCACGCGTACCGACGGAGCGGGAGGGAAGTAGTACACTTTCAAGCCCGAACAAAACAACTTAGGAAATTCCTATAACCCCTCATGAAGAAATCACCCTAACCTTAGGAGGAGTGATAACGCTCAAATTGTGCATGTTTTTAGTAGCCTTATTCGTGCTTTTATGTATGTTATTTGGCTATAATCATATGGTTTTGTTACTTAATCATACAAAAGTGTGTTTGCAAGTTCATTTGTAGCCAAGTACAGGAAAGTGGAGAAAAAGACAGAAAAAAAAGTAAAATACAAAGATTTCTCCATGTACGAAGAATTCCCGACAAAAGAAAGACTTGCGGAGTATATTCGAGAAGATAAAGTCATCAAGTTAGTGGTCCAAAGACTCAAGAATAAGTTCAAGAAGGAAAGCGAGAAAGAAATGAAGAAAAAAGCTTAAGCGAAGCAATATTGGAAGACTCGTTGTTCTGACACACCTTCACCATTTTGGCCATAACTTTTGCATCTGAGACTCCGTTTCACCAGCGATTTGCGCCACGGAAAGCTAAGAGAAAGATCTACAACTTACTATTTATGAATATTTGTGATTTTGCTCCAACCGTTCGGTCGAGCCCGCAACCAGATCCGGTTGGAGAATGGTCAGAAAAACCAACCGATCCGGTTGGAGCACAACCGATCGGTTGGGAGGCACAATGACCACTTCTTCATCACTAAGGTTCCAAACTTGTTCCAAGCGATTCTAGGTCCTTCCACTCGGTTTCTAGGTCCTTCTAAACTCCTTGGAGGCCAAGTTCAAAATTTAATACCCCTAGGCTTGGAAGTAGTATAAATAGAGGCCTTTGCAACCTCATTTCATACACCACAACTTGAGAGATCTTCTTTTACACCTATCTTACCACCACTACTCTCTCTCAAAGCCTAAATTCATCCATTAAGTTCCATGAAACTTTGGAGGTCCAAGAAGTCATCATTTTGAGGTCAAACCATCAAGAAGTCATCACCAACACTTGAGGCATCATTACTACATCATTTGTAATCTCATTTCAATCATTGTAAGACCTTTACTCATGTTTTCTAATGTTCAAAGTTCTGAGTTTATGTTTATGTTTGCTATGAGTGGCTAGTTTCTTTATGCACTTGCTTAAATGATGTTGATTATCGTATGATTAGTTTATGATTGTGTTAACATGTTTTAATTCAATTTCAAGTTGATTCTAAGATCCAATTGTGCTAAAGTTTCATAGTGGCATTTGTTAATCAAGTTTGACTAGTTGATAGTAATCGTAGAGGTCGAAAGAACTTATTGTTATTCAACTAGTTATAATCATTTTGTCTATGGATGATTTTTTTTACCCATTATTCTTGGTTAAACAAAGAAACTAAAGTGTGGTTGTAATAAGAACGCTTTTTGATTATCAAGTTGGATTGATTGGAAACATCTAAAAGGTCGTAAGATTAGTTGTTTACAATCAATTGTAACCTTTTGTCTATAATTGGTTACCTTATGTATTGACCATTTCTTAAGCAATTTGATGAAACAAATGGATGTTTTTGTGTTTAAGTTTATGAAAGTAAACTTATGAAACTTGAATAGATCTTGAATTGATTGGTTAGACTTAATGCTTGTTTTTATAAACTAAACTCTTGATCATGGTTTAACTTGTAAGAACAATAGATTAGTACACCAACTAATTATCATAACCAACATGTTAACAAGAGGTTAACACAATCACACTAATCATGGATAAGAAACTAGTTTAAGCAAGTGTAGTTTTAATCTTATTGAATTCCCTTAATCATTATTTTCTTGTTACTTGTTGCTTATATGGTATTTTGGGACGTGACAACCATTTACCACTTTCGTGTTACTTGCTATTACATAGATTCTTCACAATTGAAAAACCCAAATCCTAGTGAGCGACCTCGACACCAACCAAAACTAACTACATACGAAAGGGTCATACTTGCCCGTGTGTTCTTAACAATTCGGTAATCCTTGTTATAAATTTAAAACTAGTAGTCATGAGACACATCAAGTTTTAGGCGCCCGTTGTCGGGGATTTGTTTGTGTTTTGTGTGCTTTGAATCATTCTTTAATCATTAACTAGTTGTGCCATCTTTGCTTGCGAAAAAAATCATTTTCTTACCCGGTTCGTCCGACCGATCAGTGCGTCCCGTAACCGATTCGGCTGAACATCGAAACCAAATCAACGGATCGGTGGAATCCACCGATCGGTTTCTCATTCATCAAAATAAAATAAAATTGTGTTTTCCTTGTTTGTTTGTTTGGTAGACTATTTAATAAAAATTTCCCTCAAAGTAAGGCTCACCCATTGAAACAAAGCGTGTGAGAGGTATAAAGCGGGTCTCCTGATTCCCTAAAAAGTTTGGTTTTAATATGCTTGTGACACCTTCTCCGCTTCTTTGTGCGTTTCAATGGAGCTACCGAGAACCCTTGGGAAAAGAAAGAAAAAAGTCATAACTAGTTTTCTTTTAAAAAAAAAAAAAAAAGGTCTTAGAGTTATTTAGTTTATTTCTTTCAAGTCATTTTCGAAGAAAAAAAATACAAAAGATTTTTCTTCATGTTCGTTTTATTATTTTATCTTTTATTTTGCTTTTTAAAATATTTTGTGAATCGCTTGGGTTTTCTAAACTCGCACTCTTGGAGTGATCAACTCGTTAGTCCACTCTACGAGCTTAAGCGTCAAATCAAAGAGGACTAAACCCAAACCTTATCCGAAACCACCGTTCATCGAGGAACTCTTTGTCGTTATCGACATATTGAAGATAAAGTCAAACCTCCACCCGATTCCCCAACCATAATCGTCATTGATCCCGATGACCAACCCATGTGGTCAAGTACTAGGACCGTTGCACCAACACCTAGTTCCGCTGTTATTCAACGCCCTTTTCCCAATAATTTCCATATCAAGGGTACCCATATGCAAATGATTCGGGAGAATCAATTTGATGGGAGAATCCGGTCTGATCCTCACCGACACATAGCCGATTTTCTTGAGATTAGTAACCTATTCCAATATGGTGAAAATCAAGAGGAAGTGTTTAAATTGAGGACTTTTCCTTTCTCATTAACCGGAGAAGCCAAGACTTGGTTGAGCAATTAAGTGAAGGAGCGATTACTCGTGGGAAGAGATGAGAGAAGCTTTTATTAGCCGATACTTTTCTCAGCTAAGTTTAACGTCTCTAAATGACATTCACAACTTTCACCAAATCAATCGTGAAACTCTCATTGACGCTTGGCTCCGTATGAAAGATATGCTTAGCACTTGTCATGGACACGGTCTAACCAAAGGAGCGATAATTCAAACATTCTATCACGGTTTAGACAATCCAACTCGAGGAAATCTCGACGCCGGAGGAATCTTCCTCAACAAAACTCCAAACGAAGCTTTCAAAATCCTTGAGGACAAGGTCCAACTCAAGCTCGATTTCTCAGAAAATTCCCAAAACGATTCCAATCCGAATATTGTTGTTTCCGCCGGTGGAAGCAACATCAATACCGATCATGCCTTATTGATCGAGAAATTGGAAGCTCTTTCCATAAACATTGATGCCCAATTCATAAGCATACAGAGAGAGATGATGGAACTGCGAAATAATCACCACGCTTCAAACCACGATGTTGAGGATGACATACCGATGTGTGATCCCATGGAAGCGAACCAAGTTCAACATGAAGAATATCACGGAAGATATCACAACCAAAATTCCAGAAATTCGTACTCCTTTTCATACCACAACCCAACCCAAAACTATCCTCGATATCAGCCATGGAATACGATACCACATCCATCACAACATTTTAATACACCTAAAACCTCACCGGAGGAGATGATGAGAGAGTGGATGGCTAGTCAAACGAAAGCCAATGAGGATATAGCGAACTGTTGGTTGAATTGGAGCGTAAAGTCGATCAAGGAAGAAGGAACCAACAAGCGATAATCCAAGACTTGGAGGCGGGTAGAAAGATTGAGTGAGGCGGGGAAGTCCATCATGTTGAATCTCTTCCTTACACCACTGATTCCAACTCGAGACATGAATTTGTCTACAAACCACCCTCAATTCAAAGCGAGCGATAAGAGTGAGGTTGAATTTATCGAAGAGGACGAGACCGAGCATATTCCAACAACGCCAATCGAACCAAATCATGTCTAACTCACCAACGTTTCACCTTTTCTTGAGGATTGCACCATGACTATCCCAATGACTCAATTAAAAGGTTCTGAATGCAATTTATTTCCAAGTCATGTTGGTGATGAGAAGTTCAACAAAACCAGTGGCAACTGGAATGTAGAATTGGAAAGAAAGATAGACAAATGGTATGAGCCACAGAATCCAGTTTCTTTAAATCAAAATGGTAGGACTAACCCACCACCTCCAGCTCACCTTGAGAATGTGGATGCCATATTCACTGGGAGTGGAAAGTCCAATGACCCTCCAAAAAATCAAAAAGATCCGCCAGCTGTCCTCATTTCTAATGAAATCGACCAAATGTTCGATATAACAAAGAGGGAATTTCACTTGGTCAAACCAAAAGAATCAAATGTATCTCCATCACTTAAATAAACATGTACACCCTTTTTGCATAAATCTATTCAAAACTTGGAAAATTTTAAGTGTGGCGGTGTTACATGCTAATAGTGTTTATTATTACTTGCATTTTGTGTGTTTTGTTTTGTTTGAATAATTTCAGCAGGTGATGGAGGAGGATGCTTGGTAGGGGTGTTCAAAAAAACCGTGAAACCGAAAAACCGAGCCGAACCGCTCAATCAGAAACCGAAAAAACCCGAAACCGAAGAAACCGAAACCGATAAAAACCGAAACCGAAAAAACCCGCTTATTACGGATCGGTTTCGGTTTTTATATTTAGATATCCATGGTTAACCGAACCGAACCGTATATAATATACATGAAGGTTTTTAACTAAATATTTAAATAATAGTAAAAGTATCAATTGTATTATTACACTACTCTTATTGTATAACGATTTTTTTGCTCCTAATGGACACGTTTACTAAACATCTGTGTGTAAAAATAGATTAATGTGTTTGTAACATATAAACGTCGAATAAATATTTCTGTTAATGTGTCATGTATGCTTATTTGAACGTAATTATTGTCACGGAATAATTTAAAAATGACTTTAGTCTATTCAATATTATTTAATACACTAAAATTGCGTTTTACCTTTTAGATCATGTGATTGTTTATACGGTTAAACTTGTTTAAACGTCTAAAATGGTTAACCGTGAACCGAACCGCGGACAACTGCTCATTTCGGGTAACCGTATGTCCGGTTAACCGCCTAACACGGTTCGGTTTTGGGTATTAAAATGAATTACCCGCCCCGTGATGGATAGTTAAAATATCCCAACTAACCGAACCGAACCGCCCCATGAACACCCCTAATGCTTGGATTTGAAATCGATTGTTCTCATAAGCTTATGCATAGCATTTTATCATATGGAGTTCGATCGCGATTTCTTCGGCCCGGGAAAGTTTTGTTTCTCTTTTATTTTATTTTCCCTATCTTACATGCTTTGAAGTTTATTTTTCATATTGAGGACTTTGCTTAACTTAAGTGTGGGGGGAAATATTATAGGAAAATCGAAACCAGTTTTTAAATCCAAAATTTTTGGGCCTATTTTTAATATTTTGTGAACTTGTTTGCCCTTGTGATCTAGTTGTTTTCACGCATATAGGTTAATATATTAGAATAGCTGGATCAACCCACTGGTGAAATCGGTAATTTTTGAAAAACTTGAGATGTGTCCGAATTAATATTGCAATCCATTCTGGGATCGATGACATTTGCTAGCACATTTTATAGCCCTTCCACTAAATTGTGAGGATTTGAGCTGTTTCATATATAGCATACATCTTTTATGCTTGAATCTTTTGCTATGAGTGTCTTGGGTGATTTTATTTATTCTAGAACTTGTACATGCAAATCATTACGGACATGATGAATCACATTAGTGTGATATAAGTGTTTATCGTGATAAAGAGGCACCCTTAGGAATAAAACCAAATGGCCTTCCACACATCTAATGATATATTAGCTACCCGCATCGGTTAGTTAACCACCCACTTGGACCCATTTGTTAGCGCTCATCTTTAGCGCTAGATACCCCTAGTTAAACCCTTTGAGCCATTCTTTTCTCTTTGTCAAATCCAGAAAAATACAAAAATATTTTACACTTTAAACCTTAGCCTACCCCTTGTCAATGTCTAAATGGTTGGTTGCTAGTTGCTTGGTATGTTGGATTGTTTTTTATGATTATGAGTTAGCCACACTTTGCCATTCGTGTGTGCCATTACGATAAAGACGAAGAGTGCACCTTCTTATTTGTATTTTTGTGGTGATGCTTATACGAAGTGTGGGGAGAAGTGTTGTATGAAAAAAATGTGAAAAAAGAATAAGTCATCGAAAAAGAAAAAATGAAAAAAAAAAAAAAAATATATATATATATATATATATATATATATATATATATATATATATATATATATATATATATATATATATATATATATATATATATATGTGTGTGTGTGTGTGTTGTGTGTGTGTGTGATGACAATTGTAGCCAATGTGCGATATTATTATGTAGATGAAGGAAGATGAAGTATGTTTGAGATATCGATTAGCCAATGTGCTAAGACGTGATATATATATATTTGGTGATCGATATGTGAAGAAAAGTTAGTAACTATAATCATTTTCTGGTTGTTCGGTGACTAGCAACATGGGTATTATACTTGACTTTACTTTTCTTTTAACACCAATTTCATAAATAATCCCATGCCCTATCCATACCCTTTATTCACCCCGAAGCCTATCATTATAACCCGAATAAAAGCCCTCTTTAGATGTTTACACTTGGTGCTTATGCCACGTCGGTGGAGTTTTGTTTCTTGTACAAGCCTATGGTAATATTTAGATCATGACTGCGCAATATGAGTGTACTATTTCTTAATACTATCCATCACAAAATAAATTGAGTGTTGAGTGAATTATACATCCGTTCTTTTTTGTGAGGGTGCTTAGCCATGTTATCAAGCGAGAGAATCCATGGGGTATTGTCAAACATCTCGGTTTTTCACCTCTTAAAGCTTAAAACGATGAATCTTATCTCGTACTTGTACTTGGTAAATTTGCATCACATTTTTCTAATCATATTTCATGCACCTTGTGGGTTTTATTTTTCTTAATTTCTAGATTTGCTTGAGGGCAAGCAAAACCTTAAGTGTGGGAGTTTGCGCTCATTTTTCGCTTTTTTTTTTTTTTTTTTTTAAAAATTAAAATTTTTCTTTTCGATTTGTCATTTAGGTATGTAGTTTTATTTTCTTTTCTTATATTTTCTTGAGGGCAAGCAAAGTTTAAGTGTGGGGGAATTTGATAACGCTCAAATTGTGCATGTTTTTAGTAGCGTTATTCGTGCTTTTATGTGTGTTATTTGGCTATAATCATATGGTTTTGTTACTTAATCGTACAAAGGTGTGTTTGCAAGTTCATTTGTAGCCAAGTACAGGAAAGTGGAGAAAAAGACAGAAAAAAAAAGTAAAATACAAAGATTTCTCCATGTACGAAGAATTCCCGACAAAAGAAAGACTTGCGGAGTATATTCGAGAAGATAAAGTCATCAAGTTAGTGGTCCAAACACTCAAGAATAAGTTCAAGAAGGAAAACGAGAAAGAAATGAAGAAAAGAAGCTTAAACGAAGAAATATTGGAAGACTCGTTGTTCCGGACACACCTTCACCATTTAGGCCATAACTTTTGCATACGAACTCCGTTTGACCCCCGGTTTGCGGCCATGGAAAGCTAAGAGAAAGATCTACAACTTTGCTGTTTATGAATTTTTGTGATTTTGCTCCAACCATATCCGGTTGGAGAATGGTCAAGAAAACCAACCGATCCGATTGGAGCCCAACCGATTCGGTTGGGGGTACAGCCATTTCTTCATCACTAAGGTTCCAAACGATTCTAGGTCTTTCCCACTCAGTTTATAGGTCCTTTTAAACTCCTTAGAGGCCAAGTTCAACATTTAATACCCCTAGGCTTGGAAGTATTATAAATAGAGGCCTTTGCAACCTCATTTCATACACCACAACTTAAGAGATCTTCTCTCACACCTATCTTACCACCACTACTCTCTCTCAAAGCCTAAATTCGTCCATTAAGTTCCAGGAAACTTTGGAGGTCCAAGAAGTCATCATTTGGAGGTCAAACCATCAAGAAGTCATCACCAATACTTAAGGCATCATTACTACATCATTTGTAATCTCATTTCAATCATTGTAAGACCTTTAATCATGTTTTCTAATGTTCAAAGTTCTGAGTTTATGTTTATGTTTGCTATGAGTGGCTAGTTTCTTTATGCACTTGCTTAAATGATGTTGATTATCGTATGATTAGTTTATGATTGTGTTAACATGTTTTAATTCAATTTCAAGTTGATTCCAAGATCCAATTGTGCTAAAGTTTTATAGTGGCATTTGTTAATCAAGTTTGACTAGTTGATAGTAATCGTAGAGGTCGAAAGAGCTTATTGTTATTTAACTAGTTATAATCATTTTGTCTATGGATGATTGTTTTACCCATTATTCTTGGTTAAACAAAGAAACTAAAGTGTGGTTGTAATAAGAGCGCTTTTGATTATCAAGTTGGATTGATTGGAAACATCTAAAAGGTCGTAAGATTAGTTGTTTACAATCAATTGTAACCTTTGTCTATAATCGGTTACCTTTTGTATTGACCATTTCTTAAGCAATTTGATGAAACAAGCGGATGTTTTGTGTTTAAGTTTATGAAAGTAAACTTATGAAACTTGAATTGATCTTGAATTGATTGGTTAGACTTAATGCTTGTTTTTATAAACTAAACTCTTGATTATGGTTTAACTTGTAAGAACAATAGATTAGTACACCAACTAATTATCATAACCAACATGTTAAGAAGAGGTTAACACAATCACACTAATCATGGATAAGAAACTAGTTTAAGCAAGTGTAGTTTTAATCTTATTGAATTCTCTTAATCATTATTTTCGTGTTACTTGTTGCTTATATGGTATTTTGGGACGTGACAACCATTTACTACTTTCGTGTTACTTGCTATTACATAGATTCTTCACAATTGAAAACACCCAAATCCTAGTGAACGACCTCGGCTTACAAACCAAAACTAACTACATACGAAAGGGTCATACTTGCCCGTGTGTTCTTAGCTTAATTCGGTAATCCTTGTTATAAATTTAAAACTAGTAGTCGCGAGACACATCAAGGAGCCAAAACTCAAAACCGCCCCAAAACTCATCTAGTCCACCCAATAGGTCCAACCCTATAAATACCGGGAATTCCACTAGTCTTGAGGCAATTGTGTCTAGATTCATGTCATCTCAAGAAACTCGATTGACTAAGCTTGAAGCCGATTTCAAGCAACAAAAAGGCGAGATGACAAACAAGCTCGACGCCTTCTTAAAATCCTTCAACGACCGGGAAATTGGAGAACTACCAAGTGACACTATAAAGAACCCAAAATTGAATTCGATTTCATCGACTTCATGTTCTTTCTTACCTTGAGAGAGTGCATATTCATGCCCTTCACACCCGAAAGTTCATCCGGTCAACGTCATCAACACGGGTTCCAAGCGATCCCTCATGAAGTACCAAGGACCCAAACAATTGGTCCAACCAACTCTTGAGAAACCCATCAACCAAGAACCCAAACCTAATCTAGAAGAGGAGTACAAGGAACTCCACCAAGAAAAACCGGTTCTTGAAGTCTTGGCTCATACACCTTATTATAATGCGTTAAAAGAAAAATATGAGCAAGAACTTAAATTAGGTAAACGTGGGTCCGCATTTGTGCAAAATAATTTACCTAAGAAGATAGATGATCCCGGGCTATTCATTCTTCCGTGTATGCTTGGAAATTCCAAACCTTTCGACACTTTAGCCGACTTAGGATCAAGCATCAATCTTCTTCCGTTGTCCCTCCATAGAAACCTTAACCTAGGTAAGATAGAACCAACAGAAACCATCTTAGGTCTAGCGGACGGTAGTATGGCATATCCGGTGGGGATAATAAAAGACAAGGTAGTCCACGTAGGTCAATTGACTCTTTTGGCAGATTTCCATGTGCTAGACACGAACAAAGACCCGACATGCCCATTGTTAGTAGGAAGAGGATTCTTAGCTACCGCTAGTGCCATAAATGATTGTAAGATGTCTAAGATAGTGGCAGGAGAAGGGAATGCTAGGCCAGTTTATGATGTCAAGAAGCATATCTACTACAAAGAGGAAGAAATTCCCTACAAGATCATGTTGGATAGAAAACCATCTAGATATGGACCTTGGACAAGTAAAGATTTTATAGGTACTCAACGACCTTTCTATCTAGAGGAGGCCTTTGTAAGTGACTCAACTTTCCATGAGCAAGAATTGGCTAGGGACATTGAAGTGAACCCGTTCGAGGATACCTTAGTGTTTAGGAAGATGACCGAGTTCCTAGGAACCTTGCCCGTTAATCTTAACATGAATAAGTGGAAAGTTGAGAGTGAGAAGCCTAAGCATAATTGGAATTAGGATAGACCACCTAGAGATGGAAATGAAGAATGGCACATTAGGATGACAATCTATGACCCTGATGGAGAAAAGTTTGAAAAGGCATACCGGACTAAGCATACCACTAGGAACTTAAAATATAAGTTTGATCCCTATGACAATCTTGAGGATAAACTTACTTACATAGGTACGTAGGAGCACGACTTGAGTCTAGCTACAAGACTACAAATAAAGAAAAGCGCTTAGTGGGAGGCAACCCATGCTTAATTGTTTGCTTGTTTGTGTGTCATATATCTTTTCATTATTGTATGTTCTCATGTTTGAATTTGTGAAAATGCTTTATTTTGTCTTTAACCTCGTCTTAATTACATATAAAGGTATTTTACAAAAGGATAAGTGTAGGGGATTACACACGTTTTTAAAATAACGTGAACATGAGAACTACGATTATTGAAAATGATATATATGTGTGTTTGTTAGAGTCAAATGCTTGTATCGAGTCATAATGGATGTTTTGCGAGAATTTTCCAGTTTTAAAGGTGTAATTTTTCGAGAAAAATCACGAGACCGGTTTCTATCGAGGATAACTGGCGGCGTCGGGAGGAGCATAAACATCTTATAAACTTTCTCTCGTTTTACGTGCTAATTATACATTTTGGAAATTCTCGGTCTTAATTTTCGGAAAATCAGCAAACATCCATTCCACAAGCATTATATCCAAGTGTAGTAGAGTCATGTATAGTTTTACCGCCGATTTTACGCGAAGGTTTCATCTATTTTCTTAAAATGTGCAAGTTTTATTTATCAAGAAGAAGAAACATAATATAGGATGGAGCTTATCACGTGTACATTCTTCTTGGGAAAGAATTTAACCACTACTTCACACGGATCCTACCGAGCTAATCAGGGGAGTACTAGTTTCTTTCTCTTTTAATTACCTTTCGTTATCATAACTTTGATACTTTCGGGGAACATTGGGGACAATGTTCAGTTTAAGTGTAGGGAGGAAGAATAAAACGGGAACTTTGAAACTATGCTTATCCTTGATCATTTGTCTTGTCCTATTTCATGTGTGTAATAAACCATGAGAAATATTTGTTACGGCAATTTCAGCGCCAAATTAAAAAAAAATTTATGACATGTACGGGTGGGACTTTAGTCTTAATAAAGCATCTCATGGATAGGAGTTATATGACTAGCACAAAAACCCTTTACCACTCAAATTCCACCCAAAAATGTGAGGTTCGCCCTATATCTATAGGAATTAAAGCATTCACCTTTAATGCTTGAGAGTGTACCGGTAGTATAATAGATTCTAGAACTTGTTTTGTGATGCATTCCGAGATCGCTAGTGAGACTACACTTGTGTAGTTAGGAATAACTAAATGATAAGAGGCATTAAGATAACCCTTGTTTGATACCCGTATTATAATTACTTCTTCCACATCGGTTGAGTAATTACTCCACACCCTTGCGATGTACTCATCTTTAGTACACGATACCCCTAGTTAACCCCTCAGATCCTATCCTTTTCGCGGTTCTCGTGATGTTTCAGTTTTTCAGAATATCAATGAAGAGCATTGTTTACAATCCGCCCCCAAATGTACACCCAAATCGCCTTAGCCTACCTTGTATGCACTCACCTTTAGTGCATTATTGTTATCATACTAAACCCTTAGCTCAATTATCTAGTTACTTGCATGGTTGCTAAGTCGAGTCATATCTTTTGTACACGGTTTTGGGACGATTGGGACTCATGGGTGAAGTAAAATTTTATGGAGTTACGGGAAAGAACGTTAAATTCAAATTCCTTTTATTTATGTAATAAAGTACTCCAAGTGTTTTGATCTTTTCAATTCGGGTCAAATTAGTGTTAAAGTAATAAAAACTCAAGTGTAGGGATGCTCCTATAAATACCTTATATTTTGATGTTATCGTAGAGGGTGGTAGAGTAAAAGTGTATGCAAAAAAAAAAAAAAAAAAAAAAAAAAAAAAAAAAAAGCGAAAAAAGAGTGTAAAAAAAATAAAAAAAATAACGGGCCACCATCCTACATCTATCTTTATATTCATGTTTGTTTGTTTCAAAGTTATCTAGAGTTTAGAGAGTCTAGTCTTGGCTTAGCAACGCCATTCTTTTCATGCTTGTAACATAAGATTTTGACTTGCCACCACTAAATCGCCTATCCAACCAAACCTTTTGTTTCCTACCGTAAGCCTAACATTACAACCCTTTTAAAGACCTCTTAGATAGTTGTTCCTAGGTGCTTACGTAAGCGGTGGAGGTTTGATCTAGTCTCAAGCCTATGGTAATCTATGTACTATGACCGGTTAATGAGTGTTTATCTTCCATTTCCATTTACTATATTTCATATACACCAGAGATGAGAGAATCCAAACACCCTTTGTGAGGTGCTAGTATATAATTTCGTGCTTGTTATGACTATTCTTGGTGCTTTTACTTATTATGAATTATGTTAAACCAATGCTTCATGCCCCACAACTTATAAATTGATTGGCCAAAAGCACATTTGCTTGAGGATAAGCAAATACCAAGTGTAGAGATATTTGATAAGGATTTAAAGCGTACACTTTTAAGGGGTCATTTAAGCCTTAATCGCCCACTTTTATATCCGTTCTTGCTTAATTTCGTTCCTTTTCTCTTTTTAGGTCTCTTGGAAGCAAAATGCTGGAATGAGGCATATTTGGACGAAAAGGAGTGAATTTATGAAGAAAATGGCTAAGTCAAGATCAAAGACACTCAAGCTGCTGAATTTGAAGCTGACGGCGTCACAATCCAAGGGCGATGCCGTCCCTCTATGCGTAATTAAATTGGTGACGTCTCAGTAGACTTTTTGCTCAATTACACTTGACGGCGTCAGGCTTTGAAGAGGAAGGGCGTCACAAAGACTTTTCATCCCAGATGACCTAGATTCAGAATCAGACAACGTCACTACTGAAGCCCGACGATGTCACAACCACAACGTGACGTCGTTCCAACTATTACTTGGCCAAGACGAAACCCTAATGATGGCGATCTGATGGCGTCCCACCTATAAGGCGACGTCGTCGCAGTTGTAAAACTATATATAGAAATCGAATTTTCAGAAACTTAGGAGGTAGACTTGTGGAGTAAAAACCTAAAACGATTATAGTCCAGTTTGGACAGTATCTTAGGGTTCTCATACCTTATTTTACATCAAGATAAGTGTTTTACTTTATTGATTTCATTATGTCTTCGATTGAATGTGTGTATGCTTGCATTTTTAACATGTCCGGCTAAATTTCTTGTGTGTTTGCTTAGATCTATGAAACCTAGTTATTAATTATTGATTGGTTGTCTCTTATCTTAATTGTAATTGGCTTAGGGTGCATTAGGCCATGTTGTGTTTGAATGCTTGAGTAATCTTTGTGAATCTTAGCTTATGAATCACGTAAGCGGAATTGTAGGTTAAACATCCAAAGATAACCTTAGAGTTAGTTTATGAAACCTAGAGATTTCGTGGCAATAACCTTAAGGTAGTCTCAAAGAGTTAAGGATAAACGCATACCCTACGACCTTAGAAAACACAACGCGTTAAGAATAAGGACGTGACAATTCAACCACCAATAAAAGATAACTATGGAGTAATAGTATCTAGATAGACACATTTTTAATCATCATACGAGCACACGTCAATAGCAATAAAACTACCCATAGTTTAGATAATTAGATAGTAGAGTAATCGGTAGAAGTACCAAACCCCAAATCAAACCCCGAGATTTTACCCTTAGCTTTCTAAAAATATAAAAAGATAAAAATAATCTTCCTCAACCTCAACCTTATCGTCGTACACTTCTTACTAGCATTCCTATTCCCTAGAGAAGGATATCAATACCGAGGCTTACCGATACTACACTACAACGATTAAGTTCCTTTGCTGGGGTGTTGAAAACTTGCTCGACGAAAAGGAATTTCCTTTGACCCCGAACGCGTTATATGCGCATCAGTGTGTTGGATGTTGATAGATAAGCATATAAATAAGCAATGCAAAGATAAAGAGTAAGAAGCATAAAACTACGACGCGAGTATTTATAGTGGTTCGGCTACAAAGACACCTTCCTTGCCCTACTCCACTCCTCGAGTCACCTACTCGAGAGTTCGTAATCACTACACAACACAAGCTCCTTGTGGCGGAGAAGCCTTCACAGCGTCGCCTACTCTTTATCCGGTACAAGGCTGAATACGGGTTCTTTCACGGTGGAACCAAACCTATCACAACGTCGCGTACACTTTATCCGGTACAAGGCTAGATACCGAGTTCTATTACAAAGGAGGAACTACTACCCAACACTACACAACACCTATCCCAAAGGAGACACACTCTTTATTACAACATCATCAAGGATATCAATATCCTTTAACCCAAACTAACTATCTTGTACATCGATGCACCATATCGATTGTACATCCTTGGCACCTTTCACTAATGCCTTCGACATTACCTTTTGGCACCTTTCACTAATGCCTTTGACACAACCCTTCGGCATCCTTCACTAATGCCTTTGACATGAACCTTCAACACCTTTCACTAATGCCTTCGATACGGACCTTTGGCACCTTTCACTAATGCCTTCGATACAACACTTCTAGGAGGGAGGAAAGAACTATCAACAAGATAACTTCAGTAGTCTTGATGATGACAAAGCTTGGCAACCCATGGACTTGAGCTTGCTCGACCTCAGGAGGTGGTGATCTCACCTTTAAGAGGAACCTAGAGAATCATACAAACACAAAACTACATAGAAAGATCCCTTGGATCTGAGGTTAGAGAGTCTACAATACTAATAGAAAGTATGTGTAAAAGGGGTGAGTTACAATGAACAAATGGCTCACTATTTATAGGCAAAAACCTCTACTCACTAGTACAAAAACGGGATTTGGTCACGCATGGTCGAAATGGAACAGCCACACATTCGCATATTTTGTGTGGTGAAGGTGTAAAATTGACAACATGTACTAATTAGTCGCACATGAAAATTTTAATTGTGTGACCATTAGAACTGTCACGCCACACAATTGAGCGTTGTATGGCTAAAGGTATCCGGTGATTTTGTTTGGATCATTTAGCCACATATGAATTTGGAGCGTGACAAATACAAGTAACCTTGATGCTTTAGTCACATGAAGTAATTTTTGTGTGTCTAAATCATAGAGTCAAGTTTTGTCACACATTATGTAAGGTGGTGATATGTTTTGCCAACTCTTTAGCCACATCACGAAATTGGAACAAGTGACAAATGAAAAGTAAGGTTGAAGCATTAGTCACGATATACATATAAACGGTGAGAAATATATGTCACACACTTGAACACTGTGACCTAAAAGCCATATATGGTCACACTAAATGTTTTGTCACACATTCGTTAAGTGTAGCCAAAATCCGGTACATATGTTCACGTAAGTTAATATGTGTGTTTAAAGTTTAGTTTGTGTTAGCTTGTCGAAAAGCTAATCTATAAAGTCACATTTGCTACTAACACCGTGACCAAATGCCATATATGGTCACACTAAGCGTTTTGTCACACATATTATTCAAGTGTAGCCAAAATCCGGTACATATGGTCACGTAACTTAATATGTGGCCATTGGATGATGAATAGTCACTCAAAATACACGTTTCCTCAATTTAAACACCATATGGTCACACTTATTAACACTTTTAGCCACTTTATGGTTAATTGTATGTGACTAAATACCCAAAACAAACATGCTTTGTGTGACTAAATGTTAGAAAAGGCCACACAAACATAAAATTCATGTGGCCATTGGATGATCAATAGTCACACAAAATACACCTTTCTTCACTTGAAACACCATATGGTCACACTTATTAACACTTTTAGCCACTTTATGAGTAATTGTATGTGACTAAATACCCAAAACAAACATGCTTTGTGTGACTAAATGTTACAAAGGCCACACAAACATAAAATTCAAGTGGCCATTGGATGATCAATAGTCACACAAAACACACATTTCTTCACTTGAAACACCATATGGTTACACTTATTAACACTTTTGGCCACTTTATGATAAATTGTATGTGACTAAATACCCAAAACAAACATTCTTTGTGCGACTAAATGTTAGAAAAGGCACACAAACATAAATTTGATGTGGCCATTGGATAATCAATAGTCACAAAAATACACGTTTCTTCACTTTAAACACCATATGGTCAAGTTTGTTGCATTTATTGTCTTTGTTAATGAAAATGTGGGTTTGTAGGTGATGGCTTTTATAGTCACATTGATATGCACACACATTAACACTTGTGCAACACCACAATATACTAAACTTGGATAAATCCAAACTAATTATATATATGAAGAACTCTTTAACAACAAGTACTTGATTGTTAATGCGGAATCTTAACAACAAGCAAGAAGAACACAAATACTATTTCACTAATAAACTTATTTTATTAATATTTCTATTCGTCTAAGTACAAGTTCGTTTCACTATACTTTAGGGTTCCTTGATAGCATGCATCATCCTTTCTTTCACCAAAAGCTTCTTCTCAAGCATAGCCACGAAAATCTTTGTTTGGAAGTGGATACTCCATACGTAAGCATATAAAATTGCGGTTTCTAATTCCAAGCGATTGCACGACAAGTGTGGAAATATCTCCATCGATCACTTTTGTTGTGGCCGACTTCCACATTTCATCATCGACATCCGGTGTCTCAAACATGGTCTTCAAGTCACCCCAAAGGACTCTTTCATATTCCTCTTGGTCTCTCGTCACCATGCTTCTCCATCATCACCGGTACATGGTCTTCAAATCATCCTGGACAAATCACTCAATAAACCGGAAAGTTCACATATATAGTGTCTGTAATTTTCCCTTACTATCGTGTAAACTACCTTTTCCCATTTTGATGATCGAACCTTTGCAATCTTAGCGGGAAGTCTTTGAACAGTAGGAATGGAGCCCATGGTAAACTCTTCGATGACGGTTCATCAACCTTATCCTTCATGTACTCTTCCACTTCCTTCTTAACATTTGTCTTATCCTTTTCACTCCTTTCTTTCCGTGGATTTCTTCCTTGTCATATTCAGCGGTTGCTTAACCTCATCTTCCTCCTCTTTCTTTACGTTTTGGCTTATCACCAAGTTTTTGAGCTTGACAACCTTTTGGTCTCGCAATCTTGTGCTTCTTAGCATCCTTTGGTTGAAGATTGTAACCCTTCCTTTAAACGTTGAAGCTTCCAACTCTGAATCCATTGGAATAAAATTTTTATTTTGGTACATTACTTTTTCAAAATCGCTTTTAGTTCATCATTCTTCAATTTCCTTAAGCGGCTCAACTTCCATGTAGGATTCCTTGACTTTTGACATAGTGGATCATATAATCCCTTTGCTCGACTTTGGTCATGGGTGCATTCATCCTTTCTCTTTGTCTACGCTCTCCGAGAAGCTCTTCTTCGCATTAATAATCTCAACCAATTTACTTGCATAGTCTTCTCCGCCAATATCGTGAAGGATATCTACATTTACTAATAATCTTGCATTTATAGTATCCCATTCTTCATCGATTGTAGAATTTGGCGATTCGAACTTGACTTTCCTTTTCATTTGTTCTTGATTAATTGTGGTTCCTCCTGAGTTTTGGCAATCGACTCATCATCCCTTGTTTGTTCTCTGCGTTTAGCTTCTTGACCGCATCCTCTGCTTGAATCCTAGCAATCTCAAGAAAGCTAGCTTCCTCTTCATGCGAGTTGCTTTTGGTCTTCAACGCTCGAAGATTCTTGCACTATTCCTTTGCCTTCCCTATCACAAACTCCTCACCGGTACTACGGATCACTACCGTGATTAATATGTCCAAGACTTGTATTAACTCAAATCAAAGCCGGTATTAAAATCTTCATCAAAAGCATATTTAATTTCGGCACCACGGACTTATCGTTAGTAAAGTCACCAGACTTATCCACTCCACTAGAACTTGCGACTTCTTTATCCGGTCTCTCTTAAAGGATTTCTTGTGATTTAAATTCTTAACCAAGATTTCAAATGCTTCAATCCTTGAGGACTAATTTGAGTTTCCTCGAGGATTCCTCACCTTCGAGTCCTGTAATGTCTATCCCGTCATTTGAATTTCCTCCAATTTCTTAACTCTTTCGCGAGTAGTCCCCGGTGACTTCTTGGTCTTCTTCAATTTTTCTCCAACTCATCAACCCTTGAAATCGGTTTGGAACCGGTTGAAGTAGATCTTCCATAGATAAGGAAATGGGTTCTGCTGTAGTAGTGGGTGTTGGAGGTTGTGGTTGAGGAATCACTAGTGGTTCTTCCTTATGGTGTGAAGGTGAAGGTGGTGGGGTGTTGGTGTCCTGTTGAAACTCGCTTTTTCGTGTTCGAGATGTAGGTTGAGCCCGAGCTTCGATGTAGCGGTAGGAGATGGAGCAGATGTAGATGTACCTTGGTCGGTCAGAGCAATGTAAGGCAACATAGCGGACAAAAGTGGCTTGTGTGCCCTTCAAACCCTTTTCATATTACCAAATATCTTTTTAGTGAAAGGAGAGCAATGTAAGGATGTTTGCTTGTTGTTTCAACATTTAAGATCATTTGCAAAATCTTGGGTACACCAAAACTTTTTCTTATTCTTGGAATTAGCAACCATGGCATCAAAATCATTTTGAAAAATTGAAGAGTGCGCCATTGGAGAGACAGGACCAATGCGAAGCAATATTGCTTCCAAATTGATCCCATCCACCACTTTTAGAGCTCATACAATGTAAAATATGATGCACAAGGAAAGCCATTGTGGCGTAAAATAATTCTTCCAAAAGTGAATGTTCCATCGGTTGGATATCCGATCTTTCCAATCCCTAAAGAGGTCATGATTTGCCAACATTGAAATCCACGAGGCATCGACCAATTGAAGCTTGCTTCGGTGATTCCTCGGTGATTGAATCTCTAACGTATCAATAGTTGCATTTAACTCTAGTGTCCCATCGGCAATAGTTCTAGCGATGCGATGCCGTAAGCTGTTTGACTAGGGAATCATAGATAGTTGGATTATGAGTAAGGCATACCGATATGACTACCCTTTAGAAAGTCCACTATCGCTCGAAGCATGTGCTTCAAAGGGCTTTTGAGAAATCCCACTTGATTGTGCTTGTCTACAAACTTTAATTGTGCCATCTTTTATGTTAATTGAATTCCGGTAGTGCGGGGCAATTAGGGTTTAGTCTTTGGTGAGGAGACTTAATCGAAATAAAATAATTAAACTTTTAAAGATTAGGATAAAGTAATTAAAGGATAAATATGATTTCTAAAATAAAATTATCCATATAAATACTTTTGACCATCTAAAATTAGGTAACGGTACTATTTAAACAATTAAAAATCGTTTTTTTTTTTTGCACTACTGGACTAAATAATGGTCAAACAGACTTAAAAATGACATCACCGAATTAACTCGTACTATAGCACATCAACTAGCATAGCTTCCATACATCTCAATCATGAGAATTCTTTCTTTTCAACATATCCTTAAACAAAAATATACCTAATGATTTAACTAATATTAAGTCTTGTATTATAAACATAAATTCTTAAAAAGTACAAAAATCGAATGTCTATATGCTTTAAAAGTGTGAAATATGATAAAGGTAGAGTGTGACAACTTGACCATAACATGGTTCACTTGGACTTTCAGTATAACAACACCTCCACAATCGGTTCGATAGTAGTCGGTTCGTGATTCGTTACCCAAGTCACGTCGATCCACACGCGGCAATATGTTATCATTGTCTTTGGTGAATAGCGGTACTAAATTCCTCATCGGCCGTCATACTTATCTTTGTAATTCTTGGGAGGTGTCTTAAACACAATAGACAATTTTTATCTACGGTCTTTCACATAAAACACTTGTCGTGCTTATGCGGCTAATATGAACGGATCAACCTTGTGGCCTAAACTATTCAGTCAACCAATGTATACCCAAGAGTAGTATCGCGTTTCACACCACCACTTTGTGATTAACCCGGTCACATTTGAAAAGAGGAATTTGCATGTAACGGTAATCTAGTTCCCATATCTCTGTAAAACCCCATAATAATATGCTTTTCTTGTGGTTGCAACTTCTTTAGATATGTGGATATCTAATGCCTCAACACTAACCCCACTACGGTAAACTTTGCCTTCATGATCTTTCGTACAAAAGTATACCCATTGATGTGATATGAATCGTATTTCACTACGGTGGCGCGTGGTCCATAGGATATCCACCTTACAGTTTCGATACACTTTCTTTGTCGATTTGTAACTCTCTCAACTCGAATTTCATTAGAAGTATATATTAGCTCAAAACAATAAGTACACCAATTTTCACATCAAAATGGTGAGAAATAAGGTTTAGAAAGGTATGTTGAGTAACATAAGATTAATTACTTCTTTGCGTAACCAATTGGCAAAAGATTTCTTGTGCTCATTCTCGAAATGCTATTCGCTTTACCGGTTTTCGCTTTCAAAACTTGCTTGTGTCGCTGAAACAACGTGTTTGATTATTATATTTGATACATCATTTAATTTTCGATATGAAATAGACATGTGTTAGTAAGACTTACTCGATATACGGTACAATTTCATACGTATTATTTATTACATACAAATGTGCTTTCTCGAAAGAGTTCGCAGAAACTTGGTTGATTTCTTAGGCCGACAATGGCTTTCCTTCCTCATTTCATCTGTTCATGTTTATCGGTGGGATACCAACAGTTTCATGGATTTATGATATTCGCTAAAAACTCTATTGTTTCTTCCGCAATAGTCTCCTCGTGAATGCATCCTTACGGTCTATTTCATTCCGCACATGTCCTTTAATAACCTTCATACATCTTCGAATGGATACATCCACCAAAGCATATGGGACCGCATAATTTTACCTCCCTAGTTAGGTGCATAAATCAAATGTATTATAATATCAAAGAATGATGGATGAAAGAACTTCTCGAGTAGGCGCGGTGTCACTACGAGTTACGCTTGCATATTATCTAGTTCTTGCATTATTATTTCTTTGCAACATATTGATTTAAAGAAAAGCAAAACCCGATAATAGCATATCGTGTGGGTGGGTGCGATTGAGCGATTGCAATTGGCGAAACTCTTGCATTAGCATGTGATAGTCATGCGATTTTAGGCCAATGAGCTTCCTATCCTTTAGGTCGACCAAAGAAGAAATTTGAACAATAGCCTTGTGATACCGATGTTGTGTAAAGTTTCACAAAAATATTTTTTCAAACATTCGTTAATGTGTAACTTTCTTGGAGGTAGTGTTGTTTTGTCTTGTTCTTGCATAGCAAACAACTCTTGTTTACCCAACTCACCCGGATCCAATCGAGCATTAGGTCCATCTTTCGTCTTTCACGGAACATGTAGCAAAGTTCCGACGAGACTCTCGACAACATTCTTTTCTACATGCATAAAATCAATACAATGTGGAATGTAATTATGCCTCCAATACCTAAGTTTTCGATACCAAATGTTGAATTTCTTCCAATACGCACCGTTTTGTCCGTTTACTTGGCTTGAACTACCCTCTACTTCTATTATGTTTCTTTTACGCTTTTGAATCTTCCCACCTCTACCTCTCGTATCTTCTTGGTTTCGATGCATTATTGTTTGTTCGTTTCCTTTTCCCCACTTATTTTCAATATGTTGTACCTCGTTGTATATTTGTTCCCGGTTATTGGGTTTGGGCAGGAGAAATTCTTGTTGTCCATTAAATGCCTTCTTTGCCTTACGAGCGGATGGTCATATGGTAGATATCGCCCATGACCAACATAACTTTGCTTGGATGAGGCGAGAAAGTCTAACACGCTTTGTATCTTTCCACATACTACACAACCTTTGAATCCATCATACGGGCAGCCACATAATGTACCAAGTGCGGGGTAATCATTTATTGTCCATAACACAACGGCACGTAGATTAAAGTTATCTTTTGTGGATGCATCATATGTATCAACCCCTGTGTCGAATAAGGTTTGCGGATCATCAACAAACGGTTCTAAAAACATCGATATCATTTCCGGGTATCCGATATTAATACCGAAAGCATGATAAACTTTCTTTTCATACACAACCATGGAGGAAGGTTGTATATGACCGTTAAAACGGCCATACACTGTGATGCCTATTTCCCGAGTTGACGTCAACCCCATCACCGATATTCCTAGCCGTAGATTTCTTGGATCTTGACAATTTCGGGAATTTTTCATCTATGGTGCGCCATGCCTTTGAATCTGGGGTGGCGTAACACACCATCGGTTATCCTCCGTGTCGCGTGCCATCTTAAATCCTCACGAAATACTTTCTAGCTTAAATAGTCGTTGCGGTCTTGGTATAATTGGAAAGTACCACATTACCTTTCTTTGGAATGTTTTCGTGAACTTTCTTAGTCTTATTATCCACCTTCTATCTTGATATCCCACAAGTTCGACCGTGATCAAATCTTTGTCACCCTTCGATAAAGAAGGCGGTTGTTGATACATACATGTATCTTTTGTATCTGATCCCATCAATTTCAAATATTTTTGGCTTGATAAGTTTTTTCCACCATTTCGTTACAAAGAAAGATCTTCTTTAACAATCCTAGTAATTCAAGAAAGAACTTATCGAACATCCGTATTTACCCTTCAAGTTGAGTAGTTTAACTATTGCGGACATCTTTGTGAAGTCGGGACATCCTGCGTAAAGAGGCTTCTCTGCGTCTAATAATAATTGTCGAAACTTGACAAGATCATCCTCATCAAAATTATCTTTGTAGCATTAACCATTTCTCTTGTTCTTTGGGGCATCTGTTGGAATATCTGAAGCAAAATCCGTGTCGTCAACAAACTCGTGGTAGCGTTAACGGTGTTTGGTACTTATTGATGACTCATCCTTCTCCATGTTTAGTCCGGTTTAGGTACCTTAGATCAAACCCATTCTTGAATAAATGGGCGCACTTTCTCCACTTGATGCTCTATGTGGTTTAAACAATCACACTACGGACATGGCATTGAAAGATCATTTTCTTAACTCGTGGGTCGATGTTCCCATCTTCCGCAAGTTGTGTCTTGCATAATCAATAAACGCCGCTACTCCATCAACATAAGATTTGTTGGTCCTATTAGTTCCTATCCAAGACTTGTCCATGTTTATAAATGTGTCCCACTTATCCGAGCAGACAATGTTTATAAATGTAGTCCCCGCAGCATGTTAAAAGAGCGGTCAAGTTATTGAAGATTATACAAGACAACATCAAACTTCAATTGATGATCTTAAAGTTAAAAAGACATTCCAAGTAATGAGGATAGCTCAAAGATTGAATGTCGTATTGAATTATGCTAAGAATTGAATAAAGTCTAATGAAACAGTTCCTAAAGGGATGTTTGGGTCAAGGAAAAATAAGAAATTAACTAGCTAAATTATGGTTCCATGTTCATGTGGTAATGAGCTTAATGAGGGTTTCTTAAATTTTTAACCAATTAACTATCTAAATTTAACAAGAAACCGACATAATTTACAAGAGGATATCTCGAAACAAATGTTCAATTATAATACGCTTAATGGGGTTATTTTATGTGTTAGAACGATGTGTACAAAGGAAGATAACAATACTTATCGGTGGTGACGGGCCGGATGGTGGGTCTATGACGGGAGAGTTGTGGTGGTGACGGATTTGTAGTGAGATGAGAGGGAGGTGTGGCAGTGCAGGAGGAGGAGGAGTTAATTTTGCAATTAGTTTGAAATGCCTTGATGCAAACTTTGGGGAATAAATTTAATTTTGAGGGGAATTTTAAATTTGCTTAAATTTTGAAAATTTTTCATATTAGTTTAAAATGTTTTTCTCTTATGATTTAATGATTTTTCATTTAATTAGTTTAAAAGGTTTTTATTCATAATAAATAAAATAAAATTGAGAAAAGTATAATTTAAAAAAAAATATATATATATATATATATATATATATATATATATATATATATATATATATATATATATATATATATATATATATATATATATATATATATATATATATATATGTTTAAGTATTTAGGACTTTTAAAAATAATTTTAAATTTTATGCTTAAATTTACAATATTTGGTATTTTTAGGATTAAGTGCATTTCGTTATTTCGATATATGTTAGTTGATTTATTTGCTTATTTAGTTGTTTTAGTTTAAAAATAAAAAAAAAAAAATAAACTAACTCGAGACTGCCTTCCACGGGTTATGGGTCCCAATATCGTCTTCCACAGTGTATGTGGGAGGTTGAGACGAGATGACCTTACCCGACCCTAAGGTAGAGGCGCTTTGGTTCTACCAAAGGTTGAAAAGGACCTCCGACCTTGCAAGGGTGAGGATCGAACCCTTGAGAGGTCGCTTTCTTTTCTACCAAAGGTAGAAAAGAACCTCCGACCTGCAAGGGTAAGGATCGAACCCTTGACCTCTTTCTCCAGGAGGCAAGAGTGTTAACCACTTGATCTAACCTTGCTCTTTTTTTTTTGTTTTTAGTGTATGTTTCATCAATTTATTCACGAAATCAAATATCTTTCATTATTATTTATCACCCGATCACGAACCGAACACGAATTTCCAAAACCGTAACATGTGTGACTATAATTTTGTATATACTATTGATTGAATGTTTGAATTTCCTAAACCGAACGCGAATTTCCAAAACCGTAACATGGTTTCAGATATAATTTTATATATACTATTGATTGAATCATGTCAAAATGAAACTCTAAGCAACTATAACCCAATGATTTTGACCCATATTATAGTGTGAAGGTTATATGAATTGTATTAAAGTTATTAAAGGTGGGCACGTTAATTTTGACATTTCGGGATGACATAAAATCATTAACTCATGTGTCTTACTCAAAACATTGTGTCAAACCGTGTTTAGGGTTGCGTTATATCGTTGAGCGCGATAACACAACCCTTGTGCGTTTCGTGCGTTTTAGTACATCCTATATGTTTTCGTCCGTGTTCATCGTTTCTTAGTTTTGTACATGTTTTCTTCCGATTTTATGCGTTTTACACGTTTCGTCTCTTTTCACATGTTTTCGTCCGCTTTTTTATGCGTTTTACACTTTTACACATTTTCATAAGGTTTTACGTTTTCGTCCGTTTCATACTTTTTCCACCGTTTTAAATCGACTTTGTCCTTTTAATAAGTTTTATATCGTTTTGTTTTTGTTTACGTTTTCGTCCGTGTTTAAACTTTGTCACGGGTTTTTATGTTTTAGTCCGTTTGTATAAGTTTTTGACCGTTTTCGTCCGCTTTCTAGCCGTTTTCATCTATTTTAGACGTTTTCGTCTGCTTTCATATGTTTACATATTAACATACATTTTATTACGTTCTTATACGTTTCGTCGCTTTAGTTCGTTTTTGTCCGTTTAGCCATTTTCATATGTTTTGAAGACTTTTCGCCGCTTTCATACGCTTTCTTACTTTGTTACACATTTTCATACGGTTTTACGTTTGCGTGCATTTTCATACTTTTTCAACCGTTGCATCGACTTTGTCCTTTTTAATCGGCTTTTATCGTTCGTTTTTTACGTTTTGCCTGCGTTTACACTTTCTAGCTGGGTTTTCATGTTTTAGTCCGTTTGTACAAGTTTTTTGACCGTTTTAGTCCATTTCTACCCGTTTTCATCTATTTTAGACATCTTCGTCCGCTTTCATACGCTTTAATATGTTTTACATATTAATGTACATTTTCTTAAGTTCCATACGCTTTTCTTACGTTCTTACACGTTCCGTCTGCGTTAGTCCGTTTCTTTCCGCTTTTAAGACTTTTCGGTCAACCCAAGAAGCGAAGTGAATTCATATTCGGTTTTGGCTCGCTTCGGTTTAATTCTAGTTGGTTCGGTTCGGTTTCGTGTTGAACCGAATAAAAGATTACCGATTTAACAAAACCAAACAACCCGATAACCAAACGGATAAACATACCTAATTAATTTATAGTGATAGTTTAAACGAGGACTTTTTGCGGTTTTAAAGTTTAGGTCTTTATAGTTTGAATTCATAAGGAGTTACAAGTATCTTCTCTATCACACTATCCCCACAACTCTTCTTCAACCTTTCTTTGCAATCTTTCAATAATATCATATTTTACCCAATTTCATTATCAATGGCAGCACCATTGTAGCAACCTGTAAATTTTCATAAGGTAAAATGACTATTTTACCCTTTGACTTCTTAAAAGTTAACTTTGACTTTTTACTATTTGACTTTTACCGTAGCGTAAAAGCAAATACTGTAACTGGTAGTAACCAGTAATTTCCCAAGTTAAATAATTCAATCTATTTTGAATTATTACATTCTGAACATTTTTGTTCACCTTTGGCTATAAATAATTATTTAAAGTTGTGACTTTAATAATTTCGAAAGTTTAATCGTAAACTTTCTTGCGGTCAACACAAGACTATGATAAGTCTAGGTGTTCAAAATACTCTACTTTCACCAATAGTCATATTTTATATGAACTATTGCCACTGATTATTTTACGTAAATATTTTACTCTTTACGTAACACGCGTGCTTTCGAACCACGTTATTAGGTTTTAACAACATAGACGCACTCAAATAGACTTATCACACCTTTAATATACTTAGTTGGAGTATATTGATAAGTTTAGACATTTTCATAAGTATAATATTTTTATGTTACCCGGTTTTAAGTTTCGTGACTTAAGGGCTTAACATTAGTAATTACCGGGACCAAACTACACTCCGAGGCTCAATATTATCACAAGATGATAATAAAACAAACCAAGCTCACCACCTCATAGGAGAGGTGGCGTTTTTATGTTAACCACATAGCCACATGGCCTTTTCTCATTAAACATGCACCTTACACATTCAATCTTGTCCCCCATATACTCCAAATTCACTTCATTCTTATCAATTTAGATGCAAAAGATCACAAAACTACTCTTCCTTCTCCTCTTTGTTTTACCGTGAATACAACACCACACCATACCTATTTCTGATTTTGTTTCACTTAATTCTTGATCATCGTTGGAAGGGTTAGAGTTATTAGTCATAACCTTGGTTTGATTCTACATTAAAACACCATCAATCACCATCTATTTAGATGGTTAGGGGCTGAAGTAAAAGAGTTGATCAAGGGTTATATTCAAGAAGGTAAAAAGGGTTTATAAGCTTGGGTTAAGAGGTTGAAGACAAGGGTGAAGATTGGAAAGGGTTTAGGATTGATTATTCTAGTAACTTGTCATCCTATCCTTTGTAAGGTTTGAGTTTATTTTCATATTCATTCAATATGGTTGTAATAATATTTATTGGATGTAAATTTGATATAAGTAGTATATGTAATATGGCTTGATTGATGTTGTACATGAAGTTTGTAACATGAAAAGAAGCTAAAACAAGCCTTAGGTAGGTTTTGTAAGTTGAAATCTGGAACAGGCCCAAAGATTTATTAAACTGATCCTCTCAGTAAACTCTGAGGTTAATTCAGTAAGATAAGCTTGTAGAGCTATGTCTTATGGTCGTTTCGCCGGGTGGCGCACCTCATAACTCATCCCGATGAGTAAATGAGAGCCAAAATGGCAAAACATGTCAAAATCTGCACACCAGACTTCATTTGGGAAAAGCTCATGGTTCTGGTCATTTCTGAAAGTCAACTCAGTTTTATGAAATGTAGCTAAGACATAAACTTGAAGTTTGGCGAAAGCCTCGTGTCAAAACAAGTTGTAGAACTCAACTTATGGTCGTTTTGGCAGGACTAAATGTCTTGACCAAACTTTCTGCAATGAAATATAGGTAATTACTTGTTATTAGACAATTGATATAAGTAAAATTTGGACTTTGGACTTGATTAAGCTTGAGAAGCTGTTAGAGGAAGTAAAGACTAAAGCTTGGGCTTTTGAATCACTTAAAAGGACTTATGGTTAGAAAGTTATGACTAAAAGAAGATGGCTAGATGAAAACTTGATATATGTCAAAAGTTGTGAAACGATTTTAAACGCGAATTAGACCCTTTTCTGGTCCGAATCAGCAAAAGTGTAAAACACGAAAGTTGCTCGGAATGAAATTTTCTTCAAAAACTCAGGAGCACCTACGCTGAAAGTGAACGAAAAGTCTAAAAAAAAACAGCAAAAACTACACGGACCTGTTGTGACCCGAAAAACAGCCATGGTTAAAGAAACTTAGTTGTATTTTTGATCCTTTGAGACTAAAATAAAGTCATGGTTAAACCAAGACTAATGTCTCAAACTATTTTAACTTGAATATAACCACTAGATATAACCATAATTGTTATTTCAAAGTTGTTTAAACATAGTTTAGCCACACGGCTAGTTTGGACTTAATGGTCGAGTCTTGTTTAAAAACTTGGTACATTGGGTTAGATTTTGCTAGACTTGGACAAACTAAGAAATAACCATATGCCATGTTAAACTACTTCGTGACACACAACTTATATCATCATATCGTCACACAAGGCAATCAATAGTCTTTGACGAAACATGACACATGTGTTATACAACATTTGTCTCGTCAAATACTTACTTATAAATGATAAGTACTACAATAGTAGGGAATTTCATTATCATAAAGAGGCCTCTTCGGAGTGTCGTATTGACGAGTTGTGGATTTACGATTTAAAGTGTCCTGGCTCCTCATACGTTCACTACATGACCTTTTGATTTTGATAGCCCGAACGATGGTACGAGGTTATTTATAAAAGGGTTATAAGCCAAACAACATTTAAGGGATACCTCAACTTAAGATTCATGTACAACATCATATTGAAAGCCAACAAACTACATATACGTGTACACTTATATCGTACACCATACTAAAACGCGAATACTATGCTTTCGAGGTGATCATTAAAGATCGTGATCTTGTCATACTCACCGTTGATAAACATTATATCGTTACACTCATTGCCGATCACTCTTGTGAGTTTCATAGCCCGACTTTTGTTTAACTGTTTTATAAACTCTTTGGGAGATACATGCTCTTGCTTTTACTATATGCTAAAATGCTTTATTATGGACAATTACTTGTAAACTGAATGCCTTGATCGTATTATTGCAAACCACTAAGTTGTTTATGCCAAAAGTCCCCAACATCATGGACCACTAATCACCGGGAGTGGCGCAAATATTGTGGATAGGCCTATCGAATTGACGAACCCGTCTATGTTATCGGAAATAACAAGGCGCACTATATTTGAGATTATCTAGGTATAGGGCAAAATACCTACCCGGGCAAGTTACTTATCTATATATATCGTCCGGTGATATATATACAACGATCGATCGTGAGTGCCATGAGCTTAGAGCAATAATAATTTTCAAGAAGATAATTGTACACATTGCAATTATACTACAATACTATATTGTCCATCTCATTTTCAAACCTATGAGGTTTTTATCGTTTGTATTGACCGGTTAAGCAATCAAACGCACTATGGGCGTAGCCTACTACTTTGATAAACTTGATATCTTGTGATCAATTGTTTTGCTTACAAACCTATGAACTCACTCAACCATTGTGTTGACACTTTTTAGCATGTTATCTCAGGTTTGAAAGGAATTAGCTGGCATGGCATGTGAAGGCGCACGGAAAATATTTTGAAGACAATGCATATATTATCATTCGAAAAACTTTACAACTTTTATGTTGTACTTTTATACTTGTACAAACTTGTGGGACGGTTTGTAAACTCGATATTTTAATCGAATGATAATTTATTTCAAAACGTCTCATTTAGAGTCGATTTACGTAACTTGTCTTGTGAACTATGAAGTAATACCCCAATGACACAATCTTCCTGCGATAATTTTGGGGTGTTATTCTGATTGGTATCGAGCTTGATTATAGAGAACCGTGTTGCATTTAAACCTAGACTATAGTCGCCTCTTATGTTTAAGCCGTAACACTCATTCTTGTCTTCAACATTCCGCACCATGCCTCACCGCTTATCACAATACCGTATTCTTTATATAAAGACTGTTTATATAAATGATTAACAATGATTGACTAAACATAACTGCATATGCCATTCCAAGGCGTTATGGCACAACCAGATATCCTTGATCATATACATGTTTGATCTACGAAACTTTATCAGACATTGTAGTGGATACAATGGTCTCATTACTATTAAGACATTGTAAGTATGCAATGGTCTTTCTTATATCTCAAACATCGTGAGATACACAGTTGACTTAGACATATCTCAGACATCGTGAGATATACAATTGGCCTAAATATATCTCAGACATTAAGAGATACACAATAGTTTTATCTATTTCTCAGACATTGTGTGTGTGCACAATGGTCTCACTGGTATTTCTCAAAAGTTGTGAGAAAACTACTTCATAACTATGAACTCACTGACTCTTTTGAACACTATGTTGATTCTCTTTGATTATTTAACTCCTCGTCTTCGAAGATGAGTGTGAACATTAATTCCATATTCTTGGAACACCTACGTCGTCTCGTGATACACCACCTTGTTACTCATCGATTAAGTATGAGTGTTGTGTCGGAAATTCTTAAGTAGGATGATTTGGAATATCCTTATTTAAATGGACTGGGACGCCTTTTCATTTAAATAAAGAGATTGTAAATCGCCGAACCATAAGTTTATGATTTCTTACTTGCATAAATTGGGACGCTTCTTTATGTAAGTAATGAATTATAAATGAGTGGGCTTATTTGTATCCGATATGACATGAGTATGAACTCGAACTTGAGAATCACAAGTATTCTTTGAAAAGATTTAGAAAACACGATAGTGTTTTACCACTCAGCAAAAATCTTAAGACCTCATTTGAACAACCTAAGTTCATTCTTAAGTTATCACTTTTGATGGTACAAATCCTTACAAACATGAACTATTTATTGATCTAACAAAATTGGTTAAAGTCAATTGAAACCCGCTCGATAGAATCGGATGTTTCAAGAACATAATCGAAACCCGACCGATAGAATCGGATGTTTTAAGAACATAATTGAAACCCGACCTGATAGAATCAGATGTTTCAAGAACAAAATTCGGTTGCCACATATTTGATTATGCACGAGTCGCATAAGTCAAAGTATTCCATATTGTGGAGCTAACGTACTTGTTACACTCTTGAGCTAATGGACTTAGTTCACTCTCGAAATAACAAACTGGGTACGATGTCCCATTATCCATCACATAAGCTTTCCCACGAGCTTCTCCTACTGGTTGGCCATTATTTTGTGAACATAATTTCTCGAAAGGTTCTCACTTGCCACATCCCATCATCGTGTGCTACTATTGTCGTTACTGCTGTTATTTTGCTATTGTTAGATCCTTGAGCAGTCTAAGCTCGCACAACTTGATCCACTAGGTTATGAGACATGTGAATTGTTTCATCCAGTGTGAGTGATCAAACGAAGTTACATTCTCTTGAAAACTGAGTAGAAGTTCTCGGATGAACTTTTCCCATAACTTCTCATTGGTTGAGACCATCACTGGGCACACTATTGCCAACTCTTGAAAGCGACGAATATAAGTTGTGATTTCAACACTACTGACAGCAAGAAAACTTCATCTCCATTTCTTGCACCTCTTCCGAGGACAATACTTCTTGATTACAATTTCTTCAACTTAGTCCAAGCAATCTAGTGAGTATTCTCAATAACTAATAGATTGAGCAACAACATTTTACCCTGACAAAGCATTGTCCAGGAAAATGCTTGCAAGATATTTGACTTTGCAATCTTTAGCACAATCGCGATTAGAATTTACGAGCTTGCCGCCACGAAATCCTTGTAAGGAATCTAGTACAACATTCGCTCCCAGCCCCGCAATATTAGGGCACACATTATCACCAAAAGGTTACGGATGTAAGCATTAACGTTCAAAATATCATACTAGGATTAAGATTTTGTTGAAAGCCTCATTCTTTGTAGGTAAGATTTGTTTGGGGAAATTAGAAAAACCAAACTTAAGATATATTGGACTTTATACGATACTAGCAAGAATTGGCCAGGTAGCTTTCAGACTCGAGCTACTACCCGAACTTGGCAGTGTACACGCCGCATTTCGTGTGTGCATTCTGAAGAAGTGTCATACTGATGAGATACTCCCTATTTCTCTGGAAGGAATCCAGATGGATTTACGTTTGATCTTATCGGAAAATCTACTGAGATCATTGACCATGAGGTCAAACGACTTAAGAAAAGTCGCATTCCTGTTGTCAACACTCAATGGAACTCTAGAAGAGGTCCTGAATTCACGTAGGAACGTGAAGATGGACTCAAATTTACCGTTAGTAGGTAACGCTCACTGAACTTCGTGACGAAGCTCCATTACAGAAGTACCCTCACCTCTTCTCGAGAACGTCATTAACTCATAACACAAACTAAATCATGAGGACATGATTTCAGAGCGGTGGAGGTCAGAAGCAACTCAGAATTTTCATAAGGTAAAATGACTATTTTACCTTTGACTTCTTAAAAGTTAACTTTGACTTTTTACTATTTGACTTTTACCGTAGCGTAAAAGCAACATCAGAATCGGTAGTAACCGATAATTTCCCAAGTTAAATAATTCAATCTATTTTGAATTATTACATTCGAACATTTTGTTCACCTTGGCTATAAATAATTATTTAAAGTTGTGACTTTAATAATTTCGAAAGTTTAATCGTAAACTTTCTTCATGGTCAACACAAGACTATGATAAGTCTAGGTGTTCAAAATACTCTACTTTCACCAATAGTCATATTTTATATGAACTATTGCCACTTAGATATTTTACGTAAATATTTTACTCTTTACGTGTACGCGCGTTCGAACTCACGTTATTAGGTTTTAACAACATAGACGCACTCAAATAGACTTATCACACCTTTAATATACTTAGTTGGAGTATATTGATAAGTTTAGACATTTTCATAAGTATAATATTTTATGTTACCCGGTTTTAAGTTTCGTGACTTAAGGGCTTAACATTAGTAATTACGGACCAAACTACACTCCATTGGCTCAATATTATCACAAGATGATAATAAAACAAACCAAACTCACCACCTCATAGGGAGAGGTGGCGTTTTATGTTAACCACATAGCCACATGGCCTTTTCTCATTAAACATGCACCTTACACATTCAATCTTGTCCCCATATACTCCAAATTCACTTCATTCTTATCAATTTAGATGCAAAGATCACAAAACTACTCTTCCTTCTCCTCTTTGTTTTACCGTGAATACAACACCACACCATACCTATTTTGATTTTGTTTCACTTAATTCTTGATCATCGTTGGAAGGGTTAGAGTTATTAGTCATAACCTTGGTTTGATTCTACATTAAAACACCATCAATCACCATCTATTTAGATGGTTAGGGGCTGAAGTAAAAGAGTTGATCAAGGGTTATATTCAAGAAGGTAAAAAGGGTTTATAAGCTTGGGTTAAGAGGTTGAAGACAAGGGTGAAGATTGGAAAGGGTTTAGGATTGATTATTCTAGTAACTTGTCATCCTATCCTTTGTAAGGTTTGAGTTTATTTTCATATTCATTCAATATGGTTGTAATAATATTTATTGGATGTAAATTTGATATAAGTAGTATATGTAATATGGCTTGATTGATGTTGTACATGAAGTTTGTAACATGAAAAAAGCTAAAACAAGCCTTAGGTAGGTTTTGTAAGTTGAAATCTGGAACAGCCCAAAGATTTATTAAACTGATCCTCTCAGTAAACTCTGAGGTTAATTCAGTAAGATAAGCTTTTAGAGCTATGTCTTATGGTCGTTTCGCCGGGTGGCGCACCTCATAACTCATCCCGATGAGTAAATGAGAGCCAAAATGGCAAAACATGTCAAAATCTGCACACCAGACTTCATTTGGGAAAAGCTCATGGTTCTGGTCATTTCTGAAAGTCAACTCAGTTTTATGAAATGTAGCTAAGACATAAACTTGAAGTTTGGCGAAAGCCGCGTGTCAAAACAAGTTGTAGAACTCAACTTATGGTCGTTTTGGCAGGACTAAATGTGCAGCCAAACTTTCTGCAATGAAATATAGGTAATTACTTGTTATTAGACAATTGATATAAGTAAAATTTGGACTTTGGACTTGATTAAGCTTGAGAAGCTGTTAGAGGAAGTAAAGACTAAAGCTTGGGCTTTTGAATCACTTAAAAGGACTTATGGTTAGAAAGTTATGACTAAAAGAAGATGGCTAGATGAAAACTTGATATATGTCAAAAGTTGTCAAACGATTTTAAAACGCGAATTAGACCCTTTTCTCGTCCGAATCAAGCAAAAGTGTAAAACACGAAAGTTGCTCGGAATGAAATTTTCTTCAAAAACTCGGGAGCACAGTACGCTGAAAGTGAACGAAAAGTCAAAAAAAACAGCAAAAACTACACGGACCTGTTGTGACCCGAAAAACAGCCATGGTTAAAGAAACTTAGTTGTATTTTTGATCCTTTGAGACTAAAATAAAGTCATGGTTAAACCAAGACTAATGTCTCAAACTATTTTAACTTGAATATAACCACTAGATATAACCATAATTGTTATTTCAAAGTTGTTTAAACATAGTTTAGCCACACGGCTAGTTTGGACTTAATGGTCGAGTCTTGTTTAAAACTTGGTACATTGGGTTAGATTTTGCTAGACTTGGACAAACTAAGAAATAACCATATGCCATGTTAAACTACTTCGTGACACACAACTTATATCATCATATCGTCACACAAGGCAATCAATAGTCTTTGACGAAACATGACACATGTGTTATACAACATTTGTCTCGTCAAATACTTACTTATAAATGATAAGTACTACAATAGTAGGGAATTTCATTATCATAAAGAGGCCTCTTCGGAGTGTCGTATTGACGAGTTGTGGATTTACGATTTAAAGTGTCCTGGCTCCTCATACGTTCACTACATGACCTTTTGATTTTGATAGCCCGAACGATGGTACGAGGTTATTTATAAAAGGGTTATAAGCCAAACAACATTTAAGGGATACCTCAACTTAAGATTCATGTACAACATCATATTGAAAGCCAACAAACTACATATACGTGTACACTTATATCGTACACCATACTAAAACGCGAATACTATGCTTTCGTAGGTGATCATTAAAGATCGTGATCTTGTCATACTCTACCGTTGATAAACATTATATCGTTACACTCCGCTGCTGATCACTACTGTGAGTTTCATAGCTGACTTTTGTTTAACTGCATTTTATAAACTCTTTTGGGGAGATACATACTCTCGCTTTTACTATATGCTAAAATGCTTTATTATGGACAATTACTTGTAAACTGAATGCCTTGACTGTATTATTGCAAACCACTAAGTTGTTTATGCCAAAAGTCCCCAACATCATGGACCACTAATCACTGGGAGTGAGCGCAAATATTGTGGATAGGCCTATCGGAATTGACGAACCCGTCTATGTTATCGGAAATAACAAGGCGCACTATATTTGAGATTATCTAGGTATAGGGCAAAATACCTACCCGGGGCAAGTTACTTATCTATATATATCGTCCGGTGATATATATACAACAGTCAGTCGTGAGTGCCATGAGCTTAGAGCAATAATAATTTTCAAGAAGATAATTGTACACATTGCAATTATACTACAATACTATATTGTCCACTACTGTTTTCAAACCTATGAGGTTTTCATCGTTTGTATTGACCGGTTAAGCAATCAAACGCACTATGGGCGTAGCCTACTACTTTGATAAACTTGATATCTTGTGATCAACTATTTTGCTTACAAACCTATGAACTCACTCAACCATTGTGTTGACACTTTTTAGCATGTTATCTCAGGTTTGAAAGGAATTAGCTGGCATGGCATGTGAAGGCGCACGGAAAATATTTTGAAGACAATGCATATATTATCATTCGAAAAACTTTACAACTTTTATGTTGTACTTTTTATACTTGTACAAACTTGTGGGACCGGTTTGTAAACTCTGATATTTTAATCGAATGATAATTTATTTCAAAACGTCTCATTTAGAGTCGATTTCTGTAACTTGTGCTGTGAACTATGAAGTAATACCCCAATGACACAATCTTCCGCTGCGATAATTTTGGGGGTGTTACAGATTGGTATCAGAGCTTCAGTTATAGAGAACCAGGTTGCATTTAAACCTAGACTATAGCTGCCTCTTATGTTTAAGCCGTAACACTCATTGCTGTCTTCAACATTCCGTGCACCATGCCTACTGCTTATCACAATACCGTATTCTTTATATAAAGACTGTTTATATAAATGATTAACAATGATTGACTAAACATAACTGCATATGCCATTCCAAGGCGTTATGGCACAACCAGATATCCTTGATCATATACATGTTTGATCTACGAAACTTTATCAGACATTGTAGTGGATACAATGGTCTCATTACTATTAAGACATTGTAAGTATGCAATGGTCTTTCTTATATCTCAAACATCGTGAGATACACAGTTGACTTAGACATATCTCGGACATCGTGAGATATACAATCGCCTAAATATATCTCGGACATTAAGAGATACACAATAGTTTTATCTATTTCTCGGACATTGTGTGTGTGCACAATGGTCTCACCGGTATTTCTCAAAAGTTGTGAGAAAACTACTTCATAACTATGAACTCACCGACTCTTTTGAACACTATGTTGATTCTCTTTGATTATTTAACTCCTCGTCTTGAAGATGAGTGTGAACATTAATTCCATATTCTTGGAACACCTACGCTAGTCTCGTGATACACCACCTTGTTACTCATCGATTAAGTATGAGTGTTGTGTCGGAAATTCTTAAGTAGGATGATTTGGAATATCCTTATTTAAATGGTGGGACGCCTTTTCATTTAAATAAAGAGATTGTAAATCGCCCGAACCATAAGTTTATGATTTCTTACTTGCATAAATTGGGACGCTTCTTTATGTAAGTAATGAATTATAAATGAGTGGGCTTATTTGTATCCGATATGACATGAGTATGAACTCGAACTTGAGAATCACAAGTATTCTTTGAAAAGATTTAGAAAACACGATAGTGTTTTACCACTCAGCAAAAATCTTAAGACCTCATTTGAACAACCTAAGTTCATTCTTAAGTTATCACTTTTGATGGTACAAATCCTTACAAACATGAACTATTTATTGATCTAACAAAATTGGTTAAAGTCAATTGAAACCCTGCCTGATAGAATCAGATGTTTCAAGAACATAACTGAAACCCGACCTGATAGAATCAGATGTTTTAAGAACATAATTGAAACCCGACCTGATAGAATCAGATGTTTCAAGAACAAAATTCGGTTGCCACATATTTGATTATGCACGAGTCGCATAAGTCAAAGTATTCCATATTGTGGAGCTAACGTACTTGTTACACTCTTGAGCTAATGGACTTAGTTCACTCTCGAAATAACAAACTGGGTACGATGTCCCATTATCCATCACATAAGCTTTCCCACGAGCTTCTCCTACTGGTTGGCCATTATTTTGTGAACATAATTTCTCGAAAGGTTCTCACTTGCCACATCCCATCATCGTGTGCTACTATTGTCGTTACTGCTGTTATTTTGCTATTGTTAGATCCTTGAGCAGTCTAAGCTCGCACAACTTGATCCACTAGGTTATGAGACATGTGAATTGTTTCATCCAGTGTGAGTGATCAAGCGAAGTTACATTCTCTTGGCGGGTAGAAGTTCTCGGATGAACTTTTCCCATAACTTCTCATTGGTTGAGACCATCACTGGGCACACTATTGCCAACTCTTGAAAGCGACGAATATAAGTTGTGATTTCAACACTCACGACAAAGAAGAAAACTTCATCTCCATTTCTTGCACCTCTTCCGAGGACAATACTTCTTGATTACAATTTCTTCAACTTAGTCCAAGCAATCTAGTGAGTATTCTCAATAACTAATAGATTGAGCAACAACATTTTACCCTGACAAAGCATTGTCCAGGAAAATGCTTGCAGCATATTTGACTTTGCAATCTTTAGCACAACTGCTGATTAGAATTTCTGAGCTTGCCGCTTACGAAATCCTTGTAAGGAATCTAGTACAACATTCGCTCCCTAGCCCCGCAATATTAGGCCACACATTATCACCAAAAAGGTTACACAGATGTAAGCATTAACGTTCAAAATATCATACTAGGATTAAGATTTTGTTGAAAGCCTCATTGCTGTAAGGTAAGATTTGTTTGGGGAAATTAGAAAAACCAAACTTAAGATATATTGGACTTTATACGATACTAGCAAGAATTGGCCAGGTAGCTTTCAGACTCGAGCTACTACCCGAACTTGGCAGTGTACACGCCGCATTTCGTGTGTGCATTCTGAAGAAGTGTCATCTTGATGAGATACTCCTATTTCTCGGAAGGAATCCGGATGGTTACGTTTGATCTTATCGGAAAATCTCATCGAGATCATTGACCATGAGGTCAAACGACTTAAGAAAAGTCGCATTTCTGTTGTCAACACTCAATGGAACTCTAGAAGAGGTCACGAATTCACGAGGAACGTGAAGATGGACTCAAATTCACTGATTAGTAGGTAGCGCCTCCGAACTTTGTGAATAAGCTCCATTACTGAGTACCTCACCTCTTCTCGAGAACGTCATTAACTCATAACACAAACTAAATCATGAGGACATGATTTCCGTAACGGGTGGAGGCTGTAGCAACCTGTAAATTTTCATAAGGTAAAATGACTATTTTACCCTTTGACTTCTTAAAAGTTAACTTTGACTTTTTACTATTTGACTTTTACCGTAGCGTAAAAGCAAATACTGTAACTGGTAGTAACCAGTAATTTCCCAAGTTAAATAATTCAATCTATTTTGAATTATTACATTCTGAACATTTTTGTTCACCTTTGGCTATAAATAATTATTTAAAGTTGTGACTTTAATAATTTCGAAAGTTTAATCGTGTAAACTTTCTTCGCGGTCAACACAAGACTATGATAAGTCTAGGTGTTCAAAATACTCTACTTTCACCAATAGTCATATTTTATATGAACTATTGCCACTTCGTTATTTTTACGTAAATATTTTACTCTTTCGTGTCTGGCGTGCTTTCGAACCCACGTTATTAGGTTTTAACAACATAGACGCACTCAAATAGACTTATCACACCTTTAATATACTTAGTTGGAGTATATTGATAAGTTTAGACATTTTCATAAGTATAATATTTTTATGTTACCCGGTTTTAAGTTTCGTGACTTAAGGGCTTAACATTAGTAATTACCGGGACCAAACTACACTCCGTGGCTCAATATTATCACAAGATGATAATAAAACAAACCAAACTCACCACCTCATAGGAGAGGTGGCGTTTTTATGTTAACCACATAGCCACATGGCCTTTTCTCATTAAACATGCACCTTACACATTCAATCTTGTCCCCCATATACTCCAAATTCACTTCATTCTTATCAATTTAGATGCAAAAGATCACAAAACTACTCTTCCTTCTCCTCTTTGTTTTACCGTGAATACAACACCACACCATACCTATTTCAGATTTTGTTTCACTTAATTCTTGATCATCGTTGGAAGGGTTAGAGTTATTAGTCATAACCTTGGTTTGATTCTACATTAAAACACCATCAATCACCATCTATTTAGATGGTTAGGGGCTGAAGTAAAAGAGTTGATCAAGGGTTATATTCAAGAAGGTAAAAAGGGTTTATAAGCTTGGGTTAAGAGGTTGAAGACAAGGGTGAAGATTGGAAAGGGTTTAGGATTGATTATTCTAGTAACTTGTCATCCTATCCTTTGTAAGGTTTGAGTTTATTTTCATATTCATTCAATATGGTTGTAATAATATTTATTGGATGTAAATTTGATATAAGTAGTATATGTAATATGGCTTGATTGATGTTGTACATGAAGTTTGTAACATGAAAAGAAGCTAAAACAAGCCTTAGGTAGGTTTGTAAGTTGAAATCGGAACAGGCCCAAAGATTTATTAAACTGATCCTCTCGAGTAAACTCTGAGGTTAATTCAGTAAGATAAGCTTTTAGAGCTATGTCTTATGGTCGTTTAGCGGTGGCGACCTCATAACTCATCCCGATGAGTAAATGAGAACCAAAATGGCAAAACATGTCAAAATCGCACACCAGACTTCATTTGGGAAAAGCTCATGGTTCTGGTCATTTCGAAAGTCAACTCAGTTTTATGAAATGTAGCTAAGACATAAACTTGAAGTTTGGCGAAAGTCGCGTGTCAAAACAAGTTGTAGAACTCAACTTATGGTCGTTTTGGCGGGACTAAATGTGCAGACCAAACTTTACGCAATGAAATATAGGTAATTACTTGTTATTAGACAATTGATATAAGTAAAATTTGGACTTTGGACTTGATTAAGCTTGAGAAGCTGTTAGAGGAAGTAAAGACTAAAGCTTGGGCTTTTGAATCACTTAAAAAGGACTTATGGTTAGAAAGTTATGACTAAAAGAAGATGGCTAGATGAAAACTTGATATATGTCAAAAAGTCTTCTGAAACGATTTTAAAACGCGAATTAGACCCTTTTCTGGCCCGAATCTGCGAAAGTGTAAAGCACGAAAGTTGCTCGAATGAAATTTTCTTCAAAACTCGGGAGCACATACGCTGAAAGTGAGCGAAAAGTCAAAAAAACACAGAAAACTACGGACTGTTGTGACCGAAAAACGACCATGGTTAAAGAAACTTAGTTGTATTTTGATCCTTTGAGACTAAAATAAAGTCATGGTTAAACCAAGACTAATGTCTCAAACTATTTTAACTTGAATATAACCACTAGATATAACCATAATTGTTATTTCAAAGTTGTTTAAACATAGTTTAGCCACACGGCTAGTTTGGACTTAATGGTCGAGTCTTGTTTAAAAACTTGGTACATTGGGTTAGATTTTGCTAGACTTGGACAAACTAAGAAATAACCATATGCCATGTTAAACTACTTCGTGACACACAACTTATATCATCATATCGTCACACAAGGCAATCAATAGTCTTTGACGAAACATGACACATGTGTTATACAACATTTGTCTCGTCAAATACTTACTTATAAATGATAAGTACTACAATAGTAGGGAATTTCATTATCATAAAGAGGCCTCTTCGGAGTGTCGTATTGACGAGTTGTGGATTACGATTTAAAGTGTCCGGCTCCTCATCGTTCACTACATGACCTTTTGATTTTGATAGCCCGAGCGATGGTGCGAGGTTATTTATAAAAGGGTTATAAGCAAACAACATTTAAGGGATACCTCAACTTAAGATTCATGTACAACATCATATTGAAAGCCAACAAACTACATATCGTGTACACTTATATACACCATACTAAAAAGCGAATACTATGCTTTCGTAGGTGATCATTAAAGATCGTGATCTTGTCATACTCTACCGTTGATAAACATTATATCGTTACACTCATTGATGATCCTCTTGTGAGTTTCATAGCCCACTTTTGTTTAACTGTTTTATAAACTCTTTTGGGGAGATACATACTCTTGCTTTTACTATATGCTAAAATGCTTTATTATGGACAATTACTTGTAAACCGAATGCCTTGATTGTATTATTGCAAACCACTAAGTTGTTTATGCCAAAAGTCCCCAACATCATGGACCACTAATGTAACACCCCCTTTTTTTGACCACAATATTGTCCGCTTTGCCCTGAGCTCACGGCTTTGTTTTGTGGCCTCATTTGAAGACTTCGGCGGTCACCCAAGCCAAGATACTACTCACATGAGCACGCTTAACCGGTTCCTAAGAACTCCACCGCGATGACCCACAAAGCGCGTTGTGTCATTTAAGGCGAATGTTATCTTATGAGCCCAGCATCTCTCCGAGCCACGGTAGATGTGGGATTTGCCTAGGGTGTTACAATCACCCCCCAGGGACTCATCGTCCTCGATGAGGTTTGCCCCACCATCCCGAGCGGCTCGGGAGTGGCTCGATACCATCGTAACACCCGCCTTTTTTGACCACAATATTGTCCGCTTTGCCGCAGTGCTCACGGCTTTGTTTTGTGGCCTCATTTGAAGACTTCCGGCGGGTCACCCAAGCCAATACTACTCTCACATGAGCACGCTTAAGCGCCGGTTCTAAGAACTCCACCATGATGAGACCACAAACGCGTTGTGTCATTTAAAGCGAATGTTATCTTATGAGCCAAGATCTCTCCGAGCCGCGGCCGATGTGGGATTTGCCTAGGGTGTTACAACTAATCACCGGGAGTGGCGCAAATATTGTGGATAGGCCTATCGAATTGTGAACCCGTCTATGTTATCGGAAATAACAAGCGCACTATATTTGAGATTATCTAGGTATAGGCAAAATACCTACCCAGGCAAGTTACTTATCTATATATATCGTCCGTTGATATATATACAACGATCGATCGTGAGTGCCATGAGCTTAGAGCAATAATAATTTTCAAGAAGATAATTGTACACATTGCAATTATACTACAATACTATATTGTCCACTCACGCTTTTCAAACCTATGAGGTTTTCATCGTTTGTATTGACGGTTAAGCAATCAAACGCACTATGGGCGTAGCTACTACTTTGATAAACTTGATATCTTGTGATCAACTATTTTGCTTACAAACCTATGAACTCGCTCAACCATTGTGTTGACACTTTTTAGCATGTTATCTCGGGTTTGAAAGGAATTAGTGGCATGGCATGCAAGGCGCACGGAAAATATTTTGAAGACAATGCATATATTATCATTGAAAAACTTTACAACTTTTATGTTGTACTTTTTATACTTGTACAAACTTGTGGGACCGGTTTGTAAACTACGATATTTTAATCGAATGATAATTTATTTCAAACGTCTCATTTAGAGTCGATTTACGTAACTTGTCTTTGTGAACTATGAAGTAATACCCCAATGACACAATCTTCCGCTGCGATAATTTTGGGGGTGTTACAACCATCACCACAAAACCACTTGGCTAAGCGTGTTATTGATGACCTAATTGAGTTTAGCGGGGAGACATCATTGATGGTTACATGAGTTTCTTCAAGGCTCGGCAAATTTCCATTCTCGTGGCTTTATAAACCGGATGCTGCGAAGAGGCCACCACGGTAAAGAATGAGATTGCGCATTTTAATGCTTTAATTCTTGAGATGGTAGCTATTGGAGATGGGGATGAATATTTTGACACATTGATGGATCTTAGGCATGACATGGAGGCTACGAGGACTAATTGCGGGGTTGAATGATCTCATTACTCAAGTGAGGAGGATATCGAGACCAAGGAAGAACAAATTAAGTCGATGAATGGTTGAAGGGTTGCTCGCTATGTAAAGGGATGGTTTCTTTTGATATAGTGTCATCATTTATAATGTCTAATGTCTTGGTTTAATATTATGGTTTGTAGATATATTAACGATGAAACATGTATGGATCTTTTGATGGTTTATCCAATGGAATGGAATGGGTTCTTCGCTAGTTTGTTTCATCTTTTTAATGTTGTTTTGCATTTAGGAATTGGTTGTGGTGTTTAAGTTCATATCGGTAGAATGTAATATTTTAGGTTTGAGGTTGATCCAAACTACGTTCAATGTTGAGCCATGGATATCACGGTTCATAAGTGCTTTGCTTAGGTTGTTCATTTTTAGGTTGTTGTCAATTTTAGGGTGTTTTGTTGTTGTTTTTGCTTTAAGTTAATTGCATTTACATGATTTTCTTGATTTTTTTCTTGTTGGAGGATGTTAGAGCTTATTTGGTGCTTATAAATAGGTTATTTATAGGCTTAAAGTAAGGTATCGAAATTGTTTGTTGTGTCGTGATCCTTGGTTGGATTTGATTAATTTTGTGCTTACTTATTTATATGGGATGCTTATTAGTTATAGTTGCTTAATTAGTTGCTTTAATTCCATTTTTTATTTTAGTGTAGTGCTGATTATATGTGCTTTGATCTGGTGGTTTGAAGTTATATGGGTGTTTGGGATGTGGTAAGAACCATTTCATCATGGGTGTGTTGGTTTCAAAATGCACCAAAATGAAATATTTAAATTCTATATTATCAATTTGGAGCCACATTTCAAAATTATGAAATTTGGAGCCAAATTTCAAATAAAATTTTAAAAGTGCTTAGGAATTTATGGTTTCCTTATTTGAAAAGCGCCCCATAATGAGCCCTAATTTTACTCCAATAAATCGAGTTCAAGCAAAACAACCGAACTTCAATTTTACACCATTATTTACCAATTAAGTTTACTAATTTTCTTTAACACATTACTTGACGAATCATGGCAACTCAAACCAATTGTCGGGATGATTTGGTTTATTCGATCGTGAAAATGATAACGCATTTGGATATGAATCGAGGCGTATTCGGATGAGGGTGAGGATCTTTGAAAACAACCATTCAAATGCGAATGTTGTTAAGAGGGGCATAACTAGGTTAGCTAAGTTTCGCAGGATTATGGAAAACCGACGGAATAAAGGTCGATGTAACCTTGATGCAATCGAATAGGATATCGGAAAAAGCAGGGCATTGTTTTCGAGTTTTTGGGTGATTTGGTTCGTGAGCATATAGGTGTCGATTCTATCACGGAGGAAGGTTGATTCGAAGCAAGAGATAAAATGTGGGACGAAATCACGGTACACATATACTTTTTAACTACTAGTGGCTTGGCATCGTAGGTACAAGGTGTTAATAAGTTTATCTCTGCATTTACATTATGTGCAACTAATTAACAACATTGTGTTAATCTTTGCGGCGATATTTTGATGTTGGCTTGTTGTCCAAAGGCGATAATGAATCGTCTTGGTCAACTTCTAAGGAATTTTGAAGGAAATTGACCGAAAACTACATATTGCCCAACCAAAATACCCTTTCAAAACTTAATGAAGTCCGTACAAGTATAGTGCAATTATAAAAGTCGAAGATTGGGTAAATTTTGTAAACTACACGGCCACCGAGGAATACAAGGTGTTAATTATTCATTTTATTCAAGTTCAAATATCTCATCACATTTGATGTTTCCATATATGTTAGTTGTATACTATCGGCATTACTACATCTAAACACCTTTTTATTTTGTGTTGCAAGGTGAAATCATTTGCATCTAAAGTGGCGCGTCCAAGTCATTTATCGACATAGAATGGGACGAGGTGGATACGCTTGTGTGATGGATAAAATGGTAACATTAAACATTAAACATTTGCGATTAATAGCATCATACTTTCGTTTATATTGGTTTATCTTACAAGTGTATGTATTTGATGTTTATAAGATCGAGAATAAAGAAATTGAACGGATGAAGAACCACCGCGTGGTACTGTGTGGTTGAAAGGAAGGGTGAATAAAGGCGGAGAATTTCACGATGATGATATCGAGCAGTTGGACAAAAATTGTAAGTTTGACTCATTTTATGATTATGTTTATTTTAGTTATAAGTTAATCACGATAGTGTATTAGTTAAAGCGATAGTGTATTAGTTAAAGCTGTTAGTTATTAATTAATTACATTAGTTATAAGTTAATCTTGTTATTTATAATTTGATCTTGGTAGAATTAAATAACCTATTTCCCATATTGTGTGTGCGAGAAAGGCGGAGGAGAAGATCAAACAAGGAACCTTGAAGCTTGATCATGGCACTGATGCCATGACATTTGTATTAGGTAAGGAAAAGGGAGGATATGCGAGAGGAGTGGGAGGTGGAGTAACCTACAAGAGGTATTTTGATGCCTCGAATCGAGACAAGCATCCGATGAAAGAGTGGTGTTACTTCAAAGTGAACTTGATGATGAGGCGTAGCGTCAAGAAAAGAGGCGTGTCTGAGATTTGATGAAACAATTGGTTTATTAAAGGGGCGATTAAATAACTTCAACTCCATTGATGTAAACGGAAGTAAGACATAAGAAAGTAACATTCCATCTTTTTTACCCTTTTAAATCTGCTGCGGTCTTCTTAAACAATTTATATTTCGGTGTCTCGGTGAACATTAATCTTTTAAATAGCAGTCTTGATGAGGATCTTAGGAACACGTGTTTGTCGACGTGAGAAAGTTGCGAGCATTGAGAAGTCTAATGGACTTGCAACTTTGGAAAAGGAAATTCAAATAAGTGTAAGTAATAAATCACCCCCACAGGATTTTGAATTCTACATACATTATTTATTTACCGTGTATTATACATTTAGGAAGCTGTTAAATCTGTCGCATCTAAGAAATCGACTAGATCAAAAGCGAAAGGATTCTTCACGTCAACTTTACGGATCACAAGAAGCGAGTCTCCGTTAACGATACTACCACAAGTATGTATTTAAACATTTTCATATGTTCTTTAGTTTAATTAATTTCGATACATATATACATGCAACAAATTATCTTTTAGGTAATTAAGTGCGGTGTGGCATAAAGAAATCAACTATTATTGCGGAGGTACAGGTACAAAAGCGATGGAAAACAAATGCTTCATAACAAACCACTCCCAAAGGATTGCTACAGAGTGTCTATTGAAAATCTTTAGTGGATGCGCGTGCATACGGATGTAGGAAGTAACGGTCTCAAAGCAGTTAAGGATGCGATGAGGTGGTTTTATGCATGGCCAAAGGATCAAGTGGTTTCGATGAAAAGGTACATAGATGCATGTGTTTTATAAACCTACATATATCATTCTTCATATTTAATTCGGTGTTTGATACCCGGCTTTTGTTTCCTCGGTAACACCACCACGTACCATAAAGCGATTGGTGAAACAGAAGCGCACCTAAATTACATACTGAGCGCCTCGTCTCTAGTCATACCATGCAAAAGGAAGCTAAGAAGATCAAGAGTCGAAGTCGTTAAATTATTGAGAATTTTATTATATACGACATTACAATTTTATATACATTCCAATTTTATTGTATTTGAATATATTTTGAATATATTTTTATATATTAGAATTTGTTTTGATATATATTGATTTCTTATATGTGACTAAAAGATTCATATAGTCACAATTATTAACACTTTTTGGTCACAGTTTGCTTAATTCGATGCGTGACTAAATGTTAGAAAGCGCCACACAAACATAAAATTAATGTGGCCATTGGATGAGCAATAGTCACACAAAACACACATTTCTTCACTTAAAACACCATATGGTCACACTTATTAACACTTTTAGCCACTTTATGGTTAATTGCATGTGACTAAATACCCAAAAGAAACATGCTTTGCGTGACTAAATGTTAGAAAAGGCCACTGAACATAAATTTCATGTGGCCATTGGATGAGCAATAGTCACACAAAACACATATTTATTCACTTAAAACACCATATGGTCACACTTATTAACACTTTTAGCCACTTTATGGTTAATTGCATGTGACTAAATACCCAAAAGAAACATGCTTTGTGACTAAATGTTAGAAAAGGCCACACAAACATAAACTTCATGTGGCCATTGGATGAGCAATAGTCACACAAAACACACATTTCTTCACTTAAAACACCATATGGTCACACTTATTAACACTTTTAGCCACTTTATGGTTAATTGCATGTGACTAAATACCCAAAAGAAACATGCTGCGTGACTAAATGTTAGAAAAGGCCACACAAACATAAAATTCATGTGGCCATTGGATGATCAATAGTCACACAAAACACACATTTCTTCACTTGAAACACCATATGGTCACACTTATTAACACTTTTGGCCACTTTATGATTAATTGAATGTGACTAAATACCAAAGAAACATGCTTTGTGTGACTAAATGTTAGAAAAGGCCACTGAACATAAATTTCATGTGGCCATTGGATGAGCAATAGTCACACAAAACACACATTTCTTCACTTAAAACACCATATGGTCACACTTATTAACACTTTTGGCCACTTTATGATTAATTGGATGTGACTAAATACCCAAAAGAAGCGTGCTTTGTGTGACTAAATGTTAGAAAAGGCCACACAAACATAAAATTCAAGTGGCCATTGGATGATCAATAGTCATACAAAACACACATTTCTTCACTTAAAACACCATATGGTCACACTTATTAACACTTTTAGCCACTTTATGGTTAATTGTATGTGACTAAATACCCAAAACAAACATGATTTGTGTGACTAAATGTTAGAAAAGGCCACACAAACATAAAATTCATGTGGCCATTGGATGATCAATAGTCACACAAAAGACACCTTTCTTCACTTGAAACACCATATGGTCACACTTATTAACACTTTTAGCCACTTTATGATTAATTGTATGTGACTAAATACCCAAAACAAACATGCTTTGTGTGACTAAATGTTAGAAAAGGCCACACAAACATAAAATTCAAGTGGCCATTAGATGATCAATAGTCGCGCAAAGACATATTTCTTCACCTTAAACAACATATGGTCACACTTATTAACACTTTTGCCACTTTATGCTTAATTGTATGTGACTAAATACCCAAACAAACATGCTTTGTGTGACTATACAGTGTTTATGGTCACTAATACGGATTAATCCAACAAAATTTGTACCTAATTAGTCACACATATTACGGTTTGGTTACTCTTTTGCAATAGAGACTAAAAAAGTCAAACACGTGACCATAGGGTACCTATGGTCGTGCGACCTTTAATCACACACACCGAAAAACATGTGTGACTATATGTATATCGTCGCACATATTCGGTGTAGCGAATCCACTTTTTGTTCTAGTGATTGTTTCCGGATCCCACGGATCCCTTACGCGAGGATCCGTCGGTGTAATCCTAGGGATGCATGGGCGCTCCTCACTATTTGGGTTATGGGTCATGGATCATGGGTCATGGGTCATGGGTTATGGACTTTAGGTCATGGGTACCCAAATAGATACACTGTATCTAGACATTGGATCATGGGTCATGGTTTATGTCCATGGGTCATAGATAATACCCAACATGACTTCATGCATGATGTCATGCAATGGGTCATGGGTTATGGATCAAGCTCCATGGGTATGGGTCATGGACTTTGGGTTTTACCTAACTACATTCAATATATCTAGTCAATGAGTCAAGTATTTAGATTTTTACCCTTTACATTACCCATTACAATATATATACTAAGTATATAAAGTACATATCCATATTATGTAAACACTAGTTGTTGTACATATGCATTTCTATAGAATGTAAACACTATTACTTGTTTAGTATTTTATATGAAAATGTAAGTGTGTTAGTAAACTATTGGCTCAAACTATTTACATATTTTATTTATTTCGTTAAAATGATTTTACATTTGTTATCGACAAAACATTAGAAGATCATAATATAAATAAACGTTATTACGGCTTATTTGTATTAATAATATGTTTTAAATCCTTATCAATTTGTTTTGACAAAATACATATATAGTTTTTAAAATCCATACTCCACCGACACAAAGTCGATTCTAATAAGAATAGCTTAACATGACAAATATATGAGTTTTTGCGGTGACACGTGTCACCTCCTTGGCCAAAAAGTTTTATCCACTTTTGCATTTGAGAGATTTTACCTATAATCTCATCCCTAAGATTGTATGAGTTTGATGGTTATGCGTGATTAAAGGTGACAAAATGAGATGGTCACGAATTTGAGTAGGTTTAAGATCTATATGGGATCGGGTCTAGATTGGTCATTTATGAGCATGTGTCTTAGCGGGTTTTAGGTCTAAATAGGTTCGGGTCTAGATGCATCGTTTGGGAGCCCGAGTCTAAACATGTTTAGCTCATATTGATATCGGGTCGGGTTTACCCATCAACAAAAAGTTAATTATGATTAAAAAATGAAAAAGTGAAAAAAAAAAAGTTTAAATTACCCGCCCTAGACACTGTTGGTTATTGTTATGCAATGGGTTTACATCAAATACCCAATTACACACATTTTCAATATTTAATGAGGCCTAAAAGTCTCATACCGTAATAAATAGTTACCAAACTTGACCCTTATATGTTTACGTATGTGATGGTAAAATGAGATTATGATAGGTTTTGGGTTGGTTGTGTTGTTCGGTTTCTCGTGTAGAATGGTAAGGACGCTAAGATATGATTAAGAATCAAAGGCAAGGGTAACACTCAAACAAACCAAGTGTGTCTATTCACTGTGTGAATTAGTGTGTGAAAATGTAGATAGAATGATCCCCCCTTCTTGTGTTGGATACTCTCTATTTATAGAAAGGTTTATAGGGTTTTGGGATAAACCACATGTGAATGATCAACAGATGTGGACAAGTCAAGTATTGATCATCTGACGGGGCAAAAAAGAAAACTGGTTGCATTCTTTCCTTGGTGCGTGCCAGTCATGCCGTCCCATATTCATTGATGTGCTACGTATGTACAAGTTTTAAATTTATAAAGGTGAATTACCAATATTACCAATAACACATACGAGCAAGTATACTCGTCCGTTATAGCAAGATTATGAAGGTAAGTCGGGATCGTTTGCGGATTTGAGTGAATCTAAACACAAGTTTGAATCAACGAGTCTATCCAAAACATATAACAAAGCAAATAGATATAATAAAATTGGATGATTAAAAACTACACTTGCTTAAACTAGTTTCATATCATAGATTAATGTGATTGTGTTAACCTCTTAACATGTTGGTTATGATAATTAGTTGGAAGACTAATCTATTGTTCTTACAAGTTAAACCTTCGTCAAGATTTTAGTTCATAAAAACAAGCATTACGTTTAACCAATCAATTCAAGATCAATTCAAGTTTCATAAGTCTACATACATAAACTTAAACACAAAAACATCCACTTGTTTCATCAAATTGCTTAAGAAATGGTCAATACAAAAGGTAACCGATCATAGACAAAAGGCTACAATTGATTCTCAACAACTAATCTTCGACCTTTTAGATGTTTCCAACCAATCCAATTTGATAATCAAAAGCGTTTCTATTACAACCACACCTTAGTTCCTTTGTATAATCAAGAATAATGGGTAAAACAATCATCCATAGACAAAATGATTATGACTAGTTGAATAACAATAAGTTCTTTCGACCCCAACGATTACTATCAATTAGCCAAACTTGATTAACAAATGTCACTATGAAACTTTAGCACAATTGGATCTTAGAATCAACTTGAAATTGAATTAAAACATGTTAACACAATCACTAACTAATCATATGATAATCAACATCATTTAAGCAAGTGTATAAAGAAACTAGCCACTCATAGCAAACATGAACATAAACTCGAACTTTGAACATTAGAAAACATGATTAAAAGTCTTACAATGCTTGGAATAAGATTACAAATGGTGAAGTAATGATTCCCAAAGTATTGGGGTAGACTTCTTGGTGATTTGGCCTCCAAATGTGGAACTTCGGAACTCAAACTTTCTGGACTTCTAAGGACGAATTTGAGAGCTTAAAGCTTTGTTTGATGAGTAGAGATTTGTATTTGAAGTGTGTCTCTCATATGCTCACAAATGGCCTCTATTTATACTAATTCCAAAGCCTAGGGTATTAATTCTGAACTTGGCCTCCAAGGAGTAAGGAAGGGACTAGAATACACCAAGAGAAGGACCTAGAATCGTTTGGATGCAAAGGGAAACTTAGTGATGAAGATTTGGCAGATGCGACTTCTCCAACCGGATCGGTCATATGACCAACCGATCCGGTTGGTCTTCTAAAAAGGGCCAACCGTTTCGGTTGCGGGTGGCGATCGAGCGGTTGGTGATGGTCATATTGGTATTTCGGTCATATTCCAACCGATCCGGTTATATTTGTAACCGATCCGGTTGGATTTCTGAGTTAAGGAAACTTGATCTTTTCTTCTCTTTATCTTGTAGAACTTGGTTCTTCAATCACTATGGTCTTCAAAGGTCCTTGAGATCTTGATTTAGGCTCATTTGAAGCGGAATCTTCTATTTGTTGAACATTTCTTAGCTTTCCTTCCGTTTCCACGCACTTGGTTATAAACACTAGACAAACATCTTTTGATGTGTTTAAGCACTATAATCACGCAAATATAACCAAATAACATATATAAAAGCACACATAACGCTACTAAAACATGCACAATCGGCGTTATCAAATTCCCCACACTTAAACTTTGCTTGCCTCAAGCAAATCTAGGAAAAACATCCTTGGTACAAGATCGTGATTATGAAAAATGTGATGCAAATCAACCAAGTATAAATACGAGAGAAGATTCATCAATTATGTTTTATAAAGGTGAAACATCAAGATGTTTGACAATATCCAATGATTTTCTTACATGATTAACATTTCAAAACACCTCACGAAAAGGAGCGAAATATAATTCACTCAATCACTCATTTTTAGTGGAGTAACAAGATAAATCACACTCATTGCTCGGTCATGATTAGATTATTACCATAAGCTTGTACAAGAAACAAAACTCCACCGACGCGTGGCGTGAGCACCAAGTAAAAACATCTAAAGAGGACTTTTATTTGGGTTATAATGATATGGCTTAGGGTTAAGGGTATGGATAAGGCATGGGAATGTTTATGAAATTGGTGTTAAAATAAAAATGAAATCAAGTCTAAAACCGTGTTGCTAGCTACCAAACATTCCACGAACCAAATAAATGATTATAGCTTCAATTTCTTCTTTTCCGCTTTCCACAACTTTTTTTGCTTTGCCATGACAATTATTCTTCGATCATAGCACATTGGCTATTATTTTCATACTTTCAACACATTTTTTTTGAACATAACATAATGCATGGCTCAATCAATCTCACAGGATGTGGTACTCATAATCATTTGAACAATCTTCACTTTCCTGGCGACTAGCAACCAACCGTTTAGACATTGATACGGGATAGGCTAAGGTTTAAAGTGTAAAATCTTTTGTATTTTACGGGTGAAGCAAAATGAAAAGGATGGCTCGGAGGGTGTAACTAAGGGTATCTAGTGCTAAAATGAGCACTACAAATGGGTCCATGTGGGTGGTTAACTAACCGATGTGGTTAGCTAATATATCATTAGATGTAAAATGGAAGGCCATTTGGGTTAAATCTAAGGTGCCTCTTTATCACACGAATTTACTTATATCGCACGAATGCAATCTCACTGCTGATGCAGTAATGATTTACAAGCACAAGTTCTAGAATAAATAAAATCACCGCACACTCATAGAAAGATCCAAGCATAAAAGATGTATCTTGTTTATGAATTAGGTTCAAATCCTCACAATTTAGTGGAAAAGGGGGTAATATGTGCTAGCAAATGTTTATCGATCCTAGAATGGATTGCAATAGTAATCGGAACACATCTCGAAGTTTCAAATATTACCAGTTTTACCAGTGGATTGATCCAGTTATTCTAATAGATAATCCTAAAAGTGTGAAAACAACTAGATCACAAGGGCAAACAAAATTTAAAATTTAAGCATGAAAACTCTAATTTTTCCTATTCACCCCCCACACTTAAGTTAGACATTGTCCTCAATGAAAAACGAACTTCAAAGTATAGAAATAGGGAAAATAGAGATGAAACCGGATATGTCAATGAGTTTATCGACTTAAAATTCTTTTCTTCATTCCTAGCGTCCCTTTGGAGAAATCATTACGCACACAATCTTATAAACAAACAAAGGTTTTATTAAAGGTGGCACCCCCACACTTAAGTTCAACCAAAGGTTTAAACTTTGGGAGTGACCACGAAAATCAAATCTGAAACACAGGTTGCCTCCAGAAGCGCTTGTTTTATTACCGAGTCATCGGCTGACTCGAATCTTCCCAGTTAGGATACTTTGACCATACGGTTCAAATGGAATTTCAGCTCTTAAGCGTTGAGGTATGGAATCTTTGGTTTGTACTCCACAATGGATGGGAATACATTTGATTCTTTTGGTTTGACCATGTTATAGTCTCGCACCGTTATTTGAGCGTTTGGTCAATTTCATTAGAAATGAGGACGGTGGCGGATCTTTTGATTTTCAAAGGGTCATTGGACTTTCCACTCCCGGTGAATATTGCATCCACATTCTCAAGGTGAGTTGTAGGAGGTGGCTTAGTCTACCGTTTTGATTTAAAAAGCTGGATTTTGTGGCTGGACCATTTGTCTATCTTTCTTTCAAGTTCTCCATTCCAGTTGCCACTGATTTTGTTGAACTTCTTATCATCAACATGATTTGGAAATACATTGTGTTCAAAACCTTTTAATTGCGTCATTGGGATATGCATGGTGCAATCCTCAAGAAAAGGTGACATGATTTGGTTTAGATTTGGCGTGGTTGGAATGTGCTTGGTCTCGTCCTCTTTGATAAATTCAACCTCACCCTCATCGTTCTCATCTTGAATTGATGGTGGTTCATAGACAAATTCATGTCTCGAGTTGGAATCCGTGGTGTAAGGAAGAGATTCAGCATGATGGACTTTTTGTTCCTTACTTAATCTTTCTATCCTCCTCTCTAAGTCTTGGCTTATTGCTTGTTGGTTCCTTCTTCCTTGATCGACTTTATGTTCCAATTCAACCAACGAGGTTCGTCATATTCTCATTGGCTTTTGTTTGGTGACCATCCATTCTCTCATCATCTCCTCGGTGAGGTTTTAGGTGTATTGAAATGTTGTGATGGATGTGGTATTGTATTCCATGGTCGATATCGAGGATATGTATGGGTTGGGTTGTGGTATGGAAAGAGTGCAATTTTGGAATTTTGGTCATAATATGGTGATATCCTGGGTGATATCCTTCATGTTGGGCGTGGTTTGCTTCCATGGGATCACACATCGCGTGTCATCCTCGGCATCGTGGTTTTGAGCGTGGTGATTATTTCGCACTTCCATCATCTCCTCCGTATGCTTATGAATTGGGTATCGATGTTTGTGGAAAGAGCTTCCAATTTCTCGATCAATAAGGCATGATCGGTATTGATGTTGCTTCCACGGTGAAACAACGGCTTTCGGATTGGAATCGTTAGAGACCACTTCTTGTGAAGATAGCATTGACATATTCGTGTCTCGTTTGTGGTGGAATGATGCGTCTTATCATTTGATGGTTTTGGGTTGGATTGGGTATTACTTGGCAATGAACCGGATGGTCTAGAGGAATGTTGGTCGAAAGTCGCCAAACTTGTTTTCAAGATCTTGGATAGATGCTTGATGATTTTTACGTCCTTGCTCAACTTTGGCTTTGAGATTGAAAAATTGATTTTGATAAAATCATTTGAAGATTTTTGACCGACCACGAATTCTCTCATGGTTTTCTCAATTTGGTTTCTTCCATCTTTTGTCGGGATTTTGTGGTGGTGGATCGTCGGTTCGTGGTTGAGAATCACGGTTGTCATCCCTTGGTCGGCGATCTTGCCAATTTCAATTTCGACCATAATAATTACTACGATATCCTCCTCCACGGTATCCTCCTTGGCGTAACTTCGCTTCTCCTTCTTTTGGTCCACCCATAGGTTTATCGTCGCTTTTCGGACGATGGATGATTTCCTCCACAATTGTTGCATCCGTCTCGCATTTCCTTCATTTCATCTTTGATATCTTTGTATTGCGAGTCGATTTTTGAGGTTAACGCTTCCATCTTCTCCATGAGTTTTGAAGTATCGGTGTTTTCGACAAAAGCAACGATTTTCAGAGAGGTTTAGTTTGGAATCTTTGGACCAATCAAGTTTGAGAAGTACTCGATCTTGAGCAATTGATGTGCATCGTTGGGAGTCTTATAAAGAAAAATTCCTCCGACATCAAGGATGCCTTGAGAGATTTCATCTAGTCCATGGTAAAAATTTGGATAATGGTTCCTTTTGATAGTCCATGTCCATGACAACTCTGAAGCAAATCTTTCATTCGAAGCCAAGCTTGACAAGTGATTCGTTTGGGTTTTGGGTGAAAGCGAATTTCTCCATTAATCGATCAAACATGGCGGTGGAAAGAATCGACACAAAAGCTTGCCTCATCTCCTCCCAGTATTGATGATTCACGGGTTAATTCATTGTACCATACTTTAGCATCTCGCGAGTGATGATGGGAAAAGTTTGAGTTTGATGGCATTGACATCGGTGTCGCCATAACGGAACATGCCGCAAATTTCGATGAATTCGACAATGTGCTTGTGCGGATCGGCCCGCGCGACCATCGAATTGACGGTCTTTGATCATAGAAAGGTGATGTCCCTTCACGGTGAAGTTGTCACCAAGATTGACAACAACAATAGCACTTTCGGGGTTGGTGCTACGGCTCGGTTGGTTCCCCGCATGGGTTGATCGTCCGCCATGGGAAAAGGTAAATTGGTGAAAGGGTTGTAAACAACTTTGGCTTCTACGAGGTTATCAAATGGTGGGTTTGGTACTCTTGGTACGATTTTCCAATGGTATGAAAAGTGTTCTTCTTCTTCTTGAATCAAACGTTTGGGGTTGGTAAGAGGTGTAATTGGTTCTATTCCATTGCTCAGTGTTCATACAATGTCCTAGAGAATCCGGGCAATATCTAAACACACGGACAAACAACGAAAGCAGTTTTACGGGTCGATTGGGTAACGGATCGGTTGCGGGTTGCGACCGATCGGTTAGACCGATTGAGTTATGGGTAAAATCGTAACCGATTCGGTTGATGGACAACCGGATCCGGTTAAGGTTTCGAGAGAAAAATTTTGGTTGAATCGGTGAGGAAATTCAAAAACTTCTTTGAAACACAATCAAATCCCGGCGGTGCCAAAAACTTGATGTGCTACGTGTGTACAAGTTTTAAATTTATAAAGGTGAATTACCAATATTACCAATAACACATACGAGCAAGTATACTCGTCCGTTATAGCAAGATTATGAAGGTAAGTCGGGATGGATTCGCGAGGATTTGAGTGAATCTAAACACAAGTTTGAATTAACGAGTCTATCAAAACATATAACAAAGCAAATAGATATAATGAAATTCGGATGATTAAAAACTACACTTGCTTAAACTAGTTTCATATCATAGATTAATGTGATTGTGTTAACCTCTTAACATGTTGGTTATGATAATTAGTTGGAAGACTAATCTATTGTTCTTACAAGTTAAACCTTCGTCAAGATTTTAGTTCATAAAACAAGCATTACGTTTAACCAATCAATTCAAGATCAATTCAAGTTTCATAAGTCTACATCCATAAACTTAAACACAAAAACATCCACTTGTTTCATCAAATTGCTTAAGAAATGGTCAATACAAAAGGTAACCGATCATAGACAAAAGGCTACAATTGATTCTCAACAACTAATCTTACGACCTTTTAGATGTTTCCAACCAATCCAATTTGATAATCAAAAAGCGTTTCTATTACAACTACACCTTAGTTCCTTTGTATAATCAAGAATAATGGGTAAAACAATCATCCATAGACAAAATGATTATGACTAGTTGAATAACAATAAGTTCTTTCGACCTCAAGCGATTACTATCAATTAGCCAAACTTGATTAACAAATGTCACTCTGAAACTTTAGCACAATTGGATCTTAGAATCAACTTGAAATTGAATTAAAACATGTTAACACAATCACTAACTAATCATACGATAATCAACATCATTTAAGCAAGTGTATAAAGAAACTAGCCACTCATAGCAAACATGAACATAAACTCGGAACTTTGAACATTAGAAAACATGATTAAAAGTCTTACAATGCTTGGAATAAGATTACAAATGGTGAAGTAATGATTCCCAAAGTATTGGGGTAGACTTCTTGGTGATTTGGCCTCCAAATGTAGAACTTGGAACTCAAACTTCCTGGACTTCTAAGGACGAATTTGAGAGCTTAAAGCTTTGTTTGATGAGTAGAGATTTGTATTTGAAGTGTGTGTCTCATATGCTCACAAATGGCCTCTATTTATACTAATTCCAAAGCCTAGGGTATTAATTGTTGAACTTGGCCTCCAAGGAGTAAGGAAGGGACTAGAATACACCAAAGAAGGACCTAGAATCGTTTGGATGCAAAGGGAAACTTAGTGATGAAGATTTGGCGGATCGACTTCTCCAACCGGATCGGTCATATGACCAACCGATCCGGTTGGTCTTCTAAAAGGGCCAACCGTTTCGGTTGCGGTGGCGACCGAGCGGTTGGTGATGGTCATATTGGTGTTTGGTCATATTCCAACCGATCCGGTTACAGTTATAACCGATCCGGTTGGATTTCTGAGTTAAGGAAACTTGATCTTTTCTTCTCTTTATCTTGTAGAACTTGGTTCTTCAATCACTATGGTCTTCAAAGGTCCTTGAGATCTTGATTTAGGCTTCTTGAAGCGGGAATCTTCTATTTGTTGAACATTTCTTTATTTTCCTTCCGTTTCCACGCACTTGGTTATAAACACTAGACAAACATCTTTTGATGCGTTTAAGCACTATAATCACGCAAATATAACCAAATATCATATATAAAAGCACACATAACACTACTAAAAACATGCACAATCTAAGCGTTATCACACATGTTATCATATAAACAAACAAATAACCATTAGTTCTAAGCAAATAATAATTGAGTACTACATCATTGCGAGCGATAAAGTATTAAAATGGTATGTAGCTAACATAGCAATGAATAAAAGAGTTTTGATAGGTAAAAACTAGGGATTTTCATTTCCTTACTACTCTTTATTCGTTTCGTAACTCGTTTTTCATTTCCACTTGTCTATTTTGTTTAGTGTGCACCGGTGTGACCTTTTGACATTTTTGTAAAGCCAGTTGTGAAAGCCATTATTTCTTTGCACACAATCCTTTTAAAAAATAGTAAACATGAACACATATCATATTCCCGAATATATCACAAATCTTAAAGAAACACAAACACATCCAAAATTCACAAAATAAATAAGAAATTATGACCACGACTTATACAAAATGTATAAAATCAACACTTACGACCACATATTATACAAAGTGCATAAAGTTAACAATTATGACCACGTATCAGACTACAAGAGACAACACAAAGCTTAAAGAAACATAAAGACACATCCAAAAATTTATTAATAGCATATAAACTAAAAAAAATAAAAAACAACAGTTGTTTCAATAGCAACCTTGGCGATATTTCAGAGTAAAATATGCACCCTTCTTTAATAGAAATATCACTACCAAAGAAAAAAATCCCTACATTCTCATTCTCAAAATTCAAGGCTATTCCTTTCACATCGCTAGCAAATTATGTCGCACCTTCCAGTATGGCTACCTTGTTACGACTTCACTCTAGTCACTAGCCATGCTTTTGGCATCCCCCTCCTTGCGTTTAAGGTAACAAATTCGGGCATGGCCAACTCCATAGTGTGACGGCCGATGTATACAAGGCCGAGAACGGATTCACGTCAGTATGGGTGGTGACGGTCACTAGTGATTCCGGCTTCATGTAGCGATGGTTCCTGGGTTCCGGAGGTGGTCTATTAATCTAGCCATAATTTGTAATGAAAACCTCTTCCAAGCACCATGCATAACATCCATATCGATTTCTTCCATCCTCCTCATCAAAACATTAGTATGTCGGTTGACTTTTCTTTGAGAACATTAATACAAAAGAAAACAATCTATTACTAATTGTGCCCATAATATTTTGATATCATTGAACACTTATGACGACAAATTGTACAAAGCGTATAAAATTAACACATGTAAGCACATATAAGCGTTTAAAAGACATGTCAAAGTTTAATCAAACATAAACACATATCTATAAATCCACTAAGTGCATAGAAAGTAAAATTAGCACAAATCCATGTCAACGTTTAAAACACATTAAGTCGATAAGACAAAAACAAACACATATCCCCAAATGCACGAATAAGCATCATCTAGAACGAAAACCGGTTTCCTTTTCTAAATTTACGACCATAACTCGTGTGACGGTTAAAACATGCCTAAGCATTTATAACAAATCATATACATAAACCGCATAAATTCGAAAATGCACAGTCTAATAGATAAAAAACATTGTCATTTGTGACGTTCGGTGTTCAACATAAAAGAAATACGTGTGCATATGGTGCCACATGAAAATATCAAACTTGTGTGACTAATGACTCTGCGACCACTCTTGTACTAACAAACGGGTTCTTCCTCGTTAGCACTACTTTAAAATGTATTTTTAAAGCTAAACTTCGAACGTCACACCATCATGACAATCAAGCGAAGCAGACCATATAGCACTTATGAAGATAAAAGCAATTATGACCACATCTCACAAGACTTATATTTACGACTAAAGTACTACATGAAAACAAAGGCGATTAGCATCTGACGCCATATAAACTAAAATAACCACAACTTGCGAGGACACCATGTTAAATCACTAAAAGCATAACAAACAACATACCACAATCACATTATTTTCACATATCGGACTTTAAAAGCGGAAAAACACCTATGAACACATATCAAGCCTTTAAAAGCCAAGTCAAAGTTTAAAACACATAAATCGCAAACAAACACAAACACATATCCTCAAATACACGAATAAGCATCATCTAGAACGGAAATTGAGTTGACCACATATAAGACCCTAGATGATATCAATAAGCACTTATTTTGCACAACCAAAAATAACTTTTAGCAACTTATAGAAAAAATAAAATAAAATCAAGACTTATGACCACATATCAACCTTTTAGGAATATTATGAAACACTTACGACTACAAATTATACAAATTGCATAGAGTTAGGACGATGCAAACCATAAAAAAAAAAAAAAAAAAAAAAACAAAACCAACCCACTAATAGCCTAAAAGTAAAAAAAAAAAATAACCAAATACCATATGTTAACCAATCAAATGGCACCAAACTTCAATCTCGATCACAGAACCACGAAACTTTATAATATGAAAACCCTCCCTAAAACAATTTCACTTTAACGGATGAATCAAAGTGCTAATTTTCAAACAAATAAACCCACCACCCACCTAAGCTCAAGAATCGATGTCGTCACACCCATCACCATCCTCACATGCCATGGATGAGGCGACATGTTCGAAATGTTATCGCATCTAGTAGATTAAATTGTGTGTGTGATTAAAGACACGTACTTTAATGGACTATGTGTGTGATTAAAGACACATACCTTTTTTTTAATTACAAAATGGCGTCATTTGCATCGAACATTATATCCAAACATGAACAGCGTCGTTGGAAGCAAACTAAAGAGTAAAAAATTAAAAACTTAAAACGCCATCGTTTTAAAACAACACTAAATGACATCATTTCTCATACAATAATAACATAATCCAAATCCAATATTAAATTCAACTAATTTAGATTTACTTTTTAAAGACGTATATATTTAAACGGTTTTATGGATTAACCTAATTAATACTTACTAAAATCAACCATGACTCATTTATTAAACAAGTTAGACAATTAAAATCTTCTTGACACAAACTCATAATCGTGTCATGTCAAAAATTCACAAAATCCTCGTAAAAACTACACGAGCTAACCACTTTGAATAAAAAATACTCCCTCCGTCTCAATATAATTGTCCATATTTTCATTTTGGATGTCGAAAAGATTGTACACTTTTCATTTTTAGTAAAAACTAGAGAATATATTAATAGAATATTCTCTTTGGTGGTTGAGATTTATAGTGGCCCAATTTTATTAAATTTGGTAAGAATAAACTACACCATTCGTCCTTGTGGTATCGTTGACCATCAAGGATCGTCCTTTGACAAAAAAAAATTGCACCGTTAGTCCTTAAGTGCGGCGTTACTCGTTGGTCTTTCACCCTAATGGCGGCGTGAGTAGCGTTAAATCTACTGCGGGGGTATTTTGGTCTCTTTATTACTTCTCTCTACTTCATCTTCTCCACTTATTCATCAACACAAACTCCACATTCTCCGGAATCATCACGCATGACATGAGCATATTTCCATCCAAACACGCATATATATACACAATCATATAAACACAAGAGCATATTTCCATCCAAAAAGCTTACTCTTAAAACATCCAAATACAATACTCTTTTTAATCAAACCGCCATCATTAAAATCAGTATTTTCCTATTATACATATCTGCTTCCTTTTCATTTGTATCAAAAGAAGAAAAAGAAGAATAAGTCTTCTCTTCCTCTCTATATCACCGCCCACAATCTTATCACCATCACCACTTCAACCACGACCATCATCACCATCCGCTTCTCCTTCCACTTTCGTGGTATTCGTTTAATTTGGTTCTGAAACGGGGTGTGTGTAAACACGTCTGGTTACTGGTCAAAACCCGACTAGTCATGGTTTGGATTGGTTACTTGTAATCACCTTGAAACAAATTAGGTTTGTTTGTTCTCGGTGGAAAGAAACCACCACAGTGGTGTTTTCCTCGCTTGTCTCGGACCACCATCATGAGCCCCATCTAGGGGTGCGTCGGTGTGTTTGTGTCGGTTTGTGTGAGGACGAAGACTCGGTCGCGGATCCAGGTGAAAATCGCCATTATTGTTGACATTGAAGAGGTTTTATCACTTTAGTATATTTTAACACTTGTACCTACAAATGGGTTTTATTGTCAAGATGTGGTGGTGTGGTGGGTTATGTTGTGTGTAGATGATGGTGGTGGGCGACGTGGTGGCTCTAGTGATGGCGGTGACGGTTGTATGGCGGTATGGGATGGCGGTGGTAGCATGAGCACGGTGGTCGGTCGATGGAGCAATGTTGTTGGTTATGTTAGATCTATGTAAACATGATGGTGGTAGGTGATTGGGATTTGTGGGTTTTGAGTGCGGTGTTCTTGGTGTTGATTTTGGGGATTGTGAAGGTGATAATGGTGGTGATGAAGATGAATATATAAAGAAGATGAAGATTGTTGGAGATGTTGATGTATGGTGATGGTGGAAGTTAATTAAAATAAGAAGATAAAGTTAAAAAGTAAAGGGTAAAGGACTAAAATACCCGGGTGGGTATCACGTATGGACAATTAACGTTAGTGAAATTTGTTAGAGTGAAGGACCAATGGTGTATAACGTTTCCCACTTAGGGCGGATGGTGCAATTTTTGGTCAAATGATGATCCTGATGGTCAACGTATACCACAAGGACGACGGTGTAGTTTACTCATTTGGTAATTATTTTCATGTGATAATTTTGAAGCGGAATGAGTAATAAAATAAAGGTCCGTTTGGTTTGGTTGAATGGGAATGAGGTATGACTTTCAAGTCATAATGCGTGTTTGTTTGTTTTGTTTTGTGGGCGGTAATGAAATGAGTATATCGTAGTTATAGATTCATTCATCTGGAATTTGGTGTCTATAAAATCCATTCATGGTACTCTTTTTCCACTTCTGAAATTCGAATATCTATCTTTTTCATACCATATTTTATCAACCAAACATAAACAATCGTAATGATCTGGGTTTTAAATACCCATTATCATTCCACCTTTCATTCCAATCCAAATCTATTGTCATTCTTACCAACAAACCAAACAAACTAACATCATTTTGAATTTACAACGAAAAAAAAAAAAAAAAAAAAAAACTTTGATGCATAATAAAAGAAAAAGATTCCCAACACGCGCAGAAAGATCGCGTAACAGCACAAAACAACCACACTTGTTGTCTTCACTCTAAGATGTAATCCCCACAACTCACTTCCACAACACACACTTGCATCTCTAATAATCCAACGGTTCAGATCATCTAATAGTCAAAACCCAAATTTAATAAAAAATATATTACTATTGTCTAGAAATAAAAAGAAAGAAACACCATCTTTAAAGAGTGTTGTAGTTAGTAAACGATAAAGTAAGTAAATGTGTGTGTGTGTTTACTGTGTGAGAGAGAGAGAGAAACAAAACATATACATATACATATACATACATATATTTGTATATCTATATAGAAAAGAAGTAAGGTGCATTTGAGCTGCTGTGACTGTTTTCAAGTGAAGAGAAACTCTTGATCTTTACAGTAATTACTTTATTTCTTTTGTAGAAATTTGGATCATACTGATTTGCTATTGTTAGTGATTGCTTTTGCATTATTGGTGATTTTTAGGGTTTGTGTTATGTTTTTTTTAATTGTTACTGTAATTGTTTTGTGGATATATGTGAATTTGGTGATATTAGGGTTTATCTGATCTTGTTGTTTTGAAAAGATTTATGTTTGCCTTATTTGGATAGATTTTAGGGAGTATGGTTCTTTACCTACCATGGAGATGTGAAGTTAGGTTAAGGGTATCATTTGAACTTGGTTATTGTTTAATTTTTGTGATTGGATTTTTCATGGTTTCGCCATGTTTTTCTTGCAAAAATGCTAAGGAAATATCGTAGTTTGCAAATATGGAAGTATTTCGACAAAGTGTGGAAATGTATACTAGTAAGATTTTTGTCAAAATATCTCATTTATTCATGTTATGAGATATCAAGTATTCGGGTGTGGTATATCCGAATTTAGTTTTGGTTTGTTGTTATGTTTTTGTATTGAGGAGTAATGTCTTTTGCTTTTCATTTTATGTGCTGATTCATAGTATATACTCTAGATATTGTTGGTCTTAGATTTGCTTACAAAAGAGCAAAGGCATCCAACTATCCAGGTGCCATAAAGGGAACTTTTTTATATCCACTGTTGTTTACTTTTGAGTATTAATAATATGTGAAGTCACTGGTCATATGATATGGTAAGGTGGTGAAGTTGAACCGTTTTCATTTTAAAGATCAGTTCTTGCTGCATCGTAATAGTTTAATTAATTTGTTGTGCAAGCGTGAGGAAACATAAAAGTGTCGCTTATTTAACGTGGCTAGATTTTTCTACCGTCTTTGATATTTCTCACTATAATAGTTTCCATGTTTGTTTTTCTTATTAAAGACTTGTAATCTGTAGGTTTTGTAAGAAGGATGTTGCAGAAGTTATTCGCAAGTTCTTGATCCACGATGTATTTATCCGCTACAGTTAGATATTAACGTGCGTGATTTGGCATTGAATAGGAGATCTTGTGGGTAGACAAATTTGGAAGTTACTACGTATTTATTAAGATAAGTGCGTTGAAAAACATCAGCCTTGGAAGCAGTTTCACTTTAATGAGATACAAATGTTGCAGCGGCAAATTATGTTTAAGCAGCTAGAGGAACTCCAAAGGCAAAAGAAACTCCAAGAGTTAAACGACCCCAGACAACATAATGTTATAAATCAACAATCTTTATTACACAATAAGCAAATAGCGGGGCCCAGTATGCACCTTTAATAAATGGAACACGGTTCGGGATCCGTCACAAATGTTTATGTTTGGTAATAACAACTTGGTCCAGGGGTTTCAAAACAGATTGCCTTATTTACAGTCTCAAAATCAAGTTCTGCATTCAAGTGGTCTTACACCTCAGCTGATTGATGGAACTCCTATACCTACGCCTGGACATGGTTATAGCCACTTTCCTCGGTTTCAGGGGGCTACTCGTGAATCCAGTGGCGAGATAATTGACACAATTAGTAGACCTTCTATGAATGATCAGTTGAATGTTTCATATCAGGAGAGAAACATGTTTGGACCAGTTTCTAGTCAAGGTAGTGATCAGCAAGAATTTGGAAGGGGTCAAGAACAAGGTATTGATCAGGACGTCAGTGGTTTGGATCCTATGGAACAAAAGTTCTTATTCGATACAGATGATACCAGTTTGGGAGGATTTGCAAACATGTTTGAAGATGAAACTGATAATTCGCAAGCTCTTCCTTCTTTGCAAAGTGGGAGTTGGAGTGCTCTTATGCAGTCGGCACTCGAAGAAACCTCGAGTACTGATACTGGGGTGCAGGAAGAATGGAGTGGTTTGAGCTTTCAGAACCCAGAACCGTCCAATGACATTTTTCAGCAGAATAACAGTTTCCAAAATGCATCATCTTTAAGTTCAAGGCCAGAGCATCTAAAAACAGCAAATGCAAGCTTGAGCATTCCTGGTTCTCTGCAGTCCCATCAAGCGCTGAGTGGGCCTACTGGAGAGTATGGGATTGTTCCGAATAATGACATGGAGTTTAAGAAGGTAAGCGGTAAATATGTTGTTTCTAAGTGTATGCTATATCATGTGTCAATTTGTCAGAAACTTTACAACCCGTGCTTATGTACCCTTTTCATAGGGGCTGTTGGCCGAACACCAGAGCCAGTCTAAAGCATCTGAGGCGACAGCTATTAAAAGCAGTGATTCTACTAGTATGTCTGCTATTGTGGACAGATCAGCTGACTTTTCTGCTTTGGATTCAAATGCGCAGACAAGGTATGTACTTCTTTGTTATGCATATGTATGCTCCACCATATCATGAGAATTGTAAGATTTGACGTATACATAGATAAGTAAGATAAGCTATTTGACTGTTTGTCACTATCATGATAATTGCAATGGTTAATTTAATATATCTAAGATATTATCCAATAAATAAACTATTTCAAGAAATCATGGCAACATAAATCAACACTATCAATAGTCGATAAAAGGGAAAGTTGCAGTTTTCATGTTATGCATGATCTTATGAACTTTTTTTGGTTTATGCTGGCAGTCGTCACATGGTCGAGCTTCTTAACAAGGTAGACAAGTTCCGAGAATATAGACATGGTACACCCTCTGCTGGTTATACTGACTCAGCTCCAACAAGTGAGATGCCTAAGGTCGAAACTGCAGATACATTTACTCCACCCACCAACTCCTCTGCCCCACAGTACTTTGGCTTGAAGGTGGGTGCTCAAACTCAAAGACCCCCAATGAGTTATTTTGACTTATCACAGATTTCCCAACAAGCGGTATGTAGCACTCTTTTATCAGATGGTTATTTTGCACTAGTACACGCGTTAATGTTATAAAACAATGGTCGACAGATTGCTAATTCAGCAAGGCAAGGTAACGTCTGGGTTGATATACCTTCACAGCAACAGCAAAATCTTTCTGGGGTGGGAATATATAAGGCACCAAGTGGATCTCCTTCAATATCAGATGTGGCAAATAGTAGGATGGAAACTGCTTCTGAAGCTCCAAAGGAGGCTAACAGCCAGATGTACAGAAGCAATGATTTATTGGAAGCTAGTGGACACGTGTTAAATTCCCAAGGTTTTGAGGAACAATCATTTTCAGGACGTTCAGAAGCAAATATGTCTTTGAAGCAAGCACATATTTCTTCTCATGGTTACTCCCCACTAAACCCCGCAACTCTGAAGAACGAAATGGTCGATTCTGAGACTAAAGTTCCTCAACTAACATCCATGTCACATCTCACTTCCACATACGATCAGTATAAGACCATGCTCATGTCATCAGCTAAAAACTCATGTTACCCTCCTCTTCAAGATGTTTCTCAGCCACATAGAAATAATTCGTTTGTGCAAATGAATATAGCCAACACGAGTCAATATGGGAGTTGGCCAGTCTCCGGGACCAACTCAAACCAATTAACGTCCCCTTATTTGCAGCATTTAAATATGCCCAGTCTTGTGTCTCAGTCAAAAAAGCGCAAGTTTCCTGAATATGAGCTTCTACCATGGCATAAAGAAGCGACAAAAGGCTCTTCAAGGCTTCATGATATGAGGTGGGTGACATATATTAAAATAGTTAGATCCACTTTTTGGTCTATATTTTAAGCTTATACATCAGAATAGCTACATAATGCTTGAATACGGCCTAATATTTGACAATGTTGTCTTGCAGCATTGCTGAACTAGAATGGGCACATGCTGCTAAACGGATCCCTCAAAAGGTGTGCTTTTTATGTTAAGCTGTTCGATTTTATGAAAAATTGGCTTTCATAAGACTTCGAACTCTTTTGATACTTGTTCTAAAGTCTGAATGGTAAAAATTTATATTAACAGTTGAAAGAAGAGGCTGAAGCATTAGGAGACTCACCATCGATGGTTCACTCTAAGAAAAGAATTATCCTAACAACACAGCTTATGCAAGTGCTGTTTCGGCCTGCCCCGGCTGGAATTCTCTCAGACGATGCTGCTGCATGCTATAATACAGTAACATACTTTGCTGCTAGATTAGCACTTGGTGATGCATGTAGCTTGGTAAACCGTTCTCACACGCCTTCTGATATATCTGACTCGTAAGAATGCACTTGCAAGTTCAATTTACTTTCCGTTCAGTTGGTATAAAAGTTTTATCATTTTCTGTCATCATGTATCTTGATTATTTAATCCATCATTGTTTTGCAGGTCGTCAGGGAAAAATGATACATCTAAGGGCAGTAGTGATCAAAATCTCTCAAAGATCGTCGAAGACTTGATTGCTCGCAAAAAGCTGGAAGATGAGCTTTTGAGGTATAAACACGATAAAACTACCATCAAACTCCATTCTTAAAGCACGTTTTGGATGACTTAAAGTGACCTTTACATTCTAGGATATCCTTTTTCATCAAACATAAAAAAGATAAAAACTAGTTCATAATACGAAAATGAACACAAAAACCCATGGCTACTATGGAAAACTGTAATTACAAGTGAAAATTTGAATGTTAAAATTTGGCAATAAAGTAATCATGGTCTTGCTAAGGGCATGCTTGTAAATTGCTTTTCATGTGTATAAATGGTGAAGGTTGGAGAATGGAGGATCAGTTCTGGAAATAAGATTGGAGTCTCAAGATTTGGAAAAGTTTTCAGTTATCAACCGTTTTGCCAAGTTCCACAGCCGGGCTCAAATGGCTGCAGCTGAGACGGGATCCTCGGGTGGAGCTTCCACTGTCACTAAGTTATATCCTCAAAGATATGTCACAGCTAGCCAGATGCCCAAAATAGTACCCGAAGGGCATAATTGTTTGTCACTGTGATCGTTATTTATACTAGTCTTGTTATTGCCGTATCTGTCCTTTTGCTTGTCTAACCTAACTGATGACGATTTTGACTAGTATATAACGTTCTTTTGTACATGTCCATGCGACACTAAGGAGCGTTTAGAAACTTTCCCTGGAAGGCTCGCGATAATGGCAGGTATGCATCTTCATTAACTAGAACTACTTTAGGCCACAATTAGAAACTATCTCCAAACTCATTGTTTTACCTTTTACTTAATAAACATATAAGGTAATGCACATTCTCTTTATTTTTATTTTGATGGTAATGGCCAAATGGATCACTTTGTTAAATTATATCCAACCCTTGGGTAATTAACTTCATAGGGCCCAATCAACATTTGAAACTTCGTTTGTTTATGAGATATTGACATGCTTATGAGTTATGACATGAATTGATGGCAACAAAGAATGGGAACTATTTCATTTTGAAATGATCGATGACCAGGTGATTGTCATCGACCTTGCTTGTCACATGTGCAATCGAGAACTCTCGGTTTGTATAAGTGATGTGGCCATTGTGACGGGAGCCTTGTATTTGACATGTGCATATATAGCTTTGGCTCTTGAACTTGCTTGCATGGATAAAAATGAATATATCTTGAGGGGTTTTGACTTTTCTTTTGTTCTTTTTGCTAATAGAATAATAAGATATGGTACTAGGATTCTGAAAATGACAAAACAAAAGTCTATTTTAAGTTGCATCAAATACTTGAGAACACTTTTGAAGTCAGCATGCAAAGGCAGTAGTGACATGTCAACTGGTCCTAGCATTTTTAACTTGTATAGCTGGAGTGTATCTTTAGCACATGTCAACTTTAGAAATCATGATCATGTTACATAAAATAGAATCCAGTTGTATATACGGTTGGTATCTAAAACTCTCAATTACTGGTGGTTTGTTTGGTGGCAAAATTCACTCATTTTTTTTTCTTGGGTATGCAAGTACCAAACTGAAACCAAATCATGAACATTTCATAAAGGGGGCACACTGAGATAGTTTTTAGGAACTGCACTTACGGGGGCAGATTAAAAAAATCAGCACATTCTTAGAAAAATTACGCTAAAACCTTTTTGCTAGGGGGCGGGTGCCTACTCTGCCGCTGCCAAAGTACACAGGAGCATAGTGCACAGTGCACCATGTCTTGGAGTCCTGGTTTCACTATAGCGTATTTTCTTTGTAACCTTGCTATGTATATGTGTCGTGCTTGCGTCCGTGTGTATATACATAATTTTGTTTCAATATACGAGTTACGGTGTGATCTGTATTTTCGAGTTACATTTTCCTTGAAAAGGTAAGGTAAACATAAGTACTAGTAAATTAGATTATGGACACTGAAGTTTTGATTCTTGGGGAAAATGGATGGCTTGATTTTTATGTTTACATTAAAATCATCTATTTTAAGTTGCATTTTCAAAGTTAATTCTGGGTTTGATTTTTGTTGATTCGCGTTTTAATTTTGTGTTATTTATATTGAAACTTTTTTTTAAAGAAAATAAAAAATCAAAAGCGTATTTAAAGGTCGTGGGCTTTATGAGAATCGTGGGTGTTAATTAAAGAACATATATCAAGGTTTTTATAGATGTGTATATGTGAGTCCCATTTAAAATATTATGTTATGGGTTTGTGTTTGAAGAATCGGGTGAGCAGCGGAGTTAGTACTGGCGTTCTTCTTGAGGCTATGTTTATGTTTATGAGAATATTGAGATTAGTTTGTTGCGACATTCTCATTCCAAAATAAAATGGTACAAAGGTACATCCAACATAAGCTAACCGACTCATTATGTTAATATATTTGCAGAAACCGAATTCATTTGGCATTCTTTATAAGCTAAAGTTTAATTATTCCATTATTTTACAAACAACAATGAGGAACCTTTTTACAATCTTTGATTATGCAAAAGTATTTAGAGGAGGTGATTTCAGCCCATTCCAACATCAAAAAATCCACTCCAAAAACTTTTTACAACGGCGCGTTGGGTATCAAATTTATTTACAACGATCCAACTCATTAAAATCTTTGCAAAACGATGGTGTAAGCTTCAATTCCACCTTCAGAAAATCTGATACCCATCTCGTTAGAAGCTTGGATTCACCGGTCTCTTAACAAAGACAAAGAAGTCGTCTGCACCGGTTTGCGACAATGCTAACTTCATCATGAGTATAACATCCGCTTGCTTCACCTGCAACAACATTCTAGTATTAGAATCGGTGGTTATGAAATTGAAGTTAACAAAATATTTTCATTAATGATGGGTACATGATTTGTCAAGTAGTAAAACACTTCCTACTTGATTATATTTTGGGACGAAGATGAGTTACACTTAAGTGACACGGACTAATAAATATAGTTGGAAAATGAGGTTTAAAACTTGTGCATACTAATGATATATTATAGGTTAATTAACGGTAGTTTGGATAGTCGATTGTAGCGATTGATGACCATTTAATTGTGGTTAGTGTGAATTGTTTGGGTACCTTATTGCAACAACTTATTAACCTTGAATCGTGCTTATTAGGCTGTTTGGAAATCTTACTTAAGTACCTAAATGACCTTTACGTGTTGATATTAAGGCCTGTTTGGATAGCCTATTTCGGTAGCTAATTAACAGTAACCTCTTTTAACTATGGGTTGTTTGGATAGCTTACAATCACTAATAATATACTTTGACCTGATCATTTCAAGATCTTTTACTAATTTGTTAAATCATCGGTTGTTTGGATAGCCTATTTCAACATCTTATTACAGTGGCATAAAATATAACATGAGAAAAAAATGTGCAATAATATTTGTCTTGACTTGAATATGTTCAATAATACTAACCTTTTTTTCGAAACTGAACCGTACTTTTTATAAAAAATAGATTTAAGAAGTTTATTCATTTAATGAAACTTCATTATGCATATTATAGTATACATAGTAGTGGATTTTATCTTTTCACTTTTTCGATTGGAATGGTAACCATGAAAACATAAAAATGGACCATAAAGTACGACTCGAAAAAACCTTCAACCTTGAGTCCTTGATTCATTTATCACCTTCCTCGACTCCTTTGCCAAAATGTGGTAGCAATATGAGGTTCCCTATGGGATAAAGCGATGCATAGTGAACAATAAAATAAGAGCTATGAATACAAACTACAATAAATCGTCAACCAAATTCTAATTAAATAGATGTAGGCAGTACAAAGCATAATATCGTAAATTTAAAGTTTCATTTCTAGGGCAATAATGCTAAACATGATTGCTTATCGAAGGCAAGAAAGTATCCCAAGAAGCTTGTGGCCAACAAGTCAGTATAAGATTAAATATGGTTATGAAGTATTACAAAGACCGAATGACTTAAAAATATATGGATACCGGTAAAGGGTGCTTATATGTGATGTTAAGACTAATAATTTACATATAACAACTTAAATTTCAATATATGGATACCACGTACATTTGTTTCCACGTGGGCGGTACATGTTCTCGAGTCTTTTCTTCCTATTGGGACATGTCAATACTGACCCACCAACATGCTGCAAACAATCACAACTATTACTAAATTCTTAAATTAATAGTACATGTCTATTTTATTTCATGTTCATGTACCCAGAGTAGTATCTTTTAAACAATAGTAGAAACATCGACACATGAAACCCTTTCACGAACCCTTTCAATGCATCTAAACTTGTGGGCGTTCTCTCTTGTTGAAAGGTAAGCAACAAAGTAAGAGTGATAATGTAAACATGCTTTCCTCGAACAAAAGACACATGAAAGTATAGGCAACACTAGATGAACAATAGAACCTTTATTTAGATCTAAGCTGCAATAGTCAGCTTAGATTAATAGTATCCAAATGTTACAAGATTAGATTAATGTCAATGAGACAATAATCATATGAATGTAAAGACAAGACAAGATCGGTGAAAATGATGCGAGAGAAGAAGAGAGTGATACAAAAGACGCACACTCAGTGTTTCTAACCCTAGATAAGGGGACTTATTAAATAGGAGATTAAGTTACACTAAGACCCTACAACGGCTAGTAGAGACACATCGCAGTAAACGAAGAAAGGCTTGATAGAAATGAGATTCTTGGAACTTTAAATCTTTAATCATTTGTCCGAGTTAAACCCCTGTAATGAATTACGCAATAAGCCACAACTTGAAAGCCATTAGCAATTGATAGAATGATATGTTTGCCACAGTTACCAACCCAAAATTTAACATTCCCCTTAATCGATGAGCAAACATATCAAACAATATCAATTTTCACACAAAATTTATCTTGATAGACAGGAGGTTCTTTGTGAGTATGTCTGCGGTTTGGTTTGAAGAGCCAATCTTTTAGCATTTATAATACCTCTAGCAATTTTTTCCCGATGAAGTGAACATCAATTTCAAAGTGTTTTGATCTTTCATGGAAAGCAGGGGTTGTGACAAGTTGTAAAGCGATTTGTTATCACAAAAAGATCAACGGAAGATTGATATCAACTTTTAGGTCTTTTAGGATTTTTGAATCCAAATGATTTCCTGACGTGATGACATAGATCTATATTACATACATGGAAGATTTTGAAAGAGTGTTTTGTTTTTACTTTTCCATGAGATTAAACAATTATTAAAGAAAACACAATAACACGTGATGATTTTACGGTTTTCTTGCATTGGCCCAATCGGCATCACTATATCCTTCAAGATGATTTTCGAGTTCTTTGAAATTGTACCTTAGACCTTTTCACGGAGCTCCTTTTAGATATCTCGAACATTGAGGCACATTCGGATGAGACTTTAAAGGGAATGCATATATTGTGCGGACAATGAACCGAGTATGAGATGTCGGTCTAGTATGGGTGAGATAGATAAGTTTCCCAAGTAACCCGATAACCGATGATGTTGACAAGCAAGGGGTCATCGCGGTGGGAATGTATGGAAGGACCGAGTTGGGTTCCATAGGAGTGGACACGAGGTTTGCACCAGGAGACCAAATTCTTTGAGGAGTTCAAGACAATATTTTCTTTGGGAGAGACAAATGTCATTCCCAGTTTTTAGAACCTCAATGCCAAGAAAGTACTTTAGATTTCCCAAGTCTTTAATATGAAACTTTGTTTTTAGGAACTCTTTGAATCGGTTTATCTCATTAGTGCAATTTCCAGTAAGGACAATATCATCCACATAAACAAGCAGAGCAATAAACTTGTTATTCTCTGTTTTGGTGAACAAAGAGTGATCATTAGCAGATTGAACAAAGTTATTTTCTTTTAAAACAACGACAAGTTTTCATTCCATTTCACGGGAGCTTGTTTTAAGCCATATAGGATTTGACAAGTTTCTGAGACTTTATTCTTATTGTTCTCATTACAAGAAAGCATTATTAACATCAAGTTGAAAAAGAGGCCATTTGTTTTTACGGCTAAAGCAATAAGGCATCGACGGTGAACATTTTACAACAGAGAAAAGGTTTCATCATAGTCTATTCCTTCCCTTTGGTTATACCCTTTAACAACTAGTCTAGCCTTGTATCTATCAACTTCACCATTGGCTTTATATTTGATTTTAAATATCCATTTGTAGCCAATAGGAATTCTATTAGGAGGTAGATCGGTTATATCCCAAGCATGATTTTCATTTAAGGCCTCAATTTGAATTCATAGCATCAACCCAATTACTATCATGGATAGCTTCTTCATATGGTAGGTTCAATACTTTTATTAAGACTAGATGCAAAGCGATAATTATCTTTGTTAAGATTGGAGTAATTAACAACCTTTTCAACACCATATTTGACTTTCCTTCTATAATAAAGTCATTAAGATTCTTGGGCAACTTGGAAACTACGGTTGACCTTCTAGCGATAATGGTGGCAAGCCTCTTTCTTGTTCGCGAGAATCGGGTGTTGTATCGTTAGGATCGAAGCGCATCGTGAGAATGTGAATCATGTGATATGTTGCCCTCGGGTGTGTATTATCATCTATAGATGTTGCAATGGTTCGTCAATCCTAGTAGGATGACTTACCACCGTGCCATCATCATAGGATGTCACTCTCCCTTCATCATTGGGACTTTTGTGAGTCAAAGAAATTTTTGTGATTTAAGTCTTTTGGTACAAAGGTTTCAACAAAAGGTTTTGACACGAATTTTTTCATTTGAAGGAAAACAGTTTCATAAAATTTGACATCTCGGAGTAAAGATATTTTTGTTTCAAGGCTCAAGAGTTTATAGCCTTTCTTCTCATTTGAGTAACCAATAAAGACACTTTTTCGGACCTACTACCAAATTTATCGAGATGTTGAGAATGGTGGCATAGCATAAGCAGCCAAAGACTCTAAGGAGAGAGAGTGAAGGGTCATGCCCATACACAAGGAAGAGCAGGGACTTGCAGATGAAGGCGAAGAGGCAACCTGTTTATGACATAGGCAGAGTTAGAACACATTCGGACCAAAGATTTAGAGGTAATTCCCACGAAACATGAGGATCTAGCTACATTAAGGAGATGCCTATGTTTCTGTCCACAATACCATTTTGTTGTGGTGTATAAACACAAGAGGTTTGATGTAAAATTCGTTTTCATGGAAAAATGTTGAAGTTTATTATTGACAAATTCGTCCCATTATCACTTCTAAAGATCTTGACATTGTGTTCAAATTGATTTGATAGCATGTGAGTAAAGTTAACAATGGAAACATAAACATCATCCTTCCCTTAAGCATATAAACCCTTTTGCCACGGAATAGTCATCAACAACAGTTAAAAATATTTGTAACCATCTCTGCTAGTGACTTTATATGGTCCCATACATCAAGATGGACAAGTTGACCAATTTTAGTTGATTTATGTTCACTTAGAGAATGGTTCCTGGTTTGTTTAGCTTTATTACAAGTGTCACAGAGATGATCGGTTTGGATGTACTATCAAATTTAAGAGTGGGTTTAAGTATGTGTAGGACTTGGTCGGAGGATGACCAAGTCTTTGATGCCAAAGATTTTTTGAAACATGACAAAGCAGGATGCGGTTATTAGAAATAATCTTACATGAAGAATCAATATCAAACATATATAACCCATTGTGTTGTTTACCAATCCCACAATCCTTTTTGATGTAAATCCTATATATAGCAATTAGATTCATTAAACCCGACAAACATCTTATTGTCTCTAGCAATTTTATGAACAGATAGCAACTAACATTGTACTCGGGAACAACAAGTACATCAAAAGAGTTAGATCATTATTGATCTTTAAATCACCAATTTTGTAATTAAGGCTGAGTACCGTTGGGATGTCCAACAGTTAAACCAAGATTTGAAATGTTAACAACATTGATTAAAAATTCGATCCACGGTCATGTGTTGATTTGCACGAATCAACAATCCAACCAAGGCGATGTTTTCGAGATAATGTCTTAGTGTTGTTGTTAAAAACTTGTTGAAGTTTATATTAAACTTGACACGCCATTAAAGAAGGTTCTGAAAAATTTTTACGCCAAGTTGGCATTAGCGAGATGACATTGTTGTCATTGAGAAGACTCATAAGTCTTGAGAGTGTTCATTAGACAAGGAGGCAGGAGAGTTCTTGGCACTATTATCGGTGACAAGATTGGTTTCGTGAAACATTATTCTTCTTGAAAGGTTTACCATTAAATTTCTCTTAGCATATCCAGCAGGATAGCCAACAAGATCATAACATCTATCAATGGTGTGACGGGTTTTTGCAATTAGTACATTTGAGGTTCATGTTTGGTCCTCTGCTATTAGAGTCATTACCATTATTAAAACTAGACACTTTGTTATTAAAACCTCTTTTGTTATCAAAAATTTTCCACCATCGAAGTTTTGCGACAAAAGGTTGTAGCATTGGGTTTAGCGAGCTATTCCCGGATGAAACATTTCTGTGAGATTCTTCTCCAGAGACAACAGAGAAAGCAGTTTTGACATTAGGTAAAGGATCGCTGGTTAAAATATTGCTTCTGATGGGAACATAGGAGTCATCAAGTGTTGGAGTATGCTCGTGTCATAATAAATAATTATATGGCTAGTCATATGTGAGCCTATGGGGTCACACACATATACACTTAGACACCATTTATTATAATGTATTTATCGTATTTACGTTATAAATAACCTTCACGACTCGGGATCAATAACGGGCCATTAAACATCAAGTTAGACTTTGTGTTTCGGGACTCGGGCCAACAATGGGCATGGCCATTGAAGGCCTTAGTATGGCCGGCCTCATGAAGGGGATCTAGGGGAGACTTAGGACTTTGAAGGACCTAATGTGTAACTTGTATATTGATATCAATTATCATTAATTGTGATTATGATAATTGATTATAATTGAAGGTTACAATTAAGTTCTCTAATCCTTTCCCATCGATTAGAGAACGCCTATATTCATCCAAGAAGGGTTTTGGTTTGGTTCTTCTTCCTTGCTCATTCTATCGTAGTCTCTTGCAAGGTGTTTGTGAAAAGGTTAGACTAGCATCAAAGTGGTGATTGCTTGGCGTGTAGTGTGTTTCAATCATTGGGAAGACCAACATCATTGGTCTTTTGGTTTCTTGATTCCATTCGTGGTGGTCGTTGGTGTCTCGTTCACGAATCACGCTACAAAGGTATAAACCTTATCTATGTTTTATTTGATTGATCATATGGCAATATGGATCCGTTGTTGGTGATGATTCCGCTGCGTTTATTTGATATATATATGTTTCTTATATTCATCATCACCTTTAGTGGTATCACGAGCCATCATATGTGCCATATGATTATCGGGTATCTGAAAAAATGGTAAAAGCGCGTGTTTTTAAGTGTTTTTGTAACCACTTTCAAAACAGCCCGAGGGCTCCATTTTCATGGATTAAGAATGTTATAAGTAATATAAACATCTGTGATTTTTGGTCCTATGGCCATTGGTTTCGCATTTGTTAATTAAACAATGTGTTCGATGCGCTAAAATGGCTTTAATCGCGTTGTTTTAATCGATTCTTGAAACGATTTGAAAACAGCCCCTAAGGCTTAATTTTCTGTGGTAAAATGATTTTTAGAAGGTCTAATTTCAGTAGGTTTGAGAACCTAAATCCATTTTACTCAGCGTACCAATCGGGTTTTAATTCTTGTTGATTATTTCTTGATTCGTTGGCTAAATCTTTTATTTCATGCTATTTAAATTGTTCCCATAGCAAATACATGCATGTTTGCTCATGGGATTAATAACACCTTGTTATGTTCATAATATTATGGTATTATTATGTGTATATGCAAAGCCGATGAAAACCTAGACCACTTGTGCTATGCATGATTGTGATTGTCGTTAATTTCTTGTTATTTGGGGTTTGCCATTGTTTGGCTTTTATGTATGAATTTTAATTTGGTTTTGCCATTGTTTGGGCATGTTACAATAGATAGATAGTAGATTAGTTGTATTTACATTCTATATATTGTAACCGATGCTGGAATGGAATGGCGAAACATAAAAGACATAAAGGCATAAAATGGCTGCTCGTACAAGCTGCAGTAAAGCGGCGTTTCCGATGATTGGTGGCGTATTTTTTAACCAAATTTTTTTTGCAGGTAGACAACTCATGGGCCCACAACTTTGTAGTTTGGTGCTAAGCTCGGGGATGACTCCTTCTAGGCCATTTGGGCCTCCGAATGCAGAAATTCTGGGCTGGCAGATTCACTTTTCATGTGCATTATGGGCTTCTACTTGTCCTTGCTTGGTCTTGGTGCAAGTGGGAGTCCTCCGTGTGGTTGTGGTTTATGTCCCTAGATGACTCTTGGTTCTCGTGATGGCTCACGAGACCAAGCATAGGTTCTTTCATCGGTTGAGGCTTTGCATATTGTGGTTATGTGTTGGTTGTTTGCTTATTATGTATGTTGTGAATGTATATAACTTGCAAATAGTTTTCTAAAACTTAAAGCATAACACAAACCATTTTCAAACTAAATCTTATGATTTAGTTTAACTAAGTTTAAATATGGATTTAACTTAAAATCATTGTTTTAAAGTAACACTTAACTTGTTATGTATGTTATTCAATTTATGTATTGTCCTATCTCTATTATAATCCACATAGGTTGTATATTAGACTTGAAAATGGACAACTTGACACATAAATTAAAACAATGATTAGACTTAAGTTAAGAAGAGTTTTTAACTTGTGCTACGAAGAATGAATGCATGCTTTTAGTACACCTTTTTGATTCACATCAAAATATTTTACCGTCACAAATTTAAGTCATGCCGTCCAATCGCTTGAGAACACTTGCAATTAGTTTTTGCCTATGCGTGGGACCTAGGTTGAATTGTAACCCAAGGTGATTATTGTCTATCGTGGGACCTAGATATATTTTCATACGTTCTCAAATTGGATGACTTAATCGAGTTAAGCGGTGAGACCTTGACCGAGGCAAGGATGGGACTAAACATGCCTACTTGACACTAGATGCTTGTTCACTAGTGCCATGAGTCCCATAAGGATCTAAGAGTTGCACATGTAATGCAATTGGTGATCGTCGCCTACCAATTGAATCTACTATTGCTAGCGAGATCAAGCGATGTGATAGTAGAAGCACAATGTGGATCTTAGCCCTTTTCGTAAATTAATTGTTTTAAACATGGGGTAATTAATTTGTAAAAGGATAATTGTCGAAAATACTAAAAATTGAACTTTGTAAATTCATATTAATGATATAATGCATCACATCCGTAAATAAAAGTTTGTTCTTTTCTTGTTATAAAGACAAACTAAGTACTTCTTTCCTTGTAAGAAAGAGACTTGTTCCTATTTGTTTTCTTTATGAGGAAATACAATAATAGGAATATTTGAATTGTCCTAATTCTAATCATACTCAAAGCACACCTACTCTAGAAATCGTAATGTCTTGCAAAAGTCAAAGCGGTTAAGTATGGTTGCACATCTTATTCTTTCAAGTTTGTTTTATAACCTAGTTTGGGTTCGAAACATTGAAGTAAGATGAGATATTTGGATAACTAGAGAACACGTTTTCTATAGCTACCAAAATAATATGAGTTTTAATTAGAAGATGGAAATATCAATAAACATAAAATGGTAAAGACAATTACTAGCATGATTACCTAGCAATTATCTTAACCCGATAAACCTAATAAGGTACTACACACCCTTGTGGTAAAATAGACCTTATGGAGGAATTGCATGCCTATTTTCAAGTTAAAATATCAATGATGGCTAGCCGTCATCTATATGTTAGAACTTGATGCACTTCATTGAATATCTAAGTACATGTTTACTAGTCCAAGTGACTCACATTAGCAATAATGTGTAGATATTTAAAGAAAGAAGGAAAGTATCCAATTGACACTCGGTCCACTGGTGACATAACATTTATGATGTTGTATAATCCAATGGGAGCTATGTGACTTTAATCGGTGATGAAACACATGTAATGTTGTCTAATCCGATGGGGCTGTAATCTTTATTACCTTGAAGGTTGCCCATATTATTTCTTGATTGTCTTGAAATAATACATTACTTTCCACACGTGAAGCATCATAGTTTATATAAGAACCATTGCATGAATTTTATTAGATAACTTGTCGCGTTCTGATGTTGCTTTCGAAATGTTATCAATAAATTGTTATGCATGATTCATTATTAAAACAATAAAGTTCTACATATCTATATTTTCATTTTGTATATCTGTGACATCGTCATATTACGCATGATGTTGTGCCATGCACAAGTGGGAGAAATCTTCATTGTGTGCAAGATACAACATATAACAATATGACTAATAGTTTTTCTTGACCGCAAGGTAAGAAAACTAATATTCTACTAGGACTTCTACACATAAAATGTAAGTTGCCTAATTAGAACAAATGTCAAGATAATATGAAAGCTACTTCAACATATTCACGAATTGTTCGATAAATATGATTATGTATTATTGTAAAGTCATAATCTTGAAGTATGAAATTAACTTGAAATTACTATTGAGGCCAAGAGTCGGCACTCTAAATTGCTTTACTTGAATATGTTTAGGTCTCTTGTAAAGACTTAAACATCAAGTCTCGATAATTGTTGAAAGACTTATAACGTAAAATAAGGCGTTAACTTGTTATGTATTCTAGTTAAATACATGTACATGAAGTCATTAAATTGTAAATGACGTATGACGTATAGTAAAATATTAAATGTTTATGTTTTCTAGTCAAAACATGCACATGAAGTTATTGACTTGGTCAACGACTTGTAAATTAAGTATGCAATGGGTGAAAACACCTTGTTGATGCCATCGGTTTGACTTGGTTGGCGGATACGTAAGCCAAAGAGTATAAGTTCATCTAATGAGTTGTGGGATAGTCTTACAACATCAATTCTCATGGAATACCACATCATTATGGTATGTCCATCATGGAAAATCAAACTCTATTGATATTGTTTGATCTTTGATGACTTAAACTCTCTTACCTCCAAAGTTATTAAGGTTAGAAAATTGAATGTGCCATGGGTACACTCAATATGGTTCCAATCTGGAAGGTATTTAAGACACCATTGTGTTATGGAATGGGATGAATTCCATTATGTCTTGATTGAAGTTCTTAATTTGTTAAATACCTTAGAGTAAGTAATTAACAAACCAGAGTCAAGAACTACTAATGTATTTTGGATGTCCAAATTGAAAACAATTTATTGTTTCTCAAGATGTTGTGTATCTAGAGATTAGTCTCTATGTACAAAGCAAGTGGGAGCACCTTTAGATCTTGAAGTTGTTCAAGAACTAATATACACAACCTTCTAGGTACACTTGCGATGTCACACTAAGGTTGAACATGCATATGTTAAACCATAGTATGATATCTCTCATTCATAGATCCAGGAAGGAAACTTCATGCACTGAATGATATAGTCTTATATCAATGCTAAGGGATATAAGTTAGAGGGTCATTGTGAACACGCTAACTAAGAGTCGCATTATCGATTTTGAATCGATGAATGGCTCAAAGCTATGAATGATAAGATCTTTGTCCGTGGAAGACAATCACTCATGAAGCTTGATTGATCTCTTACCAATCGGTTAGGCTGTGAGGTTAAATATGAGTTTCTCAATGAGAAGACTCAAAGGACAAACTTGTACACACATTTAATTCATTTAGTAGTGAAATGGGTTACTCATACTCAAGAAATTGACTATGATTAAATCTACCTACCGTAAATATTAAATGTATAAAGATGGTGAATTGTCATACTTATCTTCATGAAATATGACAATAGGATTTCAAAACTCTTTTCTTATTGAATACATTTGCGAGGACGAGGTGTATTCAAAAGGGTTTGTGAATATATATAATCTTTATTATGTCTACAAGATACAAGAATCCAAGTGTGGATTAGATAATGCATCTCCGAGCTAAGATCTTTAGTTTACCATAAAATCATTAATTTGATTTTGATTAAAATAATATCGAGACGATGTACACTAAGAGCAAGTGGGAGCACAATATTTATTTTCTTAAATCTCATATGTTGATAACGTATTAGAAACATTATTCCATTTAAGCTAGAATTTATTCCTTAGTTTGGAATGTAGTTTCTTATGAGAGTTTTAGAAAATAAAACATGCAACCTTGTTACATATGTTTGTTTGAATAAACATAAGCGGTTATTAAGTCGACACAATATGAAACATTATTGAGGGAGTCTCAATAATCAATCTTACCGATGAGATTGAAAGCATGAATAGAAACCTTAAGTTTAACTAAAGGATTCATTATGTATATCATATTGTGCATTGGACTAATTATATCATTTGCATGAATGCAAGATGATTGATAACAACAAATATCTAAGTGAATGTCATTAGATAATTGTTAAATGAACATTCTAATGGACCTACAAAGGACCAAATATATGTTCAACATTTACGGATATTTGAGGATCTCGTTACATTTGCATACATTGATGCTTATTTAAGCGAAATGATGCTCAAACCTAGTCATGGTAGCATATCATCATGAATGATGACATTGTTGACTAGATGTTCTCGACTGAGAGCATTAATGCATTATACATTAAAAGAATAAGAATACTTTACAGTTTGAGAAACTGTTTAGATGAATGTCTAAATTAGGTGTTTTGCTAGCTTCAAACACCCTATGGAATGCATTGCTGCAATACTCGTATTGTACTTGAATGCACAATCATCATACCTTTCATGGATATTGAAACAAGTATTCTCAAGGTTTACTCAGATGACTACTTGTTGTCTTGAACAACATAATTTGATCATGATGGGAACACCGGTTTCCGATCTATATGTAGTCTTATGCATATCTGTTTATAGTATTTGGATAATGGAATGCTAAGCGGTTTATATTTTATAATGAATTGATTTAATGGTTATTATCGTTTTCATTTATATCAAGCTGTATTCTATATTTGCATGTTTAAATCCATGAATGATTTTCTTCATTCAAAACTTGTCCATTGTCGGTTGATGACGGGAGTACCATCAAATTAAGACAATTGTGAGTGTGTTGGTGACCATTTTGCCAAACTCACATGTTGTTCATGGTGATGATTATTGGGTGACCCAACCTACGAGTATTCACCTTGCATGGATCGGCGTCAAATAGTGAATCTCGAAAATGGTTATGTCTATTATCCTTAGACTTGAGATGCAAGCGGGTTTTGCATGTGTGGAGTTTCATTCCTTGATATGGTTAAGCGTCATCCGAACAAGGTAGTTATAAAGGCCACTATCGAAATGATTTGAAGCACATGAATGACACGTGCGATCAAAATAGGATTTGTTCCTCCACATGGTTTGGAGTTAGATACTATTGGGCCCTCGATGATTTGAGCAGATGTTTGTATGGTCGTACCCAAATGAGATTAAGATGAATCTTAATTCACTTGGTAATCTTGTTCAATATCAAGATCGAGAACATAATAGTTGAACAATTAGAATGACGTTTGATCCATGTCTAATATTCAACATGGTATCTCGAAACAAAGGGATATATGACATATAAACCATTTAATGAAATGTTTGGCCCGACCTCACATATCACTAGGGGCATTGGCGTGTTGCTAGACGCTAACCATTGCTTGTATAATTACTTGACTATTATGGCGCCGCAAGTGGGGTGTTGGAGTATGCTCGTGTCATAATAAATAATTATATGGCTAGTCATATGTGAGCCTATGGGGTCACACACATATACACTTAGACACCATTTATTATAATGTATTTATCGTATTTACGTTATAAATAACCTTCACGACTCGGGATCAATAACGGGCCATTAAACATCAAGTTAGACTTTGTGTTTCGGGACTCGGGCCAACAATGGGCATGGCCATTGAAGGCCTTAGTATGGCCGGCCTCATGAAGGGGATCTAGGGGAGACTTAGGACTTTGAAGGACCTAATGTGTAACTTGTATATTGATATCAATTATCATTAATTGTGATTATGATAATTGATTATAATTTGAAGGTTACAATTAAGTTCTCCTAATCCCTTTCCCATCTGATTAGAGAACGCCCCTATATTCATCCAAGAAGGGTTTTTGGTTTGGTTCTTCTTCCTTGCTCATTCTATCGTAGTCTCTTGCAAGGTGTTTGTGAAAAGGTTAGACTAGCATCAAAGTGGTGATTGCTTGACGTGTAGTGTGTTTCAATCATTGGGAAAGACCAACATCATTGGTCTTTTGGTTTCTTGATTCCATTCGTGGTGGTCGTTGGTGTCTCGTTACCGGAATCACGCTACAAAGGTATAAACCTTATCTATGTTTTATTTGATTGATCATATGGCAATATGGATCCGTTGTTGGTGATGATTCCGCTGCGTTTATTTGATATATATATGTTTCTTATATTCATCATCACCTTTATCAAGACCCATAAGAAATTGCATTAACTTGATTAGCTGATTGTGTTTTTCAAAATGTTTTGCAGCCTCACAAGTGCAGGGAGGCAAGCTAGTCATACAATCAAATTGTTTCCATAAAGAGTTAAGATTGTTATAGTAATCAGCAAGAGAGGACCCACTTTAACTAAGAGAATTTATGTTTTTGTGCAAATTAAAGATAGTTGAACCATCAACTTTATCATATGTGTCTTTAAGATCATTCCACATTTCATAGCGGTTTTAGAATAAATAGCACCGACAAATAATTGATTTGAGAGAGTTGAGGATCAAGTGACCACAACGAGTTACAAGTATCCCATTGATTAGCAAGGCGGGGTTTGAATCATTTCTTATGCAAGTACCATCAATAAACCCCAACTTGTTATGGTTCCTTAAGGCAAACATCATGGCCATATTCCATATTTTATAATTTTCGTTCGATGAGTTTAATAGAAATAATGGGAGTACCATTGGTGTTATTGGAATTGTAAATACAAAGCATCACCAAAGGATAAGCTTTTCTCGGTGGAACCACCACCACCAACATTATCATCACCAATAGCCATAATACAAACAATAAGGCGAGAGATAATAAGGAGCACAAAGAATCACGAGATAGATTTAATAATAAGAGTAAATAGACAAGTAAATAAGACTTTGCAATAAGAAACAACAAGCACCAAGCACTGTGGACTAGGGTAAACGAGCATGTATTCGTGCCACTCAAGGTGGCGAGATCAAGATGTTAGTCTACCCATTTGCACCCACGAGACTTAAGTCTTGTATGTTTAAAGAGAAGATAAGACTTAGACTTACAGAGAAATATGCGTGGAAGAACAAATCACAATCACCCTAGATTCACTTAGTCTAGGGTAAATTGTAAGCAGAAGATAACCGTTGATTACACCAATAGCAATAACCCCAAACCACACCTTCGTTACAAAGAGAATCAATGAGCACAAGCTCGATACCATGTACCAAAGTATAGGCAACACTAGATGAACAATAGAACCTTTATTCGGATCTAAGTCGCAATAGTCGACAGATTAATAATATCAAATGTTACAAGATTAGATTAATGTCAATGAGACAATAATCATATGAATGTAAAGACAAGACAAGATCGGTGAAAATGATGCGAGAGAGAGAAGAGAGTGATACAAAAGGCGCACACTCAGTGTTTCTAACCCTAGATAAGGGGACTTATTAAATAGGAGATTAAGTTACACTAAGACCCTCTAACGGCTAGTAGAGACTCATCGTGAGAACGAAGAAAGGCTTTGATGAAATGAGATTCTTGGAACTTTAAATCTTTAATCATTTGTCGGGTTAAACCCACAGTAATGAATTACGCAATAAGCCACAACTTGAAAGCCATTAGCAATTGATAGAATGATATGTTTGCCATAGATTACCAACCCAAAAATTTAACAAGACCAAAGAAGTCTTGATAAGAAATCTCAAACATCCCTTAAAAGAAGCTATGCTAATAAGTGCTCCCAAATACCAAAAATAGGTCGTCTCAATAAGCAATCACAAACAGCCCTATAAGCAATACCTCAAATCGCCTTGCACCTCATCATCCTCTTTATACTTGACTCAATTTCTAATCACAAAAACTAAGCAATACCCACACAACCTAATACTAATGAATTCGAGACCTTTCGATAATTAATTTTAGGGGAATACGTAAAGTGATGAGCAACCCATTAGAAATAATCATATGGCAGAAATGTTTGTCATAATCTTATAAGGAGGCATAAGCTATAATCGATTCTCAAACGTACCACAAACAAAATTCTTTTAGGACTTTCATCAAACACATGGTAGCCATGAACCACCACATCAAACACCTAGCGACAAGCTGTTTGTTTTTTTTTTTTTTTTTTAAGTTATGATGAAACAACAATTGTATAGAAAAAACAAAGAATTAGATAAAGTTAAAGCCTAAAATTGTTACACAAACTTACCTATCTTACAAAGATCTACTCGCGATGGCTTCAATCACGCATGCGGTGATCTATGCTTGAATGTAAGTTCTTGATACAATTTTTTTTCGCTTTTTTTCTTTTGTTTCTTCCTTTGGGTTCGTTTGATTTGTGATATTGGTTTGTAAAGATAAAGATTAAGTGAAATTTTGAGTAAACTTCTATTGCGAGAAAAACCATGGGGTAGTACACATTTGGTGTACACTTGTATGGCTACGCTTTGATAGTACAAAAATTAGGTGTTTTAGAAATCCTTTAATGACCCTTTTAGAGTATTATGGTTGTCATTACGGAAAAACGGGAATGAATAGTAATTTCCCAAACACAATTTACCCATTCGAGGAAGTAACACATGGGCCACTATAACGCTATTTGGCTAACCATCTATTGTTTCGCTTTTGATGGCCTAATCGTTTGCAATTTAACATATAACGGAACCTTAAGAAATCGCTAGTTGTCCGTCGATTTTCATCTTTATAATATATTATAATATAATAACTAAGATAGATGGGATGGGATGAGAGGTTGAAGAAGCGTGAAGACAAAACTACCCTCATGTGCGAGGCACATGGGGCTTAAAGACCTAAAATTAATAGACTAATGGTTAAAAGACCGGACGGTTACAAAACATCAAATATAAGGACAAGTGGTGTAATTATTGAAGTCTTAAGACGAAAGGTGTAATCGTGTGTAAACCACAAAGACGGTTTTTGTAATTAACTTCTTTCCAAATTAGTCACTGCAAACACATCTTGAACGGGAAGATTCTCTCAAGTTATAAGTAACTTGATGGATCAAGTTGCAAATATTAACCATTGTATTAAATTCAATGGCTCAAATCATCTCATATTCTTTTGATTTGAGTCATTGAATTTAATATAATGGTTGATAATTGCTTAATTTGATCCATCAAATTATTTATAACTTGAGAGGATAACATAGTAATAAAAAAAGAATAGCAACAAAGTAAAGTTCAATCCATTGGGGGAATATCATAATGGGGGTAACACATACTGATTGATGGAGCATTTCATTACGCTCTCTACGACTCTTCAGATAACTTAGAAAAAAAACTTACAATTGATACCTTTTATGCCAATAAGATGCATCTTCTGCTTTTCAGATTTTGTAGATTACATAGTAAAAAGTTATTGTACTGTAACAAATAAAAATGGCGATGCAGATACTTACTCTGACACGGAGGATGTACATACTTATTATGGAGGAAGTAGATAAGAAAAACAATCATTATTCATTACCATTGCAACTTCTTGGCACAGCAGCAGGCTCTCGTGCATGAAAACCGAACTTTCAAATGGCCTCCTAAAAGTTGAATTCGATTATTGCAATTTTCATATAATGGATAAATCTTCCAATTGATTATTGTTCCTTTTTTACAAACTTGTACCTTAGTTGCTACTGTGCCTTTTTTTTTCCAAAAAAGTAGTTGCATATTATTTGGATTTGTAGAACTTGACAAAAAGGCCAAGCTTTGCCAAAAAATAGCGACTAAACTACCAATTGTCTTGATCTCTTTACTAACAAATTATATGAATTTGTTAACCCCGCGTATGCGTCTTTATTTAGTATTTGGTTTAGATTTTTATGTTTTATATTTTTTAAGAGTAAATTACATGGATAGTCCCTGCGGTTGTAAAAAAGTTGCAGATTTAATCCCTAAATGTTGACAACTACATGGATGGTCTTTGGGGTTTCAAATATACATACCGATAGTCGCTAACATGATTAACACGTTATAAATATTCAATATGACATAAAGAAATGCGATTCACCTTGCATTCAAGACGTAACCATTTTAAAGTAAGGGCAATATAAGTGCTCATAAAATTATTCTTCAATATATATGTCATAGTATGAAAACGAGAAAATTTACACTCATTATCTGTTATAGCAAATAGATTATTATAAGCTTGATAAAGGATTAAACCTTCACTATTTTGGCGTAAGTACATAGGATAAACTATCAAAGAGGTATTTATAAAGGGTTGTAACGTTAGTTGTCGGGTAAGAAAAACACGTTTAAGGGGATATGTGAGAATTTTAGTGGTGGCAAGCTAATTATCTAAGTTAATTACATGTACAAGGTGGCGTTACTAAGCCAACACTCGATAAACCAACTCATACTCTCTTTCGTTGCTTTTCTTGACACTTTCTTGACTTGAACATAAGTGGGATGACAATTATTATTTTTTTATTTATTTTAATATATATACACTTTTGCCCTGCCATCATTTTGATCTGCTTTCATAATAACATAACATAATTAACTTGATACTAACTTGAATATAAATAAACTAACGATACTAAGTGTTAAAATAACCAAATCTGATCTCAAACCAACCACAACACAATCAATTCACCCAGCCAACCACCCCTTGGTGAAATCTTTTATTAACTGAATAGTCAAGAAGATGAGTACACAAAACGTGTGCTCACCAAACAAATACACAAGACAAAGATAGCCCCATTCAGAAGGATTCTATCTACCACACTACAAAGATTGTAATACAACAGATCCTCACTACAACCCTCAACAATACCTAACAAACTATGAAACTGATCAAGATGATCAGAGTTAACCAATACCAATAATACCACACCAAACTTGAGATAGAAAGATATGCAGACGTTTAAGAGAGAGAAACAATATGAAAGAGGTGATCTTTCCAGCCAAGGGTTAGGTCCAGCTTTTATAGAAGCCAAGTTACACTTTAACCCTCCAAGACATTAGAACCTGCCAACAACAGCTAAACATACAAACATTAGACCAAAATGGCACAACAAGCCCTTTGACTTAAAGTCAAACATGAGCTTGTATCCCAACTCATATATTTCAACACCCCCTCTCAAGCTCATGGCTTGAACAAATCTATCAGACCAAGCTTATCACAAAACAACTTGTGTTGAGAAACACTCAACCCTTTAGTAAATATATCTGCAACATTGTTAGCAGAAGCAACTTTCAAGGTTTTAATAACCCCTGAAGCTACTTTCTCTCTAAAATGATGTAAATCAATCTCAAAATGTTTGGTTTTTTCATGAAAAACTGATTAGCAGCAATCTGAATAGCAGAACTGCTATCACAAAATAAACTTGCATGTAACAAATCCTCTATACCCAAATCTTTAAAAAAATTTATAACCCAAATAAGCTCACAAGTAGTAGATGCAAGACATCTATACTCAGGTTCATCAGAAGATCTAGAAATAGTGGCTTGTTTTTTACTTTTCCAAGAAATCAGATTATTGCAAAAATAGACACAAAAACCAGAAACTGATTTCCTAGAAACAGGACACTTAGCCCAATCTGCATCTGAATAAGCATACAGATTAAGACTTTTCCCATACACAAACTGAATACCTATACCAGGAGCCTATTTTAAGTATCTCAAAACTCTAAGTGCAGCAGTAAAATGAGAGTTAAGAGGAGCATGCATATGCTGACTTAGACAATGAACTACATAAGAAATGTCAGGCCTAGTAACAGATAAGTATATAAGCTTTCCAACCAATTTTTGATACTCAGTCATATTAGACAGAAATTTATCATTTTCAGTCTCAACATGACTTAAAACCACATTCTGCTGCAAAGGAGTAGCAGCAAGCTTACAAGCCAACAACCCATATTCAAGTAACAAATCCAAACAATACTTTCTTTGAGAAAGACAAAGACCAGATTCACAATTTAAAACTTCAATCCCCAGAAAATATTTAAGTGGACCAAGATCTTTAATCATAAACTTTGAATTTAAAAACTTTTTAAACTTCTCAATCTCACTAACATTATTACCAGTGATGACAATATCATCCACATAAACCAATAATGCCAAGAAAATACCATCACAGTCTTTAGTGTACAAAGAGTAATCATTAAGACTTTGTTTAAAACCATTTTCCACTAAAGCAGTGGTGAGTTTTTCATTCCACTGCCTAGAAGCTTGTTTTAGACCATACAAAGACTTATTCAATTTACACACTCTAGTTTCATTTTTATCATAATAACCAGGGGGCAACTGCATATACACATCTTCATACAAATCTCTATATAAGAAAGCATTATTAACATCCAATTGAAATAAAGGCCAATTGTTAGAAACAGATAAAGCAATAAGACACCTAACAGTAACCATTTTAACAACTGGACTAAATGTTTCTTCATAATCAATACCTTCCCTCTGATTATAACCCTTAGCAACAAGTCTAGCTTTATATCTATCAACTTCACAAGTGGATTTGAATTTGATTTTCCAAATCCATTTGCAACCAATAGCAAATCTACCATTTGGAAACTCACACAATTCATAAGTATTATTCATATGTAAAGCTTCCATTTCAGAATTCATAGCATCTTTCCACATAGGATTTTGAATAGCCTCAGAAAGAGATTTAGGTTCACAAGACTTATTTAGAGTAGTAGAGAAACACATATTAACTCTAGACAGATTGGAATAAGACACATATTTCTCAAGACCATACTTCACATTACTACCAACAATAAAATCATTAAACCTAACAGGCTGAGTTCTAGTTTTGCTAGACCTCCTAATACTTGGTGGTGCTTCCATTTGAACATTTTGATCCTCACCATTGAAAATATTTTGATTTAGGCCCTCAGAGGTGATATTATCATCTATCTGGGTTGCTGTGGTTGCACCTCCTTCATTAATTGTGTTACCACAGTCATCTGGAGGTACCATACCACTACCTTCCTCATTAGAAGGGTCCCCTCTTCATCATAGGGACTTTCAGACACATGGACATCAAAAAAATTCAAGTTGTTTACTCCATTATCATCAAAGTTTGGTTGAGAATTATTAAACTCAGTATTAGATTTACCAAAATCATTTGCAGACTTATGAAAAATATTTGATAACTTCATTTTAAAAGGAAACACAGTTTCATAAAAAGTGACATCTCTTGAATAAAAAACAGATTTACTATCCAAACCATACAATTTATAAGCTTTTTTAACACTAGAAAAACCAATTAAGACACATTTTTCAGATTTAGAACCAAGCTTATCATGTGAATTTAAAACAGTAGAGTAACACAGACATCCAAAGGATCTGATATAAGAGAGACTAGGATCCTTACCATACACTAAAAAATAAGGGGAAGCACCAGACAAGACAGAGGAGGGAAGCATGTTAATAAGATATACAGCAGTTAACACACATTCATGCCACATAGTCAAGGGAATCCCCCCTGAAACATAAGACTCCTAGCAACATTAAGAAGGTGTCTATGTTTCCTCTCAGCAATCCCATTTTGCTGCGGAGTATAGGCACAAGAAGTTTGATGAATCATCCCTAATTCAGAAAAAAGAGTGGATAATTGATTATTTACAAATTCAGTTCCATTATCAGACCTTATGATCTTAACCTTTTTATTAAACTGAGTAAAGACAAGTTTTATAAAATTTGTAATATGATCACAAACTTCAGTTTTTGACTTCAGAAGATAAACCCAAACAACTCTACTAAAATCATCAACCAAAGTTAAGAAATACTTAAAACCTTCTTTACTAGTAACCTTATAAGGACCCCAAACATCACAATGAATAAGATCCCCAACAGTTTTAGATTTATGTTCACTTAATGGAAAAGGTTTTCTAGTTTTTTTGGCCTTATGACACACATCACAAGGAGAAGGATGATTCACCTTTTTAAAACCAATTTTATTACCCAAAGTAGTCAAGACTTGATCAGCAGGATGACCAAGCCTTTGGTGCCATAACTCATTAGAAACATGACAAACAAAAACAGAGTTACACATAGCAAGATTAGACTCACCACCTTGGTTTAAAATTGCGTTTTGCGATCCGATGCGCTCAAGGTCCCAAAGGCCGATGCGCGTGCGTGAAAGCGGAAGCAATTTAGACGCGATGCGTTTAGTATTAAAAAAGTAAAAAAAATATTTATATATATTATATTTTTACCAAGTACCAAGTAAATGCAATAAACTTATAAATAAATCACTAACATATTCAAAAGTAGATGATTACATGATCTTAAAATATATCAAAAGTATACTTACAAGATACAAGTTATATCAGTAACAAAGAATCATAATTTACTCCCTATTAAATCAATAGCAAAAGTTAATATTAGAAAGTTTACTCAAAGTTGAACAAAATATAAGTTCCAGCATTGAATCAAATAAAATAACTCACTTTGTACATAATAAAATAACATATGTGATTATTATAATCAAAGAAGAACATATGAGTTTTACAACTTGAATCACATAACAAAAAAATTCGATTATGCATTAAAGTAAATTAAAGAGTTTACACACTTTGTAGAATCAGTCGCACCACCAGGAGCTTAAATAAAATAAAAATGGGGTAATTTGGATGTAGGGCACTATCGTTGTCAATGTCTATTTTTATGGACGTCATTTACTACGGTCCTTATTAAAATAGTTGGGCTTCGTAAAAATGTTTTTTTTGGAGAAATTAGCCTAAATTTCAAATTGCACTAATTGCGACTATTGCTAGCATTACAAAAATGCGATAAATTGCGGTCAATTGCGAATGCAATTTGGAATGGCCTCGCATTAGGTGTCATGATGCGAAATTTCAAATGCAATGCAATGATGCGTGCAATTTGCGCAATGATGCGCGCATTTTTAAACCAAGCTCACCACAATCAGTTTCATCAAACAAATAGAGACAACCGGAAACACTACCGGTCCAATTTTGCCCGATTTCAAATCTGAATGTAACATTTATGCTCATCAAAACCAACAAAGAACTTCTGTCATAATCATCTTATTAACGGACAAAGACTCACATTATACTCGGGAACAACAAGAACATCAAACAAAACCACACCGTGAGTCTAAGACTACCAATAGCAGATATTATTAGCAGATACCATTAGGGTGACCAACAGTTAACATGAGACTAGAAATATCAACAACATTAAACATATTTTTAGTAGAATCGGTCATATCTTGATTAGCACCGTAATCAATAACCACCCTAAAGTAACATGATATTTCACAGAACTAGACTTAGCACATAAAACCTCTCAATATGCAGATTAAACATCACATTATTATTGAAGAAGGTGGGAGATATACCTGCCATACTTGCAGAACCATTAGCAGAAGGTTTTTCATTAATGAGACTTAAGAGTTTCATCATTTGATCATTAGTGAAAGAACCAGTCATAGAACCAGAAGAAGTAGATGGTTGAAACACATCTGCATTATTAGCATTAAACTTTTTGACAACAGCAGACTGTTTAGGCAGTTATGATTCCTTTTAAAACCGGAGGTAGCCATTCAACTCAAAACATCTATCAATAGTATGCCCAATTAGACCACGGTGTTTACAAACCCAGTTAGGATTGGGCCCCTATTACCAATATTATTGTTACTATTACCATTTCTCTAACAAAATTGTTATTAGAGTTGGAATTGTTATTGGTCTTAGCAACAAAAGCAGCAGGTTGAGCCTTACTATTAGGACCAGAACTAGGGTGAAGTCCTCTATGAGACTCCTCTCTAGAAACCACATTAAAAGCCTCTTTAACATCAGGTAAAGGATCCCTAGCAAGAATATTACTCCTAATAGGTTGATATACATCATTAAAGCCCATAAGAAACTGCATAAGTCTAACAAGCTGATTATGTTTCAAAACACCCTCATGAGTAGCACAAGTACAAGCAGGTAACAAAGTTAAAGTATCAAATTCTCTAAAGAGAATTCAACTTATGATAATAATCGTATTACGGATAATTCACCTTGCTTAAGAGAGTTAGTCTTATGAATCACATTAAAATAACGAACCATCAATTTTATCATAAGTTTCTGTAATTCATCCCAAAATTCGATGCAATTTCGAGTAAACTGTCCTAAGTACAACTCGGAGACAAAGAACCAAGAATCCAGCCAAGAACAATGGCATTACACCTTTCCCATTCTTTGGGAAAGAACAGAGTATTAGCTAATGTGAGTTTAATACAAGAACCATCAACAAATCCCATTTTATTTTTACCTTTTAAGGCAATTTTCATAGCGAGAGACCACATTTTGTAATTATCAGACCCAGTGAGTTTAAAATGCACAATAGGAACATTAGAATTATCACTAGAATGCAAATAGAGAGGATTACCAGCATCCAAGGAACTAATGAGAACTTCAGACATAATGAATCAAAAAATAAGACAAACAGATAACAAACAGAAAAAGCAACCAGACAACAGATACCAATCAAGCAAACAAACCAACAAAGAATACCAGCAACTACACTACCAAGAAAATAAAAACCCACCTAATTCAATGGTACCCGATCTTACACCTATACGTGGGAAGAGCGCGGTTTAGTACCTCTCAAGGAGGCGGTCAGAAGTTACCCGAGTTTGCGGTAGTAAAAACTAAAGTACTCGAGAGAATTAAGAGAAGAGATAAACCTTTCTAGAAGAAGCGCGGTGAAACGGATACCAACCCTCTTGATTCTAGTCAAGAAAGTCAATAACCAACCAAGAACACCACCAGGAATCACCAGAACCAAGATCCCCAAATTTATCAAATTAGGGTTTCAAAAAACCTAATCGATAAACTCAATATCTACCACAAAAAACAACGATTAACACTACGACCGTTAAGAAAACAGCCTCACAAGATCCCAATTGCTCAAGAAACAAGAAACCCCCAAATTTGAGATCAAACCCTGGAAACCCTAATATCAAGAACCAACGGAGATCAAAGCCGTGGCTCTGATACCATGTTAAAATAACCAAATCTGATCTCAAACCAACCACAACACAATCAATTCACCCAGCCAACCACCCCTTGGTGAAATATTTTATTAACTGAATAGTCAAGAAGATGAGTCCACAAAACGTGTGCTCACCAAACAAATACACAAGACAAAGATAGCCCCATTCAGAAGGATTCTATCTACCACACTACAAAGATTGTAATACAATAGATCCTCACTACAACCCTCAACAATACCTAACAAACTATGAAACTAATCAAGATGATCAGAGTTAACCAATACCAATAATACCACACCAAACTTGAGAGAGAAAGATATGCAGACGTTTAAGAGAGAGAAACAATATGAAAGAGGTGATCTTTCCATGAGGTTAGGTCCGACTTTTATAGAAGCCAAGTTACACTTTAACCCTCCAAGACATTAGAACCTGCCAACAACAGCTAAACATACAAACATTAGACCAAAATGGCACAACAAGCCCTTTGACTTAAAGTCAAACATGAGCTTGTATCCCAACTCATATATTTCAACACTAAGACTCAAATTAAGAGGATCAATACACGTGGAGTACTTCAACATTAACGTACATATGAGGGTGATAATTTAACTTTTTCCCATTACTCCATAAATAAAATACTACCATGAGTCTCAATCATTCCAAAACTGTATATACAAGATAAAACTCGACTTAGCAACCATGTAACCAACTAGACAATTAACTAAGGGTTATTATTTTATATGGGGTATGTATACACTAAAAACGATTGCACAATAGGGGCTAAAGCGATTTGGGTGTATATTTTTAGGGTGGAGTGTAAACAATGCCCTTTAATAATATTTCAAAATCCACCAAAATATCACGAGAACCACGAAAAATAGGCTTAGAAGGGTGTATTAGGGTATCTTGTACTAAAAATGAGTACAACAAGGGTGTAAGGACAATTACTTGACCAATGAAATTAATGTAATTGTAACAAACAAGGGCTAAAAACAAGGGTTAATCGTAATGCCTCGTATCCTTTATTAAATCCTAACCACATAAATGTGATCTCACTAACAATCTTTTAATGCATCATTAAAGCAAGTTCTAGAATCTAATACACTACCGGTACACTCTCAAGCATTAAAGATTAATGCTTCTTAAATATCTAAAGACGAACCTCACATTTTTGGGGTGAAATTTGAGTGGTAGGGCTTTTGTGCCAGTAATATAAATCTTATCTAGGAGACGCTTTGTTAAAACTAAAGTATCATTAGTAATGCCTATATATATATATATATATATATATATATATATATATATATATATATATATATATATATATATATATATATATATATATATATATATATATATATATATATATATATATATATATATGATCAAATAGATCAAACTTAAAGTTGTTAAAATGAGATCCAACTAAAATTTGACAGGACACTCTCCTTACAATAAAAATAAAATTTTTATTAACTACAACTAAAATTGTTAAAGTTTAGATAGATTTTTTTTTTAAATTTACGAAACCTAGGTGATACACTTTGATTAGAAGTGCAATGTGTATCAGGTTTTTGTATGTGTATAAAATTTTGGAATATTTATTAGTGTAATGTGTATCAGGTGTATCACTAATCCAAACTCTTGTATCATTTGGTTATTAGTTGCTTAAATGTTAATTTGTATTAAAATATTATTTTTATGTGTATTATTGTTAAAATTGTTATTCATAAATGTTTTAGTGGGTTTTTAAGCTTGATCTTATTTTTACAACTTTAAGTTTGATCAAGCTTAAAGTTGTAAAAATAAGATCAAATCTAAAACCACTAAAACATTTATAAATAACAATTTTAGCAATCATACAAAAAAATATATATTTTAATACAAATTAACATTTAACAATAACAAATATTACATGAGTTTGGATTAACACATCCGATACATTACACTAATAATATTCAAACTGATACACATAAAGGCACGACACGATGAAACTACTAATCAAGTGTATCACTAGGACTTTGAAATTTAAAAAATCTATCGAACTTTATCAATTTTAGTTTGTAAATAAAAATTATTTTATTGTAAGAGAGTATCTGTCAAATTGATCTCATTTAACAACTGGTATGATCTTATTTGATCTAGATTCTATATATATATATATATATATATATATATATATATATATATATATATATATATATATATATAATCTAGATCAAATAAGATCAAAGTTAAAGTTGTTAAAATGAGATCCAACTAAAATTTGACAAGTGACACTCTACTTACAACAAAAATAATTTTTTTATTAGCTACAACTAAAATTGTTAAAGTTTCGATAGATTTCTATTTAAAATTTACGAAACTTAAGTGATACACTTTGATTAGAAGCGTAATGTGTATCAGGTTTTTGTATGTGTATCAAGTTTTGAAATATTTATTAGTTTAATGTGTATCAAGTGTATCACTAATCCAAACTCATGTATCATTTGGTTATTAGTTGCTAAAATGTTAATTTGTATTAAAATATTATTTTTTTGTGTATTATTGCTAAAATTATTATTTATAAATATTTTAGTGGCTTTTTAAACTTGATCTTATTTTTACAACTTTAAGCTTGATCTCACATTAACCTCCCTATATATATATATATATATATATATATATATATATATATATATATAGAGTGCGGTTCTAGAGAAAAGTGTAATAGAGAGAAAAGTGAGAAAAAAAGTTATAGGGTCTATTTTGAAACATCTCAAACTTGAGGTAAGTTTTGAAAACCACCCCACCCCATAAAAAAAAAAAATTCGCAAAAAAAAAAATTTTTTGGGCAATTTTCATTAAAATTTATAAGCATGATGCACCTTTTTTTGGTGCATCTCGGTTATAAAATAGTGCATCATAGTTATAACTACTTTTTTTAAGCTGTGATTCACCAAAATAAAAGGTGCATCGAGATCGCATATGTTACTAACTTATTCGAGAAAAAGTTTTGAATTAGAACCTTGACCTTTGTGTATAAAGAGAGATTTTCAAATGATTCAACACGTTTATTTTATTAATCACATGGTTAATATACAATGAAATCAATTATCCTAACATGTTTCAGAGTTATTTTGTTTACTTTTCATCAATTCACGATAGTTAATATGCACCGGTCTTATCCCAATGACAAACATTTTATAACAAAGAGATGCGGCACTACCATGGCTACCATCCGTCCCTAGTTGTACAACTAATGCCCCTTATAGAGTATAGTACACTAAGTTATTGCAATGTTATAAGAGCATATTAGGTAATGATCGTTGGGTTCATCTCGGTTATAAAAATTGGCGCATCATAGTTATAACTACTTTTTTTAACTGTGATTCACCTATACAAAAAGGTGCATCAATCGCATATGATTAACTTATTACATAAAACTTTGAATTAGAACCCTCAACCTTTGTGTATAAAAAGAGAGATTTTAACTGATTCAACACGCTTATTTTATTAATCACATGGTTAATATACAATGAAATCAATTATCCTAACATGTTTCAGAGTCATTTTATTAATCACATGGTTAACACACTTTTCATCAATTCACGATTGTTAATATGCACTTGCGTTATCCCAATGACAAAGCATGCGGCGCTACCATGGCTCCGTCTCTGGTTGTACAACTAATGCCCCTTAAAGAGCATAGTATACTAAGTTATTGTAATGTTATTGAAGCATATTAGGTAACAATAGTTGGGTGCATCTCGGTTATAAATCCTGGTGCATCATAGTTATAACTAATTTTTATAAATGTGATGCACCAAAATAAAAAGGTGCATCACAGTTATAAAATTTTGGCCAAAAAAATTTTTTGGCCCAAATATTTTTGGCGGGAAAGAAAAAAAATTTTCGGGGAGAGGGAGGCGGGGTGGGTGGTAGGGTCTTAATTTACAAAATTCCTTAAAGAATGAAGGAAAATACAATTAGGTTGTTGGAATCACTCCTTAACAGTATTTCAAGTATTTATATTTCATATGTAATAGGTAGCTTTGTTATGGCCTTTATGTTTGTTTAAGGTCAAGCTTATGTAGAAGGCCCATAAGCTTGATCCAAGCCCAATAAGTAATAGGGAAGGAGAGGGAGTGTTGCCCTAGCTCCTTGCCTATAAATACATTGTAATAACCTTCATTTGAAGGTTGGTTGTTCAAGCTATTCTCTTTCACTACACTCTACGCTTAACCGGTCAAGTATACTTGTGTGTGTGTGTTTGGTTTACTTGTTCAATCGCCTTATCTCTTCTCTTATAAGCTTGTGTTGTAAAACTAGTGACCTATGATGGTATCAATCGCCAAATAGTTGGGTGTACTCGTTTGTTTTGAAGTTTTGTTTTGGGTTTACGGCGTAAAGATAACACAATCTTTAGTACGCTTAAAAACTAATTTTTACACTTTTGAATCCAAGATTCTTGTACTTTCAACGTTATTAGGTGCTAAACTATTGGTTTTGGCAAAAGTTTGGAACTTTCGTGTTTTCCTTGTTTTAAGCTTGTTTTGTGACGAAGTGTTATACTACGCGTAATCGTTTTAAGTGCTTTGGATCATCAAGTTTCACACTTTTGTGTTATCTCGGTGTTATTGAAGCTATTTCAACACACAAAACCTGGTTTAGAAACACATTTGGATAGAATCAAAGTTCTGAGTAATCTTACGCGTAACAAAACCCTAAAATTACGCGTAAGACTTTCCTTGGTTTGATCTTGATTTTCGGTTTATTCCGTGTTTTCTTACTTGGATAAGTGCGAAAATACGTCGACTTTGGATATCTTTTGCCTTTGTGAAGTGTAAAGATCACTTGGATAAAATCCTAATCTTACGCTTAAGCATAAAGCTTACGCGTGAAAATCTTCGCTTAAGATTCATCTTACGCGTAGACTTACTCCTACGCATAAGGTAATCCCTCGCCTAACTTTCTCGCCTAACTTCGCATTTACGCGTAACTTTAGTCTTTTTTCACGCTTCGCGTAAGCTAAATCCTACGTAACTATTCTTGTTACGGCGTAACTTTTGGTGTTTTTACGCATAAGTGCTACTTGGTTCTTGTCATTTCTACGCCTAAGGATACTTCATCAACAAAGGTTCATTCGACTACAAAGATCCATTCTTACTACACAAGTTTATAATCATGTCTCAACCACCATACTCTAACTATTTCCCACACATATAATCATCAACAACAACAACAATTAACTCCACAACATCAACAATGGAATCAACAACAAGCCATTTATCAACAACAATTTAATCGACAACATACTCCACAACTTGGTGCAATTCCACAACCACAAATGGTTCAACCACAACCAAGCATTCAAGTTCAACCCTACAACCGATTTCAATCAACATCCATCACGGACCACTATGAAGGAACCCACTTGGTTTGCTAAGATGTGTGAAGCTTTAAGCGACCAACAATCAATTCATGAATTTGGATCACTTGATAGACCTCCAATGCTCACTCCGAAACTACGATCAATGGGTGATAAGGTTCTTTAGGTTACGTGATGCAGAAGAAGCCACATGGAAAGTTCTTAAAGAAGGTTATCTTGGAAGGTCCATTTGAGATGCCTCTTGTCAGCTGTGCCGGAGATCCAGCTCTTTGTTCCACCAAGAGATGAACAAACCAACATTGCTCTTGTTGGAGACTTAAATCCTCTGAACTTCTACACTATGAAGGCGATGAACTTGCAATGGAATACATCCTCTTAGGATTACCAAACCCGATTCTTCGTAGTGTTGATGCTCAAAAGGCGCACAAAAATGTGGGATCATATTAGTCTTCTTATGGAAGGATCATACTCAATCGGGAGGATTTGGAATCCAAAATTTACTTGGCTTATGAACACTTCATGATTGAACACGAGAGACACTTGAGTCATATCATCACCGATTTTCGGACATCATCAATGATTTGGATAAACCTGACATCATCATGCCAAGAATTGCGGTGAATACTAAGTTCTGAGTAGTCTCGGTCCGAATGGGAGAAGTATGTCATTTTTCTCCGTCTGCGAAGAATATGCATCATTCTACTTATGGATTGTTGTACGATTACTGAAGCCTCATGAAAAGGAAGTTGATCGGGAAAGGATTCTCCGTGCTCAAATTGCTAAGCGATCACAACCGGACAATCAACAACTTGCCTTGTATGCTCAATGAATTATCCTCTCAACCAAAGAACTCAACCAAGCTGCTTCAACACACCTTCACGGCAACAACCTCAACCTCAACAAAATCAATTGGTCCCGTACAAGCAACAATGCTCAAGCATATGTCGGTGAAGCTCGAGGAAATCGATCCATTCGAAGCATTGCAACAAGGATTTGTGATGATTGCTAATGCTTTTGGCCGTTACACCAACAAATCCAACAATCGTATTCGTTCCTCATCTAACACACGGACTCAAGTGTTGTGAACAATGGGCGTGTTGAAGTTCGTAATCGTGATTATGGTCGTCGGATGAGCGGTGGTCAAGGGTTTAATCTTTGTGGGTAGGAATAACAACAGAGCTCAGTGGTGGAGCAGGAAATGCTCGAGAATCGGTTAAATGGTCTTAGATGCTACAAGCGCAATGAGAAGGACACTGGCTAATGCATGCCCAAAGCCAAGGACTCGGGCGGTGCTTATTTCAAAGAGGCCTTACTTTTGGCTCTTAAGGATGAAGCCGGTGGATCTCTCACAAACAAAGAACGAGCTTTATGGCGGATCTGAGACTCGGATGATGATATGGAGGATTTGCGAGGCTAATGCATGTTATTATGTTGATGGCTAATATGCATGAGCTACACATGAGTGATTCGAGGCCAGTGTATGACACCGATGGCTTGTCTCAGTATGCGAACAAACTATCATCATATCGAACTAATATCTCCGCCAATATCCGAATCCGCACGGATCGGTATTCAAAATAGTCTTCTACATCTTCTTCGATGATTTTCAAGTTAACCACAGCAGTTACATTTGGCGATCAAGGCGACCTTATGGTCCCCTTTGATAATCAAATTGACTCGTGGTGCCGAGGATCTAAAGAATGATCATGTTGAGACTCGCGTTGAACAAGATGATCTGTTGCCTCATCCGGATTTTGCTCGGTTAATTCAAGACCATAAAATCAAAATGGAGGAATGTTATGCATTAAATCAATCCTTAAAAAGTAAAAATGCCTTTGTTAACCAAGGATTTTGAATGTTCACAAATGCAACTCAACTTTTTCAAAACTCAAGAAAACCGTGAAAAAGGTTTTGAAGCCGCTTTTGCAAAATCTCATCAAAGCGAAAAATATTTAGAGACGGATCGTGATCTAAGCCTCGAAGAATGCTTTGTTGTCGAATTAGAACAAGCTGAAAAATGAACATAAAAAGCAAATTAACGCTCTCACCTTGGAAAATCAAATGCTAAAATTTGAGTTGTTAAATTGTCAAAACAGTTCTCCGCATACAAAAGCATTCAACGAATCGGGTAGATGACCTTCTTCGAGAAATTCTCGGTTTGCAAAACAAAATCAAAGAGTTTAAAGCGTTGTTTACAAACATGGTGAATCGATATGACTATTGAAAAGTTTACCTTAAAACCTAATCCAAATGGATATGGAAAAATCTAGGCGATTACAAACCAAAGCTTTCACTAAAAACATTCAAACCAACTCCGAAGTTTCCGATTGCACAATACAAAATTGATAATCTTGTCATGAGTGTTGTTGAATACCATCGTCAAGAGGAATTAGATGCGAAGGCGAGTCGATCAAAATTAAAAATGTTGTTTACAACAAACCTTTTAATTATAAGCAGCGGTCACTTTCGTCACACCAACGGATTCTTCTAACACACCAAGGGTTATCATCAAAACACCCGAGTCTTCTATTGTTAATCCCAAAGCAGTCTTTGCACAAACTTACGGTCCTTTACCTTCCATTAGCGAGTAAACTCACAACACGAAAATCGAAAAATTCTTCGATATTTTGACATTTTCATGGTCGACCTCAAAATTTTACAACATGAGATAGAATATCGATCCGAAATCAAATTGAACATTTTCAATCGCCTCGGCGAGAGAACAAAGAGACATTTTGGAAAAATCTTTTACCTAATGTTAAAACTTGAAAAGTTGTGCAATTGCTGGGAAAAGGATTTTCATAAGGAACTTGGGGTAATGAAAAGCGTTTTGAGAAAATGAAACATCTATTACTAACACAAACGGAAAAAGAAGCTGTTGAGAAAAGATGTTGATCGACTCTTGGAAGATGTTATCGTCTTGATATCCATAATGTTGTGCTATTCTATTCGTTGCCATATGCATCCGATCATATCTCTGCGATATTGTTGAAACTATTGCAACCTGTTGAGAACACCGATAATGTGCTTGGATCGAGTCTTTAAAAGCTGAAAATAAAGCGATTACACACGGAAATTTACAATGCAAGCGTCGTCTTCATTGGTGTGAAAAGATATTCACAACCATCAACTTAGTTTTCAAAAGAAAATCGCTCAATTGAGTGCAAAGTCTTACGATCCTAAAATTGAGCAATCGGATGATCAAAGCGTGTCTTTGAAAAGTCAAATCTCAAAATATGAACAAGAACTTTTAAAAGTTAAGCAGAATATGGTGTCATATTTGATTTACTCAAAAAGACTCGAGATGAAGCATCTAATGAACTTGATCACTATCTCGACTCACACTAGAAGTCATGAATTTTCTTGGTAATCTTAGTTCGAAAATCAAGATCCGATTCACACCATCTCTAAGTTACGGAAATGTTAGGAAAGTATGAACAACTCCCGCCTCTTGTGATTAAGAGATTAGCACCAGTCACACTTAGTAATCGTGAACCTAGAATTCCCTTGCCAAATCACAAGTTGCTAATGTGTTTCCCTCTCTTCAAAGCAGAATAGTTGCATCTTTTCCAAGCGTCCGCACTTCATGCGACCTAAGAGCACCCAAGCGAAGAATAGGAAGTTGCGACCTAAGAAAAGATCAATAAGGAATGCTAAAGTAGAAGAACACCCTAGGACTCTGAATAAAATTCATGTTACTTCCACTATAGATGTTGCGTCGCAAATGTAATAGAAATAGTCTTTATGTGAATGCTAAACCGTTAAGTACCTTTGATATTGATCCGATGCACCTTGTGATATTTGTCAAAAGAGTATGAATTCGATTGTCATGACAAATGTGTTGCTAAAGCTATAATCTCTAGATTACGGAATCCTAAGAATCGGAATACCTCTAGGCCAACTAATCATTCTAAGTCCGTGCTTGGTAAACCACCATCTTTAGATTCTAAGGCAACCATTGCTATCACAAGAGGCTCGCTTCACCTCCTAAGAATGTAGTACCACCCAAGGCTTTCACTAAGACTAAAGCAAAGAGTAGTTATAGATGGCGAAATGGATATATAATACACTAGGATTTAAATGGATGCCTAAAATTATAAATGTGTATGTCTAACATATACGCGGAACCCTCAACATTTGGGTTCCACATCTACTTCTATTCCATCTGTGTAAATGCGTGTGTCTTTGCGGTGATCTGGATCATTCTGGATTGTTGATAGCGGATGTTCCTCCACATGACGAGCAACCTTAAAGCGTTATCAAACTTTATTGCAAAGTTCATTGGCTTTGTCGAGTTCGAAGCGATCACTTGCACCATCATGGGCTCTGGAGATTATGTTAATGGGAACATCGAAATCGGCAGGGTTTACTATGTGGAAGGCCTCGGTCACTGTCTGTTTCGATGAGGTCAATTTTGTGATGGAGATTTGGAGGTTGCTTTCGGGAGAAAACTTGTTTCATTCGTGATCTACAAGGAAACGACCTTATGTCCGCTCGCGTAATTCTAGTCTCTACACTATATCCATGAAAGACATGGTTGCTTCATCTCCCATCCGCTACTTTCTAAGGCAACATCAACAAAATCTTGGCTATGGCACCGTCGTCTCTCACATCTAAACTTTCAAACCATCACCAACCTTGCTCGACACAAACTAGTTGAAGGACTCCCACGATTCGGATTCAAAAGATCACCTTTGCTCACTGTGAACAAGGGAAAAGCACTCGTGCTCATTTTCCTTCAAAGGTGGAACACGACTCTCAAGATGTGCTTCATCTTCTTCACATGGATTTGTGTGGCCCGATCGTGTACAAACGATCAACGGCAAACGCTACATCTTAGTAATTGTTGATGACTACTCACGATGGACTTGGGTCTATTTTCTTCGTAGCAAAGACCAAGCTCCACAAATGATCATCACCTTTCACAAAAATACTGTGTTCGACTCCAACACCGTCGGGATTATTCGGACGGACAAAGGAACCGAATTTGTTAACAAAACCCTTCGTGAATTTTATGAGAAAGTGGAATTCAAAGATCAAACATCTATTGCACGGACACCGAACAAAGCGGAGTTGTTGAAAGACGAAACCGAGCGTTAGTGGGCGCAAGAACAATGTTAATCAATGCTAAACTTCCGGATTACTTATGGGCGTGTCGTATTCTCGTGCATGCTATACTCAAAACCGCTCTATAATCACAAAACGTCACAACAAAACACCTTTTGAGCTTGTCCATAACTACAAACCGAACCTCAAACACTTTCATGTATTTGGATCCCTTTGCTATCCGAATAATGATCGTGATGATTTTGGAAAGCTCAAAGCAAAAGTCAAATTGGAGTCTTTATTGGATCTTGTGACAATTCTAAAGGTTTCCTAATGCGGAATCGTCGAACTAAAGAGGTTATGGAAACGATTCATGCTCATTTCGATGAACTCACGGAAATGGCTTCGAGCATATGACTTAGAACCGGTCACAACCGCTTAAACTTCCTCAACCCCCATCATCACCAAGAAAGCCCTCACTAACTCGTCAACAAATGGAAAGGTTATTTGCTCCTCCGTTGCGTGACGATATTGATGAACGTGCTCTGGTGTATCCATTGCTCACATTGCACAACCCGATAATATTCCTATACCGATACACCGCTACAACAACAATCTCATTGGGATGCACCTACACCAATTGACTCCAACACAACAGTTGAACACACCGCTTCCAACAATGATGAACCGGTGATGATATTCTCAATGAAGTACCCCACCGCAGATTTTGATCCAATCGTTCTTCAACCCGTTTGCCAATGAGATCGCCGCACGCGGATGTCGCGGAATCTTCAACAAACCATTTGAATCCTCGAATCTGCACAATGTATACCAACATCAACCCTACACATAGATGGACAAAAGACCATCCTCGGCTAACATCATTGGCAACCCGAATCAACCGATCGTTCGAGACAACGCCTTCACTCGGATGGTGAACATCGCATTTATGCACTCACCGTCCGCTAATCTGAACCTAAAAACATTAAAGACGCAATGACAAAAGACAAGCGGATTGAATCCATGCAAGAAGAACTCAACCAATTCAAACGTCTTGAAGTATGGGAGCCGGTTGAAAGACCAACGAGGGTCTACGTCATTGGTCTAAAATGGATTTGAAAAACAAATTGGATGCGGAAGGAATGTCATCCAAACAAGTCACGGCTAGTTGCTAAGGGTTATCGTCGGGGAAGAAGGGATAGACTTTGAAGAATCTTTTGCTCCGGTTGCTCGCCTTGGGGTGTTCGGATATTTCGCGTTCATGCTCATATGAACATGACGGTCTATCGATGGATGTCAAAACGGCGTTTCTAAATGGACAACTTAAAAAGCGGTCTATGTCACCAACCGATGGATTCGTTGATCCCGAGTTCCCGAACCATGTCTACAAACCGAACAAAGCTCTTTATGGTCTCAAACAAGCCCCTCGGGCATGGTACGATAAGCTATCATCTTTCCTCATTGCCAATAATTTCACCAAAGGCTCGGTTGACCCAACTCTTTTATACAATATCACGGGCACACATCTTAATTGTTCAAATTCGTGGATGACATCATTTTTGGGTCAACACATAAAAGTTTTCAATCGCTTTGCAAAACTCATGAAGAAAAATTTTGAAATGTCCATGATGGGTGAACTTACGCTCTTTCTAGGACCGCAAGTTCATCAATCACCCGTGGTATTTTCTTGAGTCACCCAAATATGCCCTTGAATTGTTAAACAAATTTGGAATGAATACCGTGATACCTATGCCACACCAATGGCTCATACTAAGAAATTAGATGTCGATTTACATGGGAAATTGGTTGACCCTACCAAAATCAAGTATTATTGGGTCTCTAATGTATCTAACAAACAGCAGACGACATTGTCTTTGCCGTTTATCTATGCTCCGCTATCACCGCGACCAACCGAAACCGCTTTCTACGAGGCTAAAAGATCTCCGATACATCAAGGGAACCATTAATTTGGGGATCCGTATCAGAAGGATTACGGTTTTGAACTAATCGCTTTTTAGGAGCGATCACGCAGGATGCTTAGACTCAAGGAAAAGTACTTCAGAGCTCTACAATTTCATTGATAAACCGTGTCTTGGCAATCAAAGAAGCGAGATTGTACATCATCGTCATCAACCAAGCGAATATGTAGCCATGTCCGTGTTGTGCTCAAGTCATTTGGATGAGAACACAACTCAAAGACTATGGTTATGTATTTGATGAATCGATGTCTTGCGACAATCTGAGTGCCATTGCAATCTCGTGCAACTCAATTCGCCAAGACTAAATCAAAGCACATCGATCACGCTATCATTTCATCAAGGATCATGTGGAGCAGTACCGTTGAATTATACTTTGTAGGTCTTGAATACCAATTGCGCATTTGCTCACCAAAGACTTGCCTCCCGCTAGGTTTAATGAGTTGATCCATCGAATTGGTATGAGGTGTTTGACTCGAGAGGGCTGGATGACCTTTTAAAATCGTCTTAAAACACATCAAACACCAAAACATCTTTTGTAAATAAATAAAATCTTTCAAAACAAAATACAAAAATATAAATCGATAAAACAAAAATATTCTTCTCATCTATTTTCTTTAACATGGCAAGTACCGTTCTTCCGTCAACACTTGCATCTCTCAAATTCGTATTTTTCCGATCAAGTGTTGAGGGGAGAAATTTATCGCAACCGCTTAAAAAATAAAATAAGTGTACTTGCATGTTATCACATCTCGGTTGTTTCGTTATACAAATGATGGTGGACTTTACGGCTCAATGACACTCCTCGGACTAAAATTCTTAAACCGTTTAAATTTATCAAGCGAGGGGAGTGTCGTCATGATTCTTTCTCAAAAATATTTATTTGGTAACCTAAATGGAAGTTAAAAGGCTTTGGTTGAAAAAGGAAAAGGTGGAGGGACTAAAACTGTCATAATCCGAAAGTATTTTTCAATAAAATGCCCCACCTACCATTCTAACCACATTTATTGCTAAAAACCTTCAAATCCTACGCCTAAAATCATTCAAGAATTGCGTGTCTCAGATCTTCATTTTGTAAGTGTTTGTGTGTTCATAACTAGATTACAAACAATGGTTTTAAACCATTTTCAAAGTTAACGGTTTGATTTTAACCTATGGGTGATTTTGTGTTCTACGCGTATGCGTATGAACACATAATCTTGTTTATGTGTTTGAAGTTAAAAGGATTGTGTCAAAATGATTTAATATCATCTATAATACTTTTCTAAACATCAAAACGCACCTAGACACACAATTGAGTGTATTTGAGATTTAGGGTTTATCCGTGAGAATTGGGTCTTTTCAAATGTGAAGGTTTTGGTATAAAAGATAGTCATATAAGGTTGTTTTCAAGTTCAATTGAACACATGTAAACCCGAAATCACCGAAACAACTATGATACTTAATTGAAAATTAGGGTTCAAGTTCATATAAATTGGGTATTTTTGATTCAAGGCTCATTTGATGTTAAAACTTGGATAAAACTACTTTATGGACTTCTTAGAACTACCGAATCAATATGATGTTCATCCCATGGCTAAATCTCATACGTAAGTTTAGGGTTTAGACTACGGCGTATGTGATTCTCGCGTAATGTTTACATGGACTAGGATGTTGTTATCTCGTGATAAATTATTGTTTTGTGTGAACATTGATGAGTTGATAACTTTATTTCGGGCTTTGATACGCTTAAACACTCGTAATCAAGGTCATAAGACTCTACGCGCTAAGGATTACCTACGCGCAGTGATGTTATCGCGAAATAAAACCCACGCATAACTATTACGCGTAAGGTTCTACATTGGGACCACGCGTATCCGTGAAGGATATGCGTGCGATGACCTCACGCATAAGGTCTACTCTTACGGTAAGCCTTACGCCAGGTTCTTATACGCCTCTGCCGTAAGCTCACGCGAAGGTCCCCTTTTCCCACGCGTAACATTTCTTACATAAGAAAGGATCCCACGCATAAGCTTTAGCCTCTGGATTATGTCACATTTGTTACGCGTAACTTTGTCAATCCTACGCTTAAGCCATTTTTGACCTTCATTGTGAATTGTTACGTGTACAAAACTTGTTAATAAACTTATCATAACGTCACGAATCCAATAATGTCACTAATAAACCAAAGCGTTTGATATGTTGTGAACAATAAGTGATAACATAAGCTTTAAAACTTAAAGTTAACTAACTCACGAAACATTTCACGGCGTCATTAGACTATTGGACATACAAGTGACTTAGGACTCGTAACAATCATTGACGTTGTACATTAAATAACTAGACAATAAGACCTTCATTGACTAACATTATGTCTTCGATATGTTGGTTCTTTTGGCTAATATTATTTCGAGATCACGACATGGTTGCTCAACCAAACATGGATGCACCAAATGTTCTCTCCATTGCGATATCTATCCTCATGGCTATCCAATGAAGATTGGAAAGAATAATCTCGAGTTGACTTGAGACTCTCACTTGCTCGAATCTTCATGTCTCATTGCTATCGATATTCTCGAGGACTCACCCATATCGAACATGCTTACTCACTCGCAACCATTCACGAGATCTACATCCAACAGTTACGGAATACTATGGAAAGGTCGAAGGAAGGATCGCTGTGATGATAACTCTAAACCACAAACAAGTCACTATTACACTGCGATTTAAAATCGCTCTCCTTATTCACGAAGTCAATCCAACCAAACTTTATGCCACACTTTGAAGGTTAACTCTCGATTCTTAATCAATATCGGTTATGGCGAGGCTACGGGGTAATCTCTAAGCACTCTCATGTAGAGCTTAAGAGCCTTCCTCAACCATGGAGAACACTCACATGATAATCACCAAGTCTATTTCGGTCGTGATAGCGGCTATGAGCATCCTAAGCTCATAGAAGCGCAAATATTTTGGGCATTCGTCAACATGAAACACATCGCTATTGAAGCTCGATTTGGGATGACATGATGTCATTTCTCGACAAACTTGGATCAAAATTCCTACATCGGATATACTAAAGCGTTGATACAGAGAGCACTTGGACTTCATCACGATATTCCCAAAGGCTCGATGACCCGCACAATCACGACATGTTGACGAGCCTATTCTATCTGTAAGAATCAAGGAAGCGTCTACAAAGAAACAAGGTGCCGTGCTCCATTTCCTTCTAAGCGAAGATGTCGAAAGCTAGAATCGTATCAAAGGTATCACGAAGCAATGACAAGGCAAAGTTGGTCATCTTGATGAAAAATCTTCCGGAACACTGTCGGGAGAACGAGAAGAGAAGTGCAGAAGCACAACAAGTTACGTGAGTCAAAGGAAGGTTCCTAAAGGAAAGCTCCTTCTAAAAGGATTGTTCCGTAAAGGAAGCCGAACCTATTCCCACACTTGAACCTCAAAGACAACTTAGGGATGAGAGCTCGAAGATCTTGAGAGCAGATGAAGAGGTTCATTACTCGCCATCAGAATCAAACACCGCCTCGATGACAAAACCTCCAAGTCCTCCAATTTGTCCAAGAAAAGGGAAGACTCGAGCTATTGTACCTTATGATGAGAGCTCGAAGAAGAAGAAGAAGCAATTTGATAAATCATACGGAAAAAGTTTCTAACGTCCGACATATTCAAAAGGTCATTGAATTTGCTAAAGATCAAATGGGTGGCCGGAGGATCAAGTGGTCTTGCCTCCTCTCGAGATCGATGCGGTTAATCACCCCGATAAGGGATCGGTGCCACCACTCTTCTCGCAACAACAACCGCTGTTGAAGACACTATTGAGTATGATTTTGAAAGCAGAAAGGCGAGAAAGAAAAGTCTAAGGATGGCGAGGATGATTATACAAAGTTTCTTACGGGCGATCCAACTCGCTCAAAGGAGAAAACCTCGAAACTCCTAAGGACATGAAGTCTCCTCAAGTCTCCTCATCATCGGACTCTTCATCTCATTCATCACCACCACCATCAACTAAGTCAACCGGATCATCATCCAAATCCGTGAAGAAACCACCAAAGTCTTGGATTTTCAAACACATGCAAGAATTGTGAAAACGTCAAACAAGTTAGAAAGAAGGACATGCTCAAAGAAAACTTAATTGGTATCTTTGAACAAATGCGATTTACATGATGAGAATGATGAGATGCGGAAAGATAGGAAAGCTATTCGGGAGTTCATGAGAAGTCATCGTCGTGGGGAACTAAATGAAATGATTGAAGGTTACACTCAAAAGTACCTTGAGGATATCGTTCCAAAAGTCCAAAAGGCTGGAAAAGTCGGCAAGAGAACAAACCACAAGTTTCTTCTCGACCTTTGTCCCAGGTGTGACAAAAGTATTTTCGGACAACTCACCCTAACATCGTAGCATTGGTCAAACATACAATGGCAAAAGAAGGCGATCTCTCGAATCGAGCTAATTGCGAAACTTGTGATGCAAATGTCAAAGAGATGCGGGCGTTTACTTGAGATGAAGCTAAATTTTTGAAATTCTACTTGACTATCAACTCGGATCATCATGCAAGGAGTCACCATTCAATCCAAACGACAAGAGATGGCGATGATAAGGATAAGGACTCGCACCTAAGCGTCGAAGCGATGCGGTCAATCTACATCTATGCCACCTCCTCCACATCGAACACGCACAACAAAAGTCTTCTCCACCACGGTCTTCCACCGATAAACCTCGGGACGATTCCGAGTTACCACCTTGACTCGTAAAAGCGGTGATCACTTTGAGTATACGGGTGGTGGCGATGAAGAGGTCCTGAGCCCCAACAACAACCCTCCTCTCCCAAACAAGTGAAGAAACCGAATCATCATCAAGGCCTTCAAAAGCAAGAAAAAGACGACTCGGCCGGATGTCGTATCATGGCTAGATGACGATACAACCGCAGAATTTGAATGGTTCTCACACTTGTGAACAACACTCCTACGAAGAAGGTCAAGAATTGGTGAGCGGTAGTACCTGGAGCATGCAAAAATCTTGCAAGAACGATTCCGTGTGAAGAAGATGGCGAACCGAGTTGAAGCGCATCAAGAATGGCGCATTCTTACATTGAAAACAGCTCGGAAAGTGCAATCGAGGTTGAATATCACCTTGAAAACATTGCTCGAGCCATGTCTAACAACATGGATTGGCTCAACCGAAGCAAACATCGACTTCACTAAGCGGAACAACCTCCATACTACACCGATGGACCAAACCTCTACCAACAATCGCCAACCGGATGAACCAAGGATTCCTTCGGATATTTTTCAACACGGACACGAATTTCTTCTCCATGGTGGCGATGGTTCAAAATCGCTACATCATTAACTCTTCCATTCCGCAGACTACCTACTCAAAGCGCATAGCTATCGAGGCGTGCAAATCACTTGTTCTCGACAAAGTGCAAGCATCGACCAAGATGCATTGTATGGGATTCATCATTGGCACGACGCAGAAGAATCTACTACTGTGTCGCTGGTTGAAGTCTCAACATGAAGTGTATTGCTCAAAGAACATCGTGGCCATCAAACACATTGATCTCAAGTCTAAATGGGACTACACATTCTTGAAGAATATCATAGTCAAACGACAAGATGAACAAGACTATGCATTCTCGGTGACTTTGAGAACTTGTCACTCAACGACATCGAAGACATGTACCTTGCCAAAGTGCGTGGTCGTATGAGACAATACTCATCGAAATTCAGCGTGAATTTATCAAGTCGGTTCTCGTATTCATTAGGCGATTGTGATCAAAGAGCGTGTCGAAGATATCCGGATGGTCGTTGAATCATATCGTAAGCGTGTAAACTTCACTCCACCACGACTGATCTTCGACATCAACCGGCTCAAACAACTTCGCTCATCAACAAACCTTTCGGCATTGTTTACGCGGTGAACTTCGCGAACCGCTTAATGGCGTGTAGTGAGCTCCATAAATTCGGGATCATACCTTGAAGATGGTTAGGGATGGATTGGCGTACAAATTGAAGGATATACGCCGAAGGTTGGGAATCCTAATATTTGGAACTCTCGGGATAGAAGGAATGTGAGAAGGATCATCACCATGATTGATGAGCGGTTGTTCGAAGGATCGATTCACGCACGGAGAGCTATGTTGGTGGTAGACCGGGATAAACATCACCGCTTTCAGCGCCATCATGCGCTCACGGGAACATCAACGCACTTCCGGTACCCTTGAATTGTTTCCTTCGTATGAATTTGGATGTATGATTATATATATGTGAATGGCTTGTGCACACATAACGATGTACAAACCTGTTTACGTCGAAAGGACCACGTAGTGCGCCTCGATTGCCACAATCCTTATAAAAGGAGCGTAAAGCTTCTTATTTTTGAGTAAAACCTATCAAACCTTTCACTTTTCAAGGTTTTGCTCAAAAGACAAGTACTTCCATATGATTTCAAAACCTCAACCGTTTATATCACTAGTTGAGGGGTATTTGATGAAAACTTTGTTCACAAATTGTTCACGATGGTCGCTCTTCCCGCACCACTCAAAATGGTCATATTTATTCTCAAAATGTTTCAAAAATAACATCTTATATGCCATTTTGAGGGAGAAAATTATGTGATAAGAAATATGTTGTACAAAATGCAAATGAATCATGTACCTCGGACTTAACCTACGAATTGACGGTACTAAACTGTTTGTAACTCGAAAATACTTGTCACGGACGGGTAATAATTTCAAGCTAGTTCGCTAGTGATGTAAGCGTGTCTCGCAAAAGACTTGTGCGAGTAGAAAGTACCATTCGAGAAACTTTTGATAGACATGAACTCGGCGGGTTTGACAACCTTCCAAGGTTTGTCTACACCTTCAAGGTAGTTATTAGAGTTAGTTGTCACCTAAAAGGCGACAATGCAACTCTTTAACTATTCAACGTAACCGTGTCTCGCGGAGATTGTCTATCTTTAGTGGATCAATTCATAAAGTCGCGCTCTTTCCTCACCGTGCATTTAACCATTAAAACTATTAAGCACATGTGGAGGGGAGTATTTATGCAAAACTTATCTCTCATTTGTGGTTCAAACATGTTTTCATCTACAAACCCTTTGAGAGATAATTTTTACTTCAGTGGTTATAATGGCAAACATAGGATAGTCATGGAGTTATAAGGTGACTAAGGTTAGGAATAACCGTCCTATGATTCGCCAGAGCCGGAGGATCTACCGAGGACACTACCATTAGTTAGTGTTAGAAGTCCTTAGGAATGATTATAAAAGGAGAAAATGAGAATCGGAGAAAGAAGGAGTTGAAGAATCAAAAGAAATGTAAAGTAAAGGGTGAAAAGAAATAGCCCTCAGTTATTCAACTTAGGGCGGACACCGGGTTCAATTCATATACTCTTGGTTGTCACTTAGTGACACCGGTATTGAAGATTAAAAGTCGTCATGGACCCGGTGGCGCATGCACTAAACCTTCTTAGCCACTCAAGTTTCTCTCAGCGAAACTTGTTTCATTCTCACAGGAACCCTACATAACCTATTGGCTTTCTCTTGAGATCATTTGGTATTGAAGAAGGAGACCCTCTCCTAGTCTCCGCTCGGAAAACCAAAGCACTATTGAGTCTAGAGCCACGAGATTCATCAAAAGATCTCTTAGGAACATGACATTTAATCACTTGTTGATCAACAATAAGATCTTGATGATTGATGGTTCATATCGAGTCCTTCACAGATCTTAGCAATCATCGAGAACATTTATGAGAAGTTCACATCGTGATCCTCGGTGATTGAATGGAAACTCTGCCGTGGTCAACATCAAACGACCACAGCGGTCGCTTGGTAACTCCCGTGGATTACGCGGAGTGTGTCTCAAACGGTCTGATCGTGAGGTGATGCTTGATGTACCTCGGCGACTCATCGAGCTGTAGATGTACCGGTACATCGCGTTATCTCACTTGTGGGACTCCGGTTCGAGAGCGGCCTTTGTAAAATTAGAGTTGTGTTTTCACACTATCTTGTTAACACTCTCAAGTTCAAACTTGTAAGTCTGGGAAACCGCTTATTTCTAACCGTTTGCAATGTTTTCTTCTTATGGAAGCTCGAGGCGGAATGATCGTCTTGATTCTTCTCATGCTCACGCCAACATCATCACTAATGGAGTTCTATTCAAAAGCAACACAATCGTCGAATGATTCTTCGTCAACCAAAGAATCTACAAAGTTAAAGACTTAGAGAACTTCATCAAGATTGAATTCCAGCGTCATAGGCGTGTGAGCATGTTGAAGAATGGCGTGGAGACATTGGAGCGTGAAGGCACTGAAGCGGCATCGATGCGAACAACAACATACTATCACTTTCACCACAAAGAACAAATGATCTAAGAACAAAGTTAAAGATGACGTCGAAGCTTAACCTTTCAAAGATAACTATCTCTACACCGGGAGATTGTTTAAATCAAGGCTATTCCTCTCACTAGAAAGAAGAATGCCGGAAGGCGTCACGACTACTATTACATCAACGCCTTCACCGTTTACATTCATATATACTTGAGGGAGATTGTTGGAATCACTCTAAACAATATTTCAAGTATTTATATTTCATATGTAATAGGTAGCTTTGTTATGACCTTTATGTTTGTTTAAGGTCAAGCTTATGTAGAAGGCCATAAGCAGATCCAAGCCCAATAAGTAATAGGGAAGGAGAGGAGTGTTGCCTAGCTCCTTGCCTATAAATACATTGTAATAACCTTCATTTGAAGGTTGGTTGTTCAAACTATTCTCTTTCACTACACTCTACGCTTAACCGGTCAAGTATACTTGTGTGTGTGTGTTTGGTTTACTTGTTCAATCGCCTTATCTCTTCTCTTATAAGCTTGTGTTGTAAAACTAGTGACCTAACATAGGTCCCTGTAGTTTGGTGTGAAAAAAAGGAGGGGAAGAGGGGGTGATCCAATGGTTGAGATTACTTTTCTCACTTTTCTCTTGAGATCAACTTTTTAAATGATCCAATCTCTCTCTCTCTCTATATATATATATATGGGAATATATTAGCTACAATTTATTGTAGCTAATTGGCTATAATTTTGTGCTTTAAATGTGGGTCCCTGATTCTTTTTGTGGGTCTAGATTCTTTTCTGTGGGTCCCTGATTCATTGCTAGTGTATTTTTTATGAAGGATTGTAGCTAATTGGCTACAAAAATTGTAGCCAAGCTATCCCCTATATATATATATATATATATAATTTGGTGCTAAAATTACATTTACTAGTTTTTTTTTGGTTTATTACACAATTTATTTAAGGACAAAATAAATAACAAATGCATGACTAGTTTATAAGGTATCATTTTTTATCCTTCCTACACTTAAATTGAACATTGTTACCAATATTCGAAAAGTAGCCTAAACGGTAAAGAAAGAATCAAAAGAGACGAAAGAAACTAGTATTCCCCTGGTTTGCTCGGTATGATCGAAGAACATAAATACTGTTAAATCCTCATCCAAGAAGATATGATAGTCTAAATGGTGTACTCATTCTCCAATATAACCTGTAAATCTTAAGAAAAACACAAATATACCTCACATAAGACCTGTCACACCCTCAAAATGTCGCAGTAAAATGGTAACGGTAGGCGTGACTTCATAGCGCAAAGTCACCAAGTATAAAGAATGACCTATATATGAACTATTTTTAAAGAGATACATCATTTGATTCATTGAAACAACATAAGTTTTTCAATACAAAGTTCTCAAGTTTCACAGCAACATAAATATAGTTTTTGGAAAAACATAGACAAATGATATAAGTCCATATAGAAAATCTTCGTGAATGTAACCGCCAACGGAGACTCCATGAATGGACTCCATGTATGCCAAACCAAGCCACTTAAAAATACTAAGAAATACATGCTAAGATGTCAACATAAAGTTGGTGAGTTCATATGTTTAAGTAAATGTAAATGTCAAGTGCGGACCACAAGTTTTCAGTGTGTATGACCATTATAACAAATAAATGTCACAGAAAAATGTATTACTATTACCCTAAGCTCATGACCCTGAAGCCTTAATGTTTTCTAGTTCTGGTGCCCCTACAAGTGTTCTTTTCCGTGAACACTCAAGTTCCTCAAATGATTATGCATCGGTTTCACATACCAGTTAAGTAGGGCAACTACCCGGACGGGGATCTCGAACCCAATAGATTTATTCACAACATTCGTGCTTATTACGTAATTAACGGTTCATGATAATGGAGACTTAATGAAATATTGTGTAACTTAGGCAATACGTAAAAGTTTTAAGTTACTTGTGTCTAAGAGAAAGTAATGAGCATGTAATAAGTAAACGAGTAATGTGTTCGAGTAAACAGACATTTATTTAAGTAAAACAAGTAAGGTATTTAAGTAAAAAAGCATGTATTCTCACCCTAAAGTAATTCAAAACGAGTAGTAAAACATGTAAAAGTGAGGCTATGAAACTCACCTCAAGTAATGAATGTACGCGGAAAAGTGTAACGTAATGTAATCAAACGGGAATCCTAACGTGACATAGGAATATAGTCGTTTTAGGGAATATGCAACATGTACTATATGCGTATGAGTTTTATGAAGTTTTAGCACCCTTATAAACTTGTAGTGAGGTTTTACGACTCAAAACATACTAAACGCAAGTTTCACTTTCCAATATTACGTTTTAAAAAAGTGTCCAAAATGAGTTCGGCTCAAGTTTAACGGGTCATAAGTTATTCGTGTCTTATTGGTTTGGGCCGATTTGAATTCCGGTGTCAAGTAAGTCGCGAGGACTTTAAAAAGTTCAACTAACGTTATTAATGGTTCTAAGCCTAAGGTCCTCGTAAATGGGCATGAAAGTGGTCACTCGTGTTTTTTTTCAATACGTAAAAGGAAACCTTAAAAATAATTTATAAACTTTTAAGTTCAACCCGAGTTCGTTTGAGTCTACTTAATTCGTTTTAAGTCGGTTTTTCCTATTTAACTCTTTAAATGTAGATGAACGTGTCTACTTCATTATTTCAAAGTTCCGATTTGAGAAAATAAGTTTTAGGTGTCGGGTTTTATTAAAACAAATAAAATGTCCAACAGTGAACTTATTTTTCAAAAAACTTTCACTTAATCAGGTTATTTTTCACTCATTTTCTAAAGTAGACAATTGTTTCCAAAGGCCTAAGTTCATCGTTTTCGAGTATACTTTTCAAAAATGATAGCCACTCGCTTCGGTTCTTCACCAATTATTTTATAAACTCAAAAACGTAACAAGGTGTCATTGCTGTTAAAAATCAGAATACTACACATAAGGTCTCGGGGCCGTAGCTCATTCGATATTTATCGTGATGTCTCAATTTTGGATTCCACAAAAAGGTCTAAGAGTGCTCTACAAATGTCTCAACTAGCTCGCTCCCTGGTGAATCAAGGATTAGGCAAAAAAAATTAGGGGTATACATCCCATTTGACACATGCATTGCACATTCAATCTTTTAGACCCCCTCAATAACGATCAAAACTCTATATAGATTTGGCTTAATTGCGTTGATGTTTATACCTAATGAAGGTGATTCTTGTTATAAAGTATTATTTTAGTGTTTCTCATAGATCCAAGATATACTCTAGAAGAAGCGATTTTTGAGACCTTGAGAAAATTGGTTAAGAAAATGTTCATATGAAACTTGCAATATGTTGTTATGCAATCTCTTTTAACACAACATATAGTTGTTTATGAATTAATATATTTTGTTTGTATCTTAAGACATGTATGGGATGGTTTAAAACTTTAAATGAGGGTCCTGAAATCAAAAAGCTTATTGAACAAGAAATTGTATCGTACATTGATGTTCACAAAGGATGTATATATGCATGGGAGCTTCTATAAATAAATGAAAAAAGAATCAAGGGTAACTTATGTGCCAATCTGTTGTGTTTACTTGGATGTAATCAACTTTATTAATGTGATTGTTTTTATGATAAAAAACTGTTGTTAGATGATGTTTTTAACATACTAACTATTAACATATTTGTTTATTCTCGACTTGTACCAAACAAAACAATCAATTCTCTCAAGTCCATTCACGCACTCCATTCTTCACTTCTACCAAACAGTGGAATCATTTCTTGTTTCTCATATCCATTCTCTTTCTATGTCATTCCATTATGTATTGCGATTCTATTCTATGTGTTTCGGTTATACCAAACGCCCCCTTAGAGGTAACATGAATGATGCCTCTTATTTGAACTATAATAAAAGACTGATCAACAATTCTAACTGGACCAAGTGTCTACATGTCAACTTATCAACAAAAAACAGGCCGTTAGCAACATATTTAGGCATGTAGAAACATTTTAGCAACGAATTTAAAGCCTACAACGTTATTTGCAACACTCAATAGTAAGTTGTGCTAACGAGTCTGAATTTGCGACACAGCAAGTGAGCAACTAAACATAACGACGTTTGTAGCAACACTTGAAAACTTATCATGGAAATTTTAGTGACGCGTATGTTTCGAGTCTTGGCACTCGTCGCTATTGAGGGTAGTCGCTAAGCGCATAACTGTTGGCATCACAAAGTTCATGACACTATCTATGCCACCACTCACGTCACAAATTTGAAGGATGTCGCTTTCCAGTAGTTATTGGCGTCGCTAATTTGAATGAAATCGCTATTTGCCACCATAATTGTAGGTATTTATAGTTTAAAATTTAATAAAACTATTTAAATGTCATCTAGCATACGAAGTACATATATAGGAACTCACTAATTTGCTCTGGTGGCGGAGCAATGGTGGTGTGATGGCGGTGACGAAGAGTTATGTGTAATCGGGATAGAAGAAGTGTGATTTTTAGGGAAAGTCGGAGGAAGTTTGGGAGGTATGATGGTATACTTAAAGAGAATAGAAAATAATAAAAATGATAAAACTGTCAATGGGTCTGGTAACTAATTAATAAGTTATATACTCATTGCCTTCTTAAAAATTACATCTGCCATGAGAATAGTTGAACACAAAAATCCAAATATCTGTTAAGATTATAGATATACATGTTGCAATTACAACGACGTAAATAGTGACATGTTCAAGGAAGTCTTTAATATAACGACACTTTATCGACATGGTTTTACCATGTCGCAAGCTAATGACACCTCTAGCGACAACATTAGGAAGTAATGAATTACCGACTTCGCTAGCGAGTTGGTAGAGAATGTGGCAAATCTAGCGACATATTTTGCGACCATCGCAAACATATTGCGGCATGCTTGGCGACGAAGTTTGCAACGTTATTGGCATACAACGCTAAAACAGTCGCTACTTATGTCACAATTGCGACTTCAAATATGTCGCTAAATGTGTCACTAAAAGGCCAATTTTCTTATTATGCATTATTTGCCTTATAAAAGATGAATATTTATGAAAAGTTTCTCATTATTTATGAAACCATTATAACTAATTAATATCGTAGAACTTTAGAGCAGATTTACACTGCAATTTTTTTTGACGATCGTAATGTCTTAGACAATTATATATTAAGATCTACTACAGGACGTGTGGAGCTTACGCTCATGTCAGCAAAGCTAGTCTACTCATGACAAACTGCAAGGGTCACAGGGCAGCACCCCTTGCGAGTCTAGGAGGCATCACATCTTACTTGGGGGTCTAACGCAATGTTCTTGAATAGTTTTATGGGATGGTAGGAAAATGAATGAGAGGATATAAAATTATATAGGGTGCGTTTAGTTAGAGAAAAAATTCTCTTGTTTTCTATCTCTAGTTTTGCAAAAATTTGGAAGGGAAATTTATTTCGACAAAACACTTGAAAGTATAGAAAATGCATTTAGTTGATGTTTGTATTTTCTAGTTTGAATAAGGGGAGGGATGGGTTGTGGGTTACAAATGAAAACATGAAAGCAACTAAAATTTGTTTTGTAATTTTCCTTGTTAAGTTATGAAATAGTAAATTTTGTGTTTTGCAAAACATTTTGTTGGAAAACGCTTATTTGAACACGATATTTGTTTTTCTTGTTTTCCACAAAATATTTTATGAAAAATAAGGGTGTTTTCCTCTAACTAAATGCAAAGGTAGTTTAGTTGGAGAGAAATCTTGATTTTTCAGAAAATTTTCATATGAAGGGGAAAGCGAAACCCGTTTAGTCGCGTTTTCCAATAATTTTAAAATATGAAATTCTCGTTTCCAACTTTTAATAGAAAAATGAAAATAATTTCTTGCATACCACTTTTTTTCGTTTAAAATAATACACGATTTCATTTTACCCTACACTTTTATCACGCTCCTCGATCCTCCATCCTCCACCTTCATCTAAACAACTTTTCATTTTAAAAAGGAAAATATAACTTCAACTAAACAACTTTTTCACTAACTAAACGGCCCCTTAGTGTTCTCAATTTTTTTTAAAAGAGGAAAATAAAGGTTATGATAGCATAAGTGGCAAGACTTTTGTAGAGCTGATTGGGATAGATACCAAATAGTCATATCTATAATGACTTGTATGCCGATTATGCCCTTTCTAACACATAAAGACAACGCAAATGAAGGGTATAAAGGTAATTTTGTCAATTTCCTTTCGCTCTTACAGCTCAGGAACACAAAATATATATATCATGTCATTTCTTTTCCTTTTTACTTTCTTCGATTTAAAGAACACAAATTTGTGTCTAATTTTCTACTATCCAATCATTTCTTTCTTCATTTCATCATATCATTTCTTTTCTTTTAATGAAAATTTCGATAACATAGTGTCAGCTCATACTGCAATAGTTATAATGATTATGCGTTAGCAAAAGATAGTATATACACGAAACACACGTTTCTTTTGAACTTTTGCGAACCTATTCTGACTTTACTAACTAGTAACAGTTCCTGTCACATTGGTACATATCAGGGGTCTTTGCAGTTTTGTTTAATCTCAACACTTGGAGAAATCTCAGACCTAACCTCACAGGTAGTTATTCCAATAAAAACAAACCGGGCTAAACCTAACCTCAATATTTATTAGCAGCTAGTTAAGCTACAATTTGGTTAGAGTTTAACTATTATACAGAATCTCGCTAAAAAATGTATAGCTTCCAAAAACATGATTAACAATCAGTAATTAACTCTCATCCAAAAGACTTGATATTAAGTTTAAACTGCCTAAAAAAGAGTAACCAAAACTTGGTGGGAAGTTTATAATTTCATCACACGTGAAAGATGTGTTTGAGCTCGTATCCTTTTTAAAAGGGATATAATTTCTCATTAGTTTAATTTACAGATTTTCGTGATAACAAGAATATGAAACAAATATGTAAGAGCAGCGCTACCTGAGATGAGCCAAGAGGGCAAAAGACTTGATATGATAATGATTTTGGTTAAATCAATCATCTTCTAGAGGAAACTACTAATGTACTTTTCAAAATATACTAGTTAATTATATCTATGATGTAACCGGAGAGAATCAAATAAAAAGAACTCTTTTCAGATAAATTTATATTGTAAAATGTCTTCAAAACAACTGGGAAGTTGGCGAGAAAAATTTAAGTTTTCTTAGAAAAAAATTGACACTGTTTTCTTTTTTTTTAAAAAAGGTCATGGTTTGAAATCTCTCATTTATTACCATGATGATATGTGATTACCTCTCTCATTTGGCTGTGGGGCTGGTCGTTGGGGCCCGCCAAAAGGCCGGTTACCTTTCAATGGTTCTCTTACACACGACCTCCTAAAACCATCGTCAGGATCTCGATCACGATCTTATAATCTTCTGATTTTCGACGATCTTATGAAAACGATCCGGATCCTACATGGGATCTTTCTGTTTTAAGATCTTATAGGATCCCGTCTTTACCATACGATCTTACGATCTAATCCTGTCCGATCTTCTTTTTCAATTACAAATTAAAAAGCTACAAATTTATGAGTTGTTTGTTTGTAGAATTTAAAAAAAAAAAACGTGTTAATCTTTTTAAACGTTTATAATCGTAATTTAGGACAACGTTTATATGAAATATTCGTAGTATTTTATGGTTATAATGTATTAGAATTTGTAGATTTATATAAAATTACATAAACCTATAAGAAATAACGTTAGAGTAGGATCTTAAGATCCCGATCCGATCTTCGATCGCGTCTTTAGAAAGATGAAAACGATCGCGGATAGGATCCGTCTTAACAACCTGCGCAAAACTGTTGAAAAGATAATCAAAAGACTTGCGACGACTATTTGTTTGTCGCAGCTTCGTGCTGAGTACTATGCTACTGTTTAATTTATTTATTAATTCTCTTTTGGTTGCGAGGGAAACCTCTCCTGAACCATCTTTAATTACATGGAAAGTAAACTCCGGACTCCACATACCACACTGCAAAACCATGGAGCCTTAAATCACTAGCCCTCCACGATTATGTATTATATAAGCTTAGGGAAAATGATCCCAAGGAGTTGCAGCTTAAAGAATTATGCTATTGCTTTAAATATTAGAGAAGGTAATTAATCCCAAGGAGTTGCAGCCTAAATAATTATGCTAGTGTGCTTTATATATATATATAGGCATATATAGGAACATTAGGAACATAAAGGAAGTAACCATAAAGTGCATGCAAACTGTATCAAAAGTCATAGAAACTCAAACATAAACAAAAATGAAATGTGCTCATGTTCTGGTAATACCTTATCCAGCACAAGGCCATGTGCTTCCTCTTATAGATGCCGCCCGGCACTTTACCAGAAACGGTCTCAGGGTCACGTTTGTGAACACAGAGGCCACTCACCAACGGGTTATGAATGCCTGGTCCAAGAAAGATGATCTGAGTGATTTGATGCAGATGGTTGGGATTCCAGATGGGATGGAACCATGGGAAGACAGAAATAACGTGGGTATGTTAACTAAAACCATGTTTCGAGTCATGCCCAGCAAATTAGAAGAGCTAGTAAACGATATTAACAAAACAAATGATGAGAAAATTACCTGCATTATTGCTGATTATTGCATGGGATGGGTCTCAAAAGTTGCACAGAAGTTGGGTATTAGACTTGCAACTTTTTGTTCCGGCTCGGCTGCACTTATGGCCGTGTTCATGAGTATTCAAACTTTGTTGGATGACCAAGTTATAGATAGCAATGGTGAGATAATACTCTTTACTAGTTTATAAAATTAACACTTAGCCTGATGAATTGACATTTCTCTTCAGGAGTACCACTGAGAGATCAAATGGTTCAGCTGTCAACTAACATGCCACCTATGGACCCTAAAAAGTTTTTATGGGCTTGCATAGGCGACTCGGCCACAAACAAGATTATGTTTGATAACATGGCTCTCGAAGGTAAGGTAGCCGCTGAAGCAGCAGACTACATAATTTGCAACTCGTCCATAGAGCTGGAGCCTGGGGCACTCACCTTATTTCCAAAGATATTGTCAATAGGCCCCCTTTTGGCAGCCAACAGAGAAACAAAGCAAGCAGGACACTTCTGGAACGAAGACTCAACTTGCCTAACATGGCTTGATCAACAACCAGTCTGCTCAGTTATCTATGTGGCATTTGGGAGCCTCGCGATATTAAACCAACTCCAGCTTGAGGAGCTGGCGCTAGGACTTGAACTAACCAACAAGCCATTCTTGTGGGTAGTACGACCTGGTGCGATTGGCAATACAGAGTATGTCTACCCAAGTGGCTACATGGACAGAATAGGCACTCGTGGAAAAATAGTCAGCTGTGCACCTCAACAAGAAGTCTTAAACCATCCCTCAGTGGCTTGCTTCATGAGTCACTGTGGCTGGAACTCTACCATGGAAGGTGTCAGCAACGGCGTTCCATTTTTGTGCTGGCCATGCTTTTTTGATCAGTTTCTTAACACAAGTTACATATGCGATATCTGGAACACTGGTCTGGGATTGAACATAGATGATACTGGTATTGTCACACGAAGACAAATCAAGACTAAAGTAGAGCAGCTGCTCAGCAACAACTTTATTAGACAAAATGCAGTGAATTTGCAAGAAAAGGCGATGGCCAGTGTGCGAGAAGGAAATTCCTCTAGCAAAAATCTCATCGATTTCATTGATTGGGTAAAGAAAGGAAAAGACGATGAACCTGCAAATGATTTTTCACAATCTTCCAGTTAAGTTGCGGTTCATTATATAGCTATTGAATCATTTCATAATAAGAGGGGATAAATAGATGAATAAACTTAACATGATACGTATTATTACTTTGTTAGTTTTGAAGTTAAGATCAAATCACTTTCTAGTTTGTACCATACCCAAACTTGTGATCAACAACTTAATAAAATATTTGGCTAAGGCCACTTACTTCAGTTACAGCAACCTAGAAACTGGCTTAACAATGCATACAGGACCAAGTGTTTCCATGTCAACTATTTGCATCAGTTTCCCTTATAGCCAAATATGTTCATTTTCCCCTAATTGGCATGCCTTTGATTTCAGCTTACACTTCAGTACAACAATAAAGATAAGATTAAATTAAAACAAGACAATGCTAGACTAATTAAAAGGAAAACTTTACGTACTTAAGATCAAATTGAAATGAAAATCGGCTTTCTAGCGTGTAATGGTCTTTTCTAACCGATAGGGTGACTAAACTCGTTAGCTCCGTCTATAATAATACTTTTGAACAAACTTTAACTTCTGGTTTGATAATATTTTTTGGAACAAATGGTAGATTATATCATTAGTGTATTGGAAACAAGAAAAAAATACGAACTAATCATCAGTTCTTTGTTCCAGTAGTACAAACTTGTTTATAATTTTTACTAAAACAAGCACCATTTATTATTGATTAGGAAAAATTACCAGTTGACCACAAAAGTTAAATGAGACTCTAAAATCCATGCAAAGGTTTTGCTTCCACACAATCAAGATGGTTTGGTAAGAGGACCACTGTGTCACCAACAACCTTAGAAACCGGTCATTAATAGGGTTCTACATATATAAACCCAACAAATAAGAATGAGGCTGGTTCAAGTCAGTTATTTGAGGCTTAAACGGATAGTAAACGAACTAGTTTTTCTGTCATGTTCAATCAAATGACCAGCATGTTCATTTGAACAAATGCAGGATTAACTAGTCGATGATTCAGTTCCCTTATTTATTTCTAAATTAAAGCAAAAATCATAAGCTATATTGTTTTTATAAAAAAATTTATCTAGATGTTTCTTGTAAAAGTCTAATTAAGGGGAAGGGGCCACCAAATGGATATGATGCCAACATAAGTACTTGTCATCATATCTTCATATGGTCCCTGAAAAGATCTTACCTCGTCTATCAGTCATTTCTATGTGAAGAGGCCAAAGATCAATATATAACATCACTTTTATTATAGCAACCTAAAAGTTTTAATCAAAAGAAAACAGGCAAATACATTTATACATCAAGAAACAAAACATTCAACTGACTCCTCTACGGGTAGGACATTGGTTTTTTGTTTCAAGTACAGCTGTTAGAATCATAGATTGTTTTCTGTTAATACTGATTCAAAGGCTCTCACGATGAATATTAGTGTAAGCTAACTTAGGAAATAGGTCTTGTAGACTTAAGTGAGATTCTTGATCGCTAGTCGCTAAGAAAACCAACACCGTTAGCCCACCGCGGAGCGGGGTTCGCGGTCAACCTCCGGCGTGAGTAAGTGATAGTTTTAGAGATAAAGTTGGTTCAGAGAGAGAGAGTGTGTGTATGTGTTCTGGTTTGAATAGTAGCGGCGCTCTATTTATATGGTTGGCCTTTACATCGTGTTACCAAGATCATGGGTCGTGAGCGACGACTGGGAGTGGGGAGTGGCGTGGGTCGGCTCAGGAGTTTGTCGCGTTCTTTGTGATAGCGACACTTTTAAGCGGAGTTATCCCGCTTTCCTTACAGGGACTGCAGGTTGCGATACGTTTAATCTGACGAGATTCTCACCTTATCGTTGGGCGGTTGTGTTCCTCTTTGGACGCGCGTCTGGTCCGCGGAATGGCTTAGTGGCCATTCTTGGGGTATATATTTAGTCATGACCGAACCATATGGGTCAGAGAGTATTATATAGTCGTGCTTAGTCGCGTCGACCGTATTGGTGCCGGGAGGGTCATCGTGATCAAGTCCCAGGTCTAGTTGTGCTTGTTAGTCTCATCAGAATGCACGCTGACTAAGTTATTCCATGTACCGCGGTTGGGTGTCGTAGGAAATCCTAGTCAGCTGCCGATTGTGTTTTCCACTTACTGCAAGGATGTGCGTTACATGTCCGCGGGATTCGCGAGCGCCTCGGTAGCGTATTTTCGATCGACAAGGCGTTTGGTTGCTTCCGTCTCGTTCGTTGATCTAGGGCCGATCCGGGCGTCGGTTATGGTCGATGGCGTGGCGCGTTTCGATCGTTCGATTGACCGTTGGTTTTACTCTTGGGAGTATAAATACCACTTTTTTACCAGCTCTTTGTTGCCATTTCGTCTTGCGAGTAAAAAGAAAATCGTCAACTAAGATCGTGTATGCTACAACTTGTCGAGTTAGGTTTTCTTTCCTCGTTGTAGTTCCATGGCTAAGAAACTTTTAAGCGATTTTACCTGTAAGCTATCTCAGAAAGATTTGAGTGATTTTTGCTCTAAATATCACATCCCCTCAGCTGTTCATCCTCTTCTTCCTGGCCCTGATGCCACCATAAGAGATGCCCCTCAGGGTAAGATAGGGGTATACACTAGGTTTTTTGAATTTTGCAATTTTAGGATACCCCTTTCCGCGTTCCTGTGTAGGGTTTTGGAGTATTTTCGGATCCACTTGTCGCAGATTATACGTGTTGGCCATTGCTAGGATTAGTCATTTGAAATCCTTTCTTCAGTCTTGGTGGAACCCCGTTGTACCTTTGTTTAGGAAGTTTTATTACTCGGAATGAAAGATGGGTGGATGACCTAGAAGCGTAAGGGTCCTAAGTCATTGATTGTCTTGGTTTGTTATACCGCGCCCTAGACTACGTAAAGAATTGGAAGGAGTACTTCTTTTGGGTTGATGCGACCGTGTTTCCTTTGGCTATCTCGTGGAGCGAGAAAGTTTCTGATGATCGTGACCACCTCCGTGATGAGCGGCATTGACCTTGAGTTATTCGTCGCCTTGATACCATCTTGGCGCTCCGTTTAAGAAGTTGCCGAGCCTTTTCTTTGCTTGGTTGGGCTTAGCCGTGCACAGGATGATACTACGGTAGCTGCCTACCTTTAACCCGGATCTGAGTGGGTGGGTTTTCCTTTTAGGGTTCTTGCGCCTTACTTTCTTTTTCCTTTCCTCGTCTCTTTTACTAACGCCTGTGTTTTTATTGTTTGTCTTGCAGATATGTCTTTGTTTGCCTTTATCAACCAGGCAGATCCATTTGAGGTGACGTCCGGGGAGAGGACTTTACTAGAAGGGGAGAAGGCGCCCAGGATGAAACTGCTAGCCGTGTCATCGAGCCCTCTGAGAGTACTATCACCTTAGTCCGAGAGACTATTGTGGATAATGTTGAGGCGGCTAAGGGCGATAAAGTAATTTGGGAAGAAGAGGTTAGGCTTCTTTGTTCCTTCAAAGCAACCGAGAAGAAGAGGCTTACTTATCTTGGTGAAGGATGCCAGGTCCACTGCTGGTATGGCATCTTTGTTATGTTGATGATTTTTCTTGTTTTTTGCTTTGAGAAGAAGAGGCTTACTCAAGTGTTATTATGCAGGGGATGCGACCGCGGGGTCTGCTACTGTTATGGAGCTTCGTGATGAGTCCGATTCTGGTCCTCATCCGCAGGAAGTAACCCATGTTTCTTTTGAGGCTACTCCGGACCTTCAGGCCAATCCGGATTCTACTTCAAAAACATCCACCACTGCTCATCAAGAAAACTTAGATGTGGATATGTCCGGTCCTTCTGAGCCGCCACTCATACAACAGGAGAGCTCGTTTAGGGTTGAGTCTCCCCTGCAAGAGCAATCTGGTCACCGCCCCGCGGCATCCGACGATGACTTCTATGAGTCCTTGTCCGTGGATACGGTGGAGGCGAAAAATACTTATGTCCCGAAGTGGTTGCCCACAAATGAGTTAGGATGAATGACCCACGGATGCGCGAGTATATTGGACAACCTTGCTGCTCACGGTTGTTGTCTACATTCGCAACATACGCTGGAGTTCTTTGGGCGGTATAACATGATGACTGTATTCGCGTGTATGTCTTCCGAAGTGCGTTTGCGGCTACGATTTGAGCTTAACGGACTACCAAGTTGAGCAGGGAGGCTCGAGAGGAAAAGAAAATGGTTGAGGCTCGAAGGGAAAATTCAAGAGCTCGAGGTTGAAGCGCGGAGGCAAGGGTCTCCATGAGCGGGTTGGGTCGCTTGAGTCGAAGCGGAAGAGCTTAAGAGGTTGCTGCGGCGTGGCGCGATTGGAGGTATGATCGCGAAGGATGAGCGGTGGCCAATCTTCTTGTTGAAAATCTTGAGCTAAAGGGTAAAGTGGTAGGGCTTACCTCATTTGTGGTGAGCTTAAGGAGCAGGTGAAGGATGCAGGTTTTCTGGGGGAAAAATTGAAAGAGTGTGAGGAAAGAGTCCGCGGTGAGTATGATAGTCAGCCCGCGAAGTTAGATCAGAGGTTGGCGGAACTCAACCGTGACTTTGATGAGGAGCTATTCCCGGGTACTCTGATGGCTATTGAAGGGAAGAGGTGGGTGATCGGGCATGGTTTCCTTGCGCTTGGATGGCCTTCAAACGATCGATGAGCTTGAGATGCGGTTGGGGCCTGTATTAACAAGGCCGTCGCCGAGGGCCTAAGGCGAGGGTTTGAGGCTGGGATTGTCCATGGTTGAAGGGTCAAAGGCGGAGCAGATCAAGGCCTACAATCCAGCGGGCTAAGGAGGTTTACAGCGAGGCATCATTCGCCTTAGCGATGTTCCTTCCCTTCTTGATTCCTTGGAGGCTTGCAAGGATTCCTCTTTAGAATTCCTTATGTCGCGACTTGTGTTACAAGAGGAGGCCGGGGTAGTGTGGGGGTCGTTTTTAATCCCGGTGGCGGAAGAGGTTGCTCTTCCCAACTCTTTCTTCATACCATTACAGGGCCTTGCCGCGCCATTCTTTGTGTACAAGGAGAGGAAGCAGGCGTATGGTAAGTTTAATGTTTGGAATCACAGTGCTTGTTTGGAGGTTGAGCATCGTGTCACTTCTCTGGAGAGCCTTCCATGGTGATCGTTTCCCTGGTCCAACCCTTCCTCCGAGTTCTGGGTCCCTACCGGGAGGATGAAAAAGAAGAAAAAGCGGTGCTTGGCGATGATATGTTTGGCCTTGACATTCTTGATGGTCTGGGAATGTGAGTTGGTCTCTTATGGGCGGCATTTAGACTATCCGCCTTTTCCATCTGTTGTGAAGCTTTATTTATGTTTGATAGAATCGCGGTTGTTGCGACACCATTTTTGTAAGGGGTATGCCCCTGTGTACTTATAAAAATATTTGGTGAATTTAATGAAACTTCTTGGTTAGTTGTACCGTGTTTTTTTATATATTTGTCGGACTTAGTTGTTCGGGGCTTTGAGTTGTACCCTTGGCGCTTTGGGAGTCAGGGGTATCAACAATGGTCGATGGGTTTGCAATACCACTTATATGCCCGAGTCAATTTTGAGGTTGCTGGTCCTTTATGCGCGACATTGTTTGCAGCGGATGTGATAATCATGCGAAAGATGTAAAAATGTAAATGGATCTTTGTTTTGGAAAATTTGTAGAGCGGGCCAGGCATCTACGTTTCATTACTTAGAAAACATTACAAATAGAAATAAGAAACATGAAAATTTAAAGTTCCCCTTGTGTCCGGACCTGATCCGTGGTCAACTTACAAAAGACGGGGAAAACTTACTTACGCTTAGATGTAACATTTCTTCAAGTTGCGGATGTTCCATGTTCTCGGGAGTATCTCCCCATCCGCGGCTCTGAGCTTGTACGCTCCATTCCCTAGTGCCTCCATCACTTCATATGGCCCTTCCCGTTTGGGACCAAGCTTTCGGTGTCCTCCGCTCTACTAGCCGTTGTTGCGGTGACAAATTCTCCGGGTCGAAGGCCGTGCCCGTACTTTGGCGTTGTAGTAGCCCTCCATCCTTGCTTTGCTCGCGCCTCTTCAATGGCGCGGCTTCGTTTTCCTCGGGATGTCGGTTTAAGCGAAGCTCTTGGTCATTGGAGATTTAGTTTATGGTCGTACATCGGAGACTTGGCATTCAATCTCTGGGATAAGCGCCTCGATTGCCATATGTGAGGAAAATGGGGTTTATTGTTGCTTGTTTTGATCATAGTCACATGCGCCCATAGCACATCGCACTTCTTCCACCCAGTTTTTGCTTCCTTTCTCCAACCTTGCTTTAATGCCTTCTCCCAGACTTTTGTTCGCGCTTTCGACCAGCCCATTTGCCTATGGGTGCTTCTTGATGCAAACCGTTGTTTGATGTTGAGCTTGACACCAATCCTTGAATGGGTTGTCGCGAATTGCTTTCGTTGTCGATACTATCTCCCAGAAGCCAAGGCGGCGGACTATGTTATCCCAAACAAACTTCTTCACTTGCCTTCACGTGATGGAGGCTAAGGGTTTAACTCGATCCATTTAGTGAAGTAGTCTATTGCGACGATCATAAACTTTACCTTCAGGGGCCTTACAGGAAAGGTCGCGGATGTCGATACCCCACTTGTAAAAAGGCGAGGAGAAGTGATTGGGTCGATTTTGTTACGGGTTTTTGGTGCGGGCGGTGGACTTGGCGATCTTCGCCTACATATTAGCTCGCGTGCGTCCACTGTGCATCGTCGACCAATAATATCCGGACCTAATTGCTTTGGCTACCACGCCGCTGGGCGGGTGCATGCTACACAATCCTTCGTGATTTCGCGACACGTGGTTAGCTTGGGTGGGGCCTACACGCCAGACCAAGGTTCTAGGAAAGATTCCGGAATAGGATTCCGTCTTTCAACGCGTCTTGCCTTGCCTTGATCCGTAGCTTTCTTGCCTTGTTGTCATCCATGGTAGTATTTCATCCTCGTGTACTCAGCGGTGTCATCCAAGTATCCGTCTTCTTCCACGATAGCTAGTACTTCCTTTTCTTGATGGATTTTCTTTTAAGACTTCCAAGGACTGTTTTGTCGGTGGGCAAAGCGGTGGATGCAATTTGCTTAGTGCGTCTGCTTGTTTGTTTTGGGTCCGGGGAATCTGCCTGATGGAGAACGTCCGGAACCCTTCAATCAATGCTTTGGCCTTCGCCAAGTAGCGCGCCATGCTCTCCTCCTTCGCTTCATATGCTCCGTTTATCTGGTTTGCCACGAGACGGGAGTCAACATTTGCTGATAAGTCTTTTACCCGCATTTGTTCAGCAATCCTTAGTCCTGCGATTAGTGCCTCGTACTCAGCCTCGTTGTTAGATGCCTCGAACTCAAAGCGAAGGCGTGGGTGAATTCTGCCCCTCGGGTTTGTCGAGGATTAAGCTGTTCGGACCCTCCATGCACGAAGATCCGTCAGTGAATAGTTTCCACGGCTCGAGTATTGTTCTTTGGTCCTTTTTCTTGTCGAGTTTCTTCCTCGGAATCTCGACAATGAAGTCCGCTAACACCGTCCCTTTATGGATGTCCCGGTCGAAAGGTGATGTCATGTTCATCCGACTCTATTGCCCGTCGGCCATCCTTCCGCTCTTTTACATCTTAGTCAAAACTTGCTTTAGTGGGTGATGCGTGATGGCCGCTCTTGGATGTGCTGAAGTATCGTCGCAACTGCGGGATGCATATACTAGTGCGGGACTAGCTTTTCAAGCGGTGTAATTCACCTCCAGGGCCTTTTAGGCGCGGTGGCGAAATACTTGGTGTTGCCTCGACTCACTGCTGTTAACAAAACCGCGCCACTGACTTCTTGGGGCCGCGGCTAGTACATGATCGGCTCCTCCTTTGGTTGTGGGCGATGACCATTAGCGATTAGCAATGTCTTCGCTTCATTTCTTTGAGCGCTTTCTCTGCGTCCGGTGTCGATGAAAGTCGCTTTTTAATGCATTTCTTGACGTTTTGAAGAATGGAAGGGACCTTTCCACCGATTTGGACATGAAACGGTCGAGGTGGCTAACTTTCCATTCAGAGTACTTCCTTTTTGGTCGTCGGGGATGCGAGAGTAGTCGCTGTGCAGACTTATGCGGGCAAGCTCGATGCCTTCCTTGCTTACCACATTACCTAGAAACATGCCTGTTCCGCCCCAAATGTGCACTTGGGGTTAAGTTTCATGTTGATGTTCCTTGGGTCTTGAATGTTTCATTCATATCCACGAGTACTTCTTCCTCTCGAATGGCTCTTGATGACTAGATCGTCGACGACACTTCCAAATTTCTTCCAATCTGTTTCAAACGCATACATCACAAGCCTTTGGTATGTGGCACCGTTCTTTAGACCGAAGGGCATTTTGGTGTAACGAGAAGATGCCTTGGTTTGTGTGGAAACGCTATCTTTTCCTCGTCCCCTACCGCCATTTGTATCCGGTGATACCCTTTATGCAGCGTCGAAAGCACTTGAATGGGTATCCGAGAGGATTCGACCTTCCATCGATCTCAGAGGGTAGCAATCTTTAGGCGAGCTTTGTTTAAGTCCTTGAAGTCGCGCATTCTCGACTCCGTCGCTCTTTTTGACGAGCACGGGGTTAAACAACCGATCGTGGTAGTGTACTTCTTTCATGATTCCAGCGCCGCTAGCTTGGTAACATCCTCGTTGATTGATTTGTTTCTTTCGGGGCTGTCCCTCTTTTTTGTCGCCGGGGTCATAACGTCTCGGACATTCCGTTTGTGTTCGCGATCGTCCGCGGAACTCGATCATCGGAGGGCTCCCAGCAAAGATGTCGAGTTATTCTGGCGGTCGCGAGGCTTTTCTTCCCCGCTCGACCCTCCTCCGATGGTGGCCGTTTGGTCGGGAATCTGGGGTTGATTGCCGCGCGACTCCTTCCGCCATACGCCTGCGGTTATATGGCGGGGTTACGGTTCGCAACCATTACGCATTCATTGGGACCGCCTTGTCCTTTGTGCAAAGTCGCGACTCCGTCGCAGTAGGAAATTTGACATCCCATGCGCCGTGGATGGCACTATTCTCAGCGCCCTAATCCCGGACGTCCAATTATCCGTTGTAGGGAGAAGGGATCGTACCACCATGAAGTTCATCCACGCTTGTGCCGACCTCTCTCGCGTCTCGATGTCGCTTCGAGAGGATGCGCCTAGCGGCCATGAGAGTTCTCCGATGAAACCCGAGTGGTGATGAGCGGGGATTAATCTTTGCGGATGTGCGGGCAGCTTGTTGAAGCAATGTTCGTATAGAACTTGAAGCGCTTAGTTATCGCGTACATCACGTGAATTGTACACCTTCTACATCGCCTTGATTACGGTGGGTGGTCGTCCGGTCATCTCGGGATATGGGGGAAAAGATATTTCCATATTCAAGACCGCGTCTGACCCGGCTTGGGTTTGACCGACCGTTGCGGTGTTGACCATGTATATGGCGTGGGCTTTGTCCTTGGTCGCGGTATCCTTCTTTCCGCCGGGGCGCCATTCTTTGCGCCCATTATTGATCTCTTTGACGGATGTCGGTTGTCGGATCCGCCTCCTGTCTGTTTCTTATTGATAGCATTCGTCAGGTGTTGTGCCCCTTTTCTCGTGGAAGTCACGATGCTTGTCTTTATTCCTAGACTCGACCGGATTTGGACATTGGCGAGGGCTGTGAACTTGACCGTATCCATGGCGAGATTTCTTTTGGCGTCTTTGTGAGGGTGAACTGTCCCTCTTCTTCTCCGACCTTAAGCGGGTCTTTAACTCCCTTTTCTTTCAAAGATCTGGATGCTTTTCATCCTCCGTCTGGTTTTCCACCGAGTGCTTCTTTTTGTTGGTTGGCGCGGCCACCTCACCTCGAGGCAGCTTTCACGACCTTCCACATTTCATCCTGTGGGGGATGTTGTCATTGAGCCTCTGATCGACTCGGGTTCGTTATCCGTGCATAAAACCGAACACTCTCATGCGCTCGGGGCTCCCTTCGCATACATGCTTTACATCTTGAGCGTTCCACGAATGTACATGGACTCCTTCCATTGCTTTATGTGGTGTAATTCACGGGGTCTTCGTATACTTCTTATGTTGTAGGAAGTATGAGAGAAAACTCGATCTCAACTCCTCAAAGTTGTCGATGCTTTACGGGCCGACTCGTCAAACCGGCCAGCGGGCGTGTCCTGAGGTGGAGTTGAACATGTGGCACCGTGTGGGCATGGCCCATCTTTCCACCTTGGCATGATGCGGAAGATTTTCGGATGATCCTCCGGATCTCTGTCCGTCATCACGTTCGAATGTGGTGGCATTCTTGTTCTTTTCGAACTCAAAATTCCATTATCTGACGGGTAAAAGTGCATGTCGACCGCGTCATACGGGAGTAGAGGTCATCGATTCCGTTTCTTGCTTTCGGGGTGGACTTAGGTGTCCTCGGTAGCTTTCCTCGCTTTCAGGAGAGACATTTCCCTAGTTCTACTGCGGCACGAGTGGTATGTTTCTCCCCTGCCAGACTTCGAATAGGAAGCTCTGCTGTGGGTAGGACTTTGGCTCCGCTGGTGTCTATCGGCGGAGCCTTTTTCGGTCATGTCCCATTTACTTCGCTTCTCCACTTCTCTTTTGCGTTGCATATGGGAAGTGACCTTTGACTGGAGTCTGGAGAACACGGTTGGTTTTTGGTCCCCGAGTCTCGTGGACACGTGAGGACGTTCCTTTTCCAGTCTTGAGAATACGTCTGGCCGCGGCCTCTTGGCCTCCAACCGGCTCTTCTCTCTAGAACCTCCCTCGTCTCATTGCTAAGTCTTGAGAAGACACCAGCGACTTGGAATACTCAAGCGGTCCGACTGGCACTAGGGCGGCTTCGCGCCTCCTGCTGTTGCCTCTTTTCTTTCGGATCTTTGGGCGAGTATTAGGCGTGTTCTTGAGACCTTTCATTTCTAGGCTCATCGTCAAAATCTAGCCGGGTTTGACACGGTCCGATTTTTCGATGGACTCTTTACGCCATGAAGGGCAAGATCGATGGTAGTGCTGCAGAACTCCCTTATGATGCGTCTGTCGCGGTCTTAGGGTGGTATTGTTCGTGGCTTGCACTTTTCATTCCTCCGTGTTTCGGAGTGGACGGCTCGGAGAAGGGAGGGTTTCGCCAAATTGCTCATCGAGTTTTTGTTTTGGAGACGCAGTTATATTCTTGGTCGCGGATGGCGCCAACTTGTTAATCAAGTCAGGCGCTCTCGATGAAGATTAGTGTGGGCTAACTTCCCGATAGGTCTTGTACTAAGTGAGATTCTTGATCGCTAGTCGCTAAGAAAACCAACAGTTAGTCTCACCGCGGAGCGGGGTTCGCGGTCGACCTCCGGCGTGAGTAAGTGATAGTTTAGAGATAAAGTTGGTTCGAGAGAGAGAGAGTGTGTATGTGTTCTGGTTTGAATAGTGGCGGGCTCTATTTATATGGTTGACGCTTTTACATCGTGTTACCGAGATCGCGGGTCATGAGAACGACAACTTGGGAGTGGGGAGTGGCGTGGGTCGGCTCAGGAGTTTGTCGCGTTCTTTGTGATAACGACACTTTTAGGCGGGAGTTATCCGCTTTCCTTTGGGGATGCGGGTTGCGAGACGTTTAATCGAGCGGATTCCTCTTGCTCGTTGGACAGCGGTTGTGTTCCTCTTTGACGCGTCTACCGTCCGTGAATAGGCTTAGTGGCCATTCTTGGGGTATGTATTTAGTCATGACCGAACCATATGGGTGCCGGGAGTATTATATAGTCGTCTTGGTCGCGTCGGCCGTATTGGTGCAGGGAGGGTCATACGTGATCATTTTCTGTATAAACTATCACGAGTGTCAAACTGTCGACGGACTTTTAAGATATATAACTTCTACGTCTTAAATTAAAAGATACCAATTCCAAACGGCATAAATGATAACTGCACTAACAAACAAATGACTAGCCGGACCATTATTAGTGGTTCTTCGAAAAGGACAAGCGAAATGACACAATATCAGCAATAATGAAACCCTCCACCAACACAAAAAAGTGAGTGGCCGGTTAGTTTAGGAAAAGACTAGATTGGCACATACATTATTTCAAGGAATCGAAAAACAAGATACCATTATTAATACGCACTAATTAATTGAACTCTCTTCTGATAGAATTGATAGTATGTTTGAACTTAATAAAAAAAGAGTAATCAAAACTTGTTCATCCCTAATGGGGTGTTTTTTTAAGCTTATTTGGCCTGCTTGTGAGCTTATTGAACTTTTTAAAAGCTCATAAGCCCAAAATTTTGAGCTTATGAGCTTTTCAATTCAATAAGCTCATAAGCCGGCCAAATAAACGTAAACAAACACCCATAAGACTCCAATATAAGGATGTAAACAAAATACAGCCATTCATACCTATAGGAGCAGGAAGGGAGTCATCATATATAAGTGCATGCAAACCATAACAAATTTTCAAAAGCCTCATAAAGAAAAAAGAAAATGAAAAGTAACCATGTTCTTGTAGTACCTTATCCAGCACAAGGCCATGTGACTCCTCTTATGGATGCTGCACAGCGCTTCACCAGAAAAGGTCTCAAGGTCACATTTGTGAACACAGAGGACAGTCATAAACGGGTTATAAATGCCTGGTCCCAAAAAGATGATATGGGTGATATGATGCAAATGGTTGCGATTCCAGATGGGATAGAACCATGGGAAGACAGAAATGACCTTGGGCAGTTGACGGAAACCATGTTTAGAGTCATGCCCGACAAATTAGAAGAGCTAATAAACAACATAAACAAAACAGATGATGATAAAATAACATGCATTATTGCAGATTATTGCATGGGATGGATCTCAAAAGTTGCACAGAAGATGGGTATTAGACTAGCAGTGTTTTCTTCAGGATCGGCTGCAGTTATGGCCGTGTTCATGAGTGTCCAGAAGCTGTTAGACGATCAAGTTATAGATAGTAATGGTGAGCACTTAACTTTTACTAACTTATACAACTAAAATTTTAGCCTTATGAAGTTATGAGATTTGACACGTTTGTTTCAGGAGTACCTGCGAAAGATCAAATGGTTCAGCTGTCAACAAACATGCCACCTATGGACCCTAAACAGTTTTTATGGGCATGTATAGGCGACCCAGTCACAAACAAAAAATGTTTGATGGCTTAGGCCTTCAAGGTACAGTAGCCGCTGGAGTAGCAGACTGCATAATTTGCAACTCAACAGTGGAGCTTGAGCCTGAGACATTCACCTTGTTTCCAAAGATACTGCCCATAGGCCCCCTTTTGGCAAACAATGAAAAAACAAAGCAAGCAGGACACTTCTGGAACAAAGATTCCTCATGCGTAACATGGCTTGATCAACAGCCGTTCTGCTCAGTCATTTACGTGGCATTTGGGAGCCTCACTATTTTCAACCAAACCCAGTTTGAAGAGCTGGCGCTAGGGATTGAACTTATCAACAGGCCGTTTTTGTGGGTTGTGCGACCAGGTCTGAGTGGCAGTACCGACCAAATCTACCCAAATGGCTTCATGGACAGAATAAGCACTCGTGGGAAAATAGTCAGTTGGGCACCTCAACAAGAGGTCTTAAACCATCCCTCAGTAGCGTGCTTCATGAGTCACTGTGGCTGGAACTCTACCATGGAAGGTGTTAGCAACGGCGTTCCATTTTTGTGCTGGCCGTACTTTTATGATCAATTTCTTGACGCAACTTACATATGTGATTTCTGGAAAACCGGTCTGGGGTTGAACAAAGATGATACCGGTATTGTCACGCGAGAAGAAATCAAGAGTAAAGTGGAGCAGCTGATCAGGAATGACAAAATCAAACAAAATGCACTGAATTTGCAAGAAAGGGTGATGGACAGTGTGAAAGAAGGAAATTCCTCCAGCAAAAATCTCAGCAATTTTGTTGATTGGGTAAAGAAAGGAAAAGATAAAGCGCCTGAAAATAATAATTCACAATCTTCCAGTTAATTAGGCTGTGGTCACTGAATCTGTAAAGATTCACTGTTTCTATATTTGCACGCTGTATTCTCTGTTTTCATTTTAAAAAAGAGATAAATATAAGATTAGCAAGAAAATTATTGCAAGTAGTAGATCATTCAGCGAAAAACTTTCCAAATTATTGACCATCGCTACTTACTTCAGCGATGACAACAAACTGACTTAACGATGCATTAGCTTTGCTTTAATATACATAAGATATATTATATCAAACTAGAATTGATGGCTACAAATACGTACCAATTTCTTATCATTTCCTTTAATGTAGATGTATGAAACACAAGCTTAGAAAAGTTGTATGATACCTTCAATGTAGATATATGAAACACAAGCTTTAGATACATATGTGCACTTCTGTTTATTATGGCAATTTCTTCCTCTCGGCGGCATAGGTATGCCTTTCAAAAAATCCATTTAGAATAATTACTCGGATATAAAGTTGTTGATTATAGTTTCGTTTTCACATGACAGTTCTCAGAACATCTTCACTTATTTCACCATTCTCATCACCTATCATGCTATTTTAACCTTCTTTGCATCATTAGTACGATCCTCATTCTGTCTACCGTCTCTCTTGACACGATAACACAAATCTTTCCCATTTGAGTCTGCATCTACGTACACTGTCGAGTTTTCAACAATCTCATCTCTGATCCACATCATACATAGTTCCTTCACAAGCTTGTTCTCTATCCTTTTTTTTATTGGTCATGCCCCTTTTGCACCTGAACATTTAACCATATATCAAAAGCATATTGGGTTGAAATAATGTAATGAACTAAACCGGCTGATAGAAATGGATAGAGTGATTAGTTATCAGGAATTAAAGATCAAGAATATGATTCAAAATGAACTAATCGGATAGATTGTTATTACACACAAAGTGAATACAATTTGAGAGAGATGAGGTCTAAAACTGAATTCTACAAGTAGGCTAGTCCTATTTATACTAAGTGGAATTCAGTTGGATTTGGCGGGAGATTCGGTTAGGAAATGGATCATAACAAATCATCCCCCTTAAGAGATTCTTGTCCTCAAGAATCCCATATGAACAACCAACTTCATCTAAGTCTTCACAGAACTTGATAGTAGCATTTCCATTAACTTCGAAGAAACTTGTGGATTTAACTTGTTGTTAGGGAGCAAGAACATTCTTAATCCTTTCACCACTTCCATAACATACCAACACGAGGCTGTATTCAAACCAACAAAAACGTTGAATAATACCAGGAAGAACTCCTTCTTCAAGTTTTCAAAGTAACTTCTACCAGCATGTTCACTTCTATCACCACTGGATCATAACTTTCTGGAACGATAACATCCAATGTTGCATCCGTGACTTCAAATAAAAACCCTTATCAGCAAGACGAAGAGCAATATCTTTCAATTCATGTCTAGCAACTTTCCTCGGCATATCATGAAACAGAGGATGAAAGACCACAATCATATCAACTCTTTTTAATAGCATTGGTTCAAAGTGCCTCCTAACCTGTTAAGAAAAATCCTTTAGTTGTATCACACCATGAGGTAATATAGACTTGCAGCTTACTGATGACTATTGAATAAACATAAAGATGTTGCGCATTCATTCTTTACAACTATTTTTTCAGTTTATATTTTTTGCATGGGATATCACCTTACTTCTAAATCTTCGGGTTGAGTCATTCTACTTCTGGCCATATAAGTTATTAGAAGTTGGCTTGTGTCCCATTCGAGTCATCCGGTGATCTGATGACCTGCTAAAGAGGAAAAAGGTGCTGCTCCCAATGACTTTATGGGAGACAACCAACTTTTGATGGATATAAATGGGACAAAAATGTCACAACAGCAATTTTGATGGTTCGGCCGGTCATCAGGTTACCGGATGATTCAAATGGGGGCACAAAACCAACTTTAGATGTCTTAAAACACTTGTTCAAATGTAAAAAGTTATAAGGTGAGGCGGGTTATTAAAAAAGTCTAACCTCTTCCATCACCTCCAAACAAGCATCGTCCATTGACATCTTCTCAGAAAAAACGCCTTTGAGAGATGCTTTGTTCCAATGTTGGAAGTCATAATGATGATCGTCTTAGTGAAGTCTAACATATGTCCATCAACCAATATTTGAAGGAAAGCATTCATCGCTGATGGGTGAGCTTTCTCTACATTATCAAATAAGAGTTTAGATCAATAAATCAATCATACCATCTATTTTTGTTTAAATTAATAAAAATTATTTTTCAAATTTTTTAAAATAACATATCTTATGACGGTAAATATTATTCTGAAAAATAAAATACAATCGTGACGAGAATTAAATTATCTTTCATAGATATCGTTGTTACATCTTTCGGCGAAGTTTTTTTTTTTTTTTAAAATTTCGGAAAATCGCGTGTGATTTGTAAAAATCGCGTGTGATTCGTAAAAATCAAATCACGTATGATTTTAACAAATCACATGTGATTTTACGGATGAAATTTTTAAAAAAATTAGGTCGAAAGTATATAACAATCGTATCTATAGAAAGATAATTAATATCGTCGAGATAATATGATTTTTTGGCGTAACGATTAACGGTTTGTAAGATATTTAATTTAAAAAAGGGTGAATATCTTTAATAAAAGAAATGAGTGGGTAGGATTGGTTGATTGGTTTCATGACAAATATGAGTTACATAATGAAGCTTTTCTCTATCAAATAATTAAGCAGGACCGTCTTTGAGGGTGTGGAAGGCGAGCGACCGCTCAGGGCCTCAGAATTTTTAGAGCCCCAAAATTTGTCTCGTTATCTTAAATGAGTAATGCAAGTCTGTTAAGATCGCGTGTAAACTCGTAGGATAGTACGAGTTTAAGTGTTCACTAGCTAAAACCGTGTAGGATCGTCATAAGATCACATTTGAGGTAGGATGGTAAGTAAGATCGTAGGATCGAACGTAAGATCGCGTGTCGACCTGATTTTACATAGGCCCAAATTCATTTTATTTTTTTCTAATCATTTAGGCTTTTAGCCCATCTTTTTGTTTAAGTCAAAAGAAAATAAACAAGTAGCAATAAGTTAATAACTTGTGACTTCTCATTTACCACAAATCACATTCTAAGAGATAACTAATGAAGTCTTCTTTCCATCTAATCACTTGATTGAAGATCTTGTATTTTAACCGCAAACATGTAATTTCGTAATTATTTTTGGTTCTTGATTTTTATGTATACCTTTTTATGGGATTAGTTCCAGGAAAATAACCTATTAAACTAAAATATGTAAGACACCACAAAAGATTGCCACGTATTCCATTCGTTTAAGGGTGAAATAGGAAATTTCAAGTTATTGACATTGTATATATATTCATTTGGCGAGGAAAACTTATGGAATTGTGCCAGCCGTGATAAAATATTGTGCTGGGCGGTTTTGGCCGCTGTGCTGGGTGGTAACGAAGGCATAAAGAGTTTTTTTGCCTTTGAATATTGTTTCCTTATAAACAAATAATTTCTCCGAACCGCCTTTATCATCTTTATCCTTCATCTCCATTCGCAGCCACACCATATCGATCAATTTCTTCACTCATATCCCGATCGCAGAAGATCAAAGTCACGATTATTAAAAGTAGGAGAAACAGATCTTCAGGTTTCAATTATTTATTTTTATTATATATTTTTTGCTCCGTTTTGGTCTGTTTTTGTTTGAAATCGAGTTTTGTGGTTTCAGAAACATTGGGATTTTCTCTTTTGTTAGGTAAGGGTAAGGGTTTTAAATTTTTTTTTGAAAAGTAATAGTCAAAGTTGTTGTTCACTAAAAATATTATGTGACAAATGATTTGCAGTTATTCAAATGGCCACGATTGCGGCTAATTTTGGTCTTGGACGTCAAAGGCACTGGTAATTTTCCTGTCAACTACCTTTTTTCACAACTCGAATTTGCACTTCGTTATAGTGCAATAGCATCATTCAATGGTTACAAAAGATTTACTTTCTAATCATCTTCTAAAAAACTTTAATTTGGTTATACGTTGCATCTTTTGACCTGGGTTATGTTTGTTTCGCTTACATACACTCGAAGTGCTAGAGAAAAAAGAAAAGCTACTTTTGAAGAAGGTTGTTGCAGAGGTGGAAAAGAGCTAAAGAATTGATCATAGCTAACAATAAAAAAGGGTACGTTGGAAAAGTTCATCTTGAATTTATGTTTTGTGCCCTTGCATTACTACTAAAATAATTGGTCAACGCCTAAAAACTAGAGGTAATTTTGACCCTTTTATTCATGAATGGGTTGTTTTGGGTTGTGGTTTGTCTAAAAAAGGTTTACTAAAACGCTCATCTAAAAGAAGAATGGGTCAAATGGAGACTTATGATTGTACTACATTTAGATTATTGTTATGGAGTTGAAGTAATGTTTTTGAAATCATTAGTAAAATGTTATGGTTTGCAGTTTGTAAGAAGTTATAAAATTTAATACGTAATCTTTTGTACATCTCCTTTTTGCAGCATGCTGGTAAAGTATACACACAACAACTAAATGGAAAGTTTATCAACGAGGAGGCAGTTTGTCGAAAATTGCTTTGTCATCTCGGTCCGTGTAGCAGGGTTATTGTAGGTGTGTATTTTTTAATTCTTGAGGGCGTAGTTAACATATTTTTCTTAAAGCTACTATCCAAATAGGGCGTAATTAACAAATATATTTTTTAATTCTTGAGGGCGTAATCAATAATCCGTCGGCTTTTTTTTTATCTACAGGATAGATAGAACTTTCAAATAGGTTGTAGCCGCTGTGCTTCCTGGCATTTCAGCTCCTTTGGATTAAACTTGGCATGCGGGTAAACTCGCATCTTAACCCCAACAACTGCCATGGGAAACATTATTCCGTAAACTTTATGTCGTGTTATAAGAGAAAGTTTGCAGCTTTTGTTATGGTATCTTTCAGTTCATTGCTATTTCATTGTATGTCCAAATATTATTTTTCATAATTATAAACAGCTATTGTGGCAATTTCTTTGTAATGTAAGAGTATGCACTTGACATTTTATGGCAATGTTCACGGGTGGCAACGGTTCAATAGGCAACGCTGGTATGTGCAATGCTTATCTCAGATCCAAACCCATACAGTAAGTAATTTTATAAAAAAGATGTTTATAAATTTTTATTTATATTTGTTTATGATTAATTAGTTTTATATTTTTTTTTTGTTTCGGACTTTGTTTCCTGGATTGTGGCTAATGGAGATAACGGTATAACTTTTTGTTTATTTCTTCTTTTTGTAAAGGTTGTGGTATATATGTGTAGTATTTTAGGATGCGTTGTTGATAATGGATGCATGGTGTTACAGCGACGTTCCCTACTCTTGAGTTGGTGGCTAACCCATCATTCGTCTCAAATGTGAATAGCGTAAGTACAAAAAAAAACTTTTTTATAATTTACGCTGGTCATTCTTAATAGACAATCAACACATTTGTGAATCAAAATATTAAATTGCAGCGTCGATTGATCTAAGGTTCATGTGCTGCTAACTAGGACGCCAGATAAAAAGGTGACATCTTCTTTCACTCATTCGTTAGTTCTAAAATAAGGGGGTGTTTGGGACTTATTATTATTAGACTATGAAAATGTGGTGAGTGGTGTTTTGGTTTGGTCGTGTTACAATAAGCATTAGCTGTTCTGAAAAGCCAGCTTATATAAGCTTATAAGCATAAGCTTCAAAAGTACTCGAATGTAGAGTACTTGATAACATGGTGAAATAATTATGTACATGATCTTCTTGCCCAATTTGACTCAAATGCATCTCTCATGAACTCCGAAGGTTGTAATCGCACTTATCTACGTCTTCTTACGCTTAACTGATACTAAAAATATCCACACTGAAAATTTCCTAATTCCAGGGTTGTAAATGAGGTTGAATATCAGTCATTGGTTGATTTGCGTCGGCACCTTCTACACTTAATTTCACAGCTTTTAGATGTTGTATCACAAATCACGTGATTAGTACTTTAAACTCAGTCTTGAAATTGCCGGTGGCGCGCAAATCAATCCATCATATTGCTTTTACATGTTGGTGACACCTCTTTCTGCTTTTATGAATCCAGCATACACGCTTTAAGATTGTTTAATTTAGTTATCGAAATTTTTAGTCAAAGAGACATACGATATCAAGCGAACACTTATCACGTCCCTTATCTTACTGTCTTTTCAGGCATACCAGACTAACCGCGTTTGATTTTTCAGACAGTGTTATCCGGCATGTGGTCGTACCCTATCCTGAAATTGCCGCACGTAATGCATTGACATCAACATCAGTAACAGACGTCAACAGATGTGGGAGACCATAGGAAGGTAAATTGTCAACTGAACTTTGTAATGTATTTATTTGTTAACGGCTGTATATAACTGATATATAACAGATGTTCGAAAGGATACACAGGAGGCCGAATCATGAATAACAACCCAACCACCAACAGAAGTTGTGACAGACATGCCGTACGGGAGCATAATTCCACCTCCTGCTACTGATGAACTTGCAGATAAACAAAGGCCCAAAGCTGAGACAATGTCTGTGACCATTCGTAAGGAGTTTTTTCAGGTTCAGACGAAGCAGAAATTGGGCCTGAGGCTGAAAAATCCAAACATGATCAGCGGCACAAACGGACCAACACCAGATGCTGAAATGGTTAGTGTGCAGTACGTATAATGCACAAACCTGTAATATGTACGGAAAAAGGTAGGAGCATCTGTATTGCAATATGTAGAATGTGCTCTAGCGGTTAACTGTTAGGTCGTAAACTCACATGCTTCACGCTACTAGGCACTGGCCATGCCATCTTTGGTAATGAAAAGTAGCCATGGTTTTAGCAACTACTAGGATTACAGCCATGGCTTATTAGTCCAAAGTAAGGTCAGTGACAATATATCTCAGCCTTCTTTTATAGTTACATATATGTCGATATTGTCTTTAGGTTTGTGCTGATAGTTTGCCATTGTAATTTTTGCCCCGTGTTTTGGTTTCAGAAGGAGCACCGTCGAATGAAAAGAGCCATCGGCAAGCACCCAATTGAGGTACCTGTTAAATGTGACGATTGTTGTGTAACTGTTAATCCCAGTTTTGTTTTGCGTGGTTAATTATAGACTGTATTTCCAGTAACGAGCTCCTAACTATTCATGTTAGATGAACTTACGCAATATAGGCCAAAATAAGGTAGCCTTCGATGAGTTAATCTCCTCCGCTTCTGCTTACTCACAACCTGTTCTACTTTTGGATTTGTTTAGATATGTGCCGCCGCTTCTGCTTACTCACAGCCTGTTCTACTTTTGGATTTGTTTAGATATGTGCCTGCTGGGGAAACTCGGCTGAATGGACCTTTTGGTAAACTGTCAAAGGCTAGGAAAGGCGCAGAAACAAAAACTAGACAAAAGTTGAAGTTGACGGTCTCAAATGTAACATATTCTAAATGTAAACTGTAAATAGAAGTCACATACCATTAGACTCAACGAAGTTATATGCTATTCTTATCCTAAGTATTATTTCCTTTCAAGTTTTAACTCTATCTGGACGCTTAACCTACCTGATAGTGGCATGTTTAATGTTCCAGGATCCAAACAAAAATGCCACAAAACTTTCAAGCTGGGGCGCTTTAATTGCATCGAACGGAGAGTTGCATCATTACCAGATTGACACTATGTGGTATAATGGAATAAATGTTTGTTGACCTCATGTATATATTTTCAGTATAGCCGATGTAATTAGTTTCATACCTGTGTTGTATTAACACAATGAAAGATGGGACAAATAGAACCAACCAAATAGATGAAAAGCGCTCTCGCCGCAACGCGGCGGGTTTCATGCTCGTTTTGATTTATATCTCCTACCGTATTTATAGGAACGGTAATTTATTATTATTTTCAGTATGAATTTTGTATCTTAACTAAATTATTTTGCTTCCAATGGCTGACGGAATCGTTTTTCAAAAAATGTTTGCATCTTACGTATTGCATCAAAAAATGGTTATAAAATACTGTATATATTTTTTAAAGGAAATTACCTAAATAATCTATCTACATATACATTTTACTAATACAAACCTTTTTTCAAGGTTTTACAAAAATGGTCTAAAAATGTCACATCATCAAAGTTGTCCCAGTATCATAATGGTCCCAGTTTTGTACGTGACTCATTTTTTTTACCACCTCGTTTTTTGTATTTAACCGCCTTGTAAAGATGATGAGTGATGACAATACTCAATGTGGTTATGAACTTAAATATGACATTAAATTACAAATAAATAGCGTGTTTAGCAAAAAAAAAAAAAAAAAAAAAAAAGGTGAATAGAAATTCACTAGGCGCCTACAATAACATTTGTTTAATAAAAGATGAGGTGTGTTATCTTTGTATTTGTTATGTCCAGCACCAAAGTCATAGCATGAGATTACATATATACTTAAAAAAAAATTACATCGTCACTGTAGTTGTTTGACTTGAGTATCTTCCACCTATAAGGGTAATAATTTTACATCGTAACAAATACACGCCCCTATAACTCTTTAAGATCTCAAGGCCTAAAAATTTTTCCTCGCCCAACATAACAAATACACGCCCAACATTTCCTTCCCTCGCCTCCATTCACTCCCAAACTCCATTCACGCCCAAACCTCACCTCCATTCACGCCTAGCCTTCGCCCAACCCCAAAGAATCTCGCCACCTCTTTCCTCCTGGACACCGCCCCACGCCCACACAATCCGCCTGGCCTCTCGCCCACGCCAAAATTCGTTTTGGTAAGCAATCTGAGGCGAGGTTCATATTCGTAAATGAGTAGTGGAAATGGTTCGTTTTGGTAATTTGCTCTATTTTTTATCTGAATCCTCTTAATATGAATCTTGCATCTTCAATTGCATTATATTCATCTTTCGGTCGTCATTAATAACCATAATGCTCAAAATAAAATTGTTAATCGGCATTTAGTTTCGCATCATCGTGACTTGAGCATCATTATACGAATTCATTAGCATCATCATCACCATTAATCTTTTGCATCATCATAGTTATCGTTATCGTTATTAGCATCATCGTCATCATCACCAGGATTTCTTATATTTGCAACTTTGATATTGATCGCTTGCATCATCGATTCATCTTCGATCATGTTCATCGAATATCTTCTTCTTAAAAGAACCAATCGGAAGAATAAAACCTCAAACAAGATTAACATCCATATTTTGGCATCATTATCAGCCGAACATTTTGATCATCATCTTTAAGGAATTGATTATAAAGCCATTTTTACAAATTCATAATGCTCAAAAGAAAATTGTTAATCAGCAATAATGTTCGCATCATCGTTGAATTGAGCATCGTTATGCAAATTCATTAGCATCATCTTCACCATCAATCTTTTGCGTCATCATGGATCATCGTAGTCATCAATACCGTTGTTAGCATCATCGTCATCATCATCACCAACATTTCTTATTTCTGCAACTTTGATATTGATCACTTGCATCATCGATTTATCTTCGATCATTTTCATGGAATATCTTCTTCTAAAAAGAACCATTTAGAAGAATTAGAAGACTTAAACCTGGAACAAGAATAATATCCATAATTTGGCATCATTATTGACTGGAACGTTTTCATCATCGATCATCTTTAAGAAATTGATTATAAAGCCATTTTGACAGTCTCAAAAGAATGAAGAATGAGAATGGGCAAACAGATACACACATATATGAAGAAAAAAAATTGTCATAGTCGATATCAGCAAATTTTATTTCAAGATTGCTGAATGGCATCAAAAAAAGTGAATCCCTACTTTTTTGCAAGTATTTGAAGCTGTCAACAATTTAGAGGGATAAAATGACAAAATTAACCCTCCAGCAAGATTATCTTAGCATTTAAAAGTTCATACAATTTACAAAAATGCCACAAAATTTGGTCCCTAGATGAAGTCAAAGTCAATGTATCCGAGGGCTGTTATGCTCTCCTACGTTTTTTACTTTTAGATGTTGTTTTACTTGAACTCTTCTCACCTTTTTATTAGTTAGAGTTTACATTTGCCATTAATAGTTAAATTAAATTAAATGTAAGCAATCTTTCTTATTGATTCTGATATGTGTAATATAGGGTGCACGACATTTCATATTGGATGTCTAATGCTCATTCACATCATTTCGAGGATATGATATGAATTTATCTTTGGCGTTGAGTTGAAATGTAAAAGCAGTTTATTCGTTTATCCTTTGTTTACAAAATATGAAAATTGGTAGGATCGTATGATCTCGATCCCAGAAAGATAAAAACGATCTCGGTGGGATCATGATCTGATGACCTTGGGTAATGTGTTAGACGTTTAGATAACTAATCGCATTATATCTTATAAGCGGTGACACCATATATATAATATTCTTAACGAAAGTCCTCATTATATAATTTAAATGCAGGCGCCTCAAAATTTCGCTAATTTATGGGACGGACCCTACAAATAACACATGCAACACTATGAGGCCTTCCCCTTACACTTTCTGCTAGTCGTTCAACAAATCTATATTACCAAATCAATCGTGAAACAAAGAACTTAATTGGTATCCATATGAAAACACTATTGATCTACTTGCTTGATATGGAAAGATTTAGAGTCGCATGTGAAATTAGTACACCAAAGTTAACGAGTTTACTTACATTAGTATTATTTATATAGTTTTAGATAACACACAGAATACTTGGCACGTACTACGTACCTATCTACAGATTGGTCGTCCATTCCGTTCCACATATAGATTCTAATAATATTATCGTCAGGAAACAAGTGTTCCACATAATAGATAGAAACTACTCTCTCTCTAAAAACAATTTCTCCTCCATCTCTCTAAAAACTCATCCACCAAAAAATCCAATCATTTCTCCGGTGGTCGGTTTAAATGGCCGTCCGGATCTTTTCTTCTCTTCTTTTAATAAAGGGTTTGCCTCTGGATCATCACCTCCTCCGATGTCATTTGTTGTCGCCGCCTTGCCACCGCCGATCTGCTCGCCGATCAGATGGCATCAAACTCTTCGCTCGGATCTGTTGTGGTCCGTTATCGCCTGCTTCTGCTGCGAAGGGGTTTGATTTTAGATCTGTTAGGCTTTTGTACGGCTCCTTTATGGATGCCTTGTTTTATCTTCTTTGTATGTATTTTGCACTTGTTGTATTTTGTCAAGCTACGCCTTATATGGTTGTATCAGTCTAGCTCACTCGGGTGATTTCCCCCACCTTTGAATGGTGTTGCTGTTGGCTGTCAATCTATTATGGTGTATGTCTTGTTTGGCTTAACTTGTTATGTTTCGATGTAACTTGTTATGTTGAATCTTCCTCCTTTTGTGGGGTTTGTATCTTCCTCCATTTGTGGGGTTTGAAATGAAATGTAGCCTTTGTTCAAAAAAAAAAAAAAAAAAAGAAAGAGCGTTGGCGATCTCGGTTTTTCCAACGCAAGTGGGGCCTACAAAAAGGACTAAACTAATTGGTTGGTTGGCCCTTCCGTGAGCAACTCTAGAACTCAACATTGCATCAGCCACGAGATCAATCGCTTCATCTTGTCCCACACCTCTTTCATGCAACCACTTGGCTAGCCCAATCAGCCCAACTCCTTGAAGTGGTCCAAGTTTCTTATTTGCAGTCGTGGTACATATTCTTCTAACACAACCAAGGCTTTGTCTAGCTTCTTTCTCGTCTTTCTTTTTTTTTTGTACTTAATCATTAATGGCTCAAGTTTACCTCTTTCGACGTAAAAAATGAGTCATGTTCGGAAAATCATATCTAATAAACCACAAGTCGGTAGAAGTCGTGTCACATATCGTTTTAAAGTTAATTGAGTTCATTTAAAAATACTTCAGGGGCTGGTTTTGATTGTACAATAAATTGCACTACCAGGCTTCAATGGTGATCGAAAGTATAAGAGGTGTATGTTCCAGCCAAGATTGTCTTTCACCTGAGAATAAGAAATACGAAGACACTACGTTAAGTGATTACGCAAGGGTTGGACCATGCGAACCACCTCCGGCGTGAGAGTAAGTATGAGTTATGGTTATGTAAGTGTGTGTAAGTAAAGAGATGAGTGTTAAGTGACCTTACCATAATCCTCTGCCCGTCCAACCTATTTATAGTGGAAGAAATAGGGTTGAGGGCACCTCTGCACAAATATCGGAGAACATGGGGGAGTCCCATGTTTGTGGGTAACCGCTAGGGCTTAGTGACCCACGATCTCAAACTTGGCGGGAAAGCCAGGAAAGAGAGGGAGATCGTGGGTTTGACCAAGTCAGGAAGTTCTCCTATCCGTTGCTCCTTCGTCAACCTACCCCGAAGGGCTTAAGGCTTCGAATGGAGAATTCCCCGTAGGTAACCTTCGTGTACGAATGGTTTGGCCCACCGAACATTCGGAGACCTAACTTGGGCCTTCGTTCAGAAGGGCTTTGACACATCTCGAAGGGGTGTCCGTCGAGCTGTTCGGAGGGTACATCATCAAGCCCCCCAGTCAAAAGTGATGCATATGAACGAGGAGGCATTGCTTGACTTCATCCTGCGAAAAAATCAGTCGTTCGTTGCAACGCTCATCGTAAACAAGGTTAGTATGCCTTACCGTGTGCATTAAATGCTAACTAAATCCATTTAACTACCCGTTGTAGTAAAACCTTTTCCCAAGTAAACTGAGTTGACCAAAACAATTATTCAAAATTTAAAACCCTTTTGAAATCCGGATAAGGTTAATCCACAGGACACGTGTTTGGTTAAAAAAGGGATAGAAAGGGGTAGAAAAGGGGTATTTAAGGGGAGGTAGATGAAACCCTAAAACACTTTACCCTCTTCGTCTACCTTTTACACACAGTAATCTGCTTAGAATCACCGGCTCCAAATCAAAAGGTAAAGTCTTCCTACTATCTTTTCGTAGTTTAAAATAATCATGGATTCCAAATTTATAATTAAACAACAAAAATGCACTTTGACCGCTAAGGAGTTACATGATCATCTTGCTGAATACCCAATCCCCACGGAGTTTAAAGTCATGTTACCCAAATCAAACCAAGGTATTTTTTATGCCCCTGAAGGCTTCGTATGGCTATATACCCACTCTTTTAGCCATTCAAATCTTAGGATTCCTATCCACCCTCTGATCTTAGAGTTAATGCAGTATTACGAAGTGCATATCTCTCGATTTAACCCCTTTGGTTTAGCTAAACTTACTACATTCATTGTAATGTGTAAAGCTTATGGCTATGAACCAACTCTTAAGGTTTTGAGGGGATTTTTGAACCTTTACCCTGGTGTGTTAGGATTCAGAAAATCCATAGTGAAGAGTCGGTCACCCCAACTATTATCTAGCATAAGTTAGCTCGTAGACATATCGTTATGTACGTGTTTATTAGTGTAGTTTAGTTTAGAGTAACACCGTGGAGGAAGGACGGTCTTTACCACCGTATGCACGATCCACGTCCGGCGGAGGGCGTATTCTTGTAACTATAAATACCCCTTCCATCCTTGGAAGGGTGGTGCTCATTCTTAATCTAATATTCTCCTTTTTGTTTATCTCTCAGAAACACCCTCCTCTCTTCATCTCTCTAAAACCATGGCATACTTGTATCATCACCATCCAAGGCCACGAATCATCATAACACAATATATGTAAGATCCTACAAATGGTATCAGAGCCAAGGTTATGGTGTTGTGTTGATTTGTTGTGGTTTTTGTACCTTGTTTAAAACTGTTTTTGCATTTTTTATGGTCGGAAAAGTGTTGTTCCGTTTATTATTCTGGGTACAGTTTTTTTAACAAAGGTGTGTATCCTTTTTTGGTCAAAAAGTCATCTAGTCCATTTTTACTGTCCAAACTATCATGTGTCAATAATATTGTCCAAAAAGTATCATCCTTATATGATTTTTTTTGTACCAAATCCGTGAAGTTTATTGGTGGTCATCATTTCTTTGGTCAAAAGGATAAAAGAAGCAGTTTTTTTTGTCATGTTTTTATGGGGTTTTGAAACTGAACGGAAATAATGGTCGGAAAAGTACGCCGGAAAAAAAGTCAAAGGGTCAAAACCCTCATTTTCTACGCCTAAGGAGCATCTACAGAAATATTACGCATAACTGTGAAGTTATGCGTAGGAATTTTTACGCGTATGCTTTTACGCCTAAGCTGAGGCTTACGCCTAAGGCTTTACGCATAAGCAGAAAGCTACGCGTAAGACCAACTTACGCTTAAGGTTTTTAAACAAGTTACGCGTAAGATAAACTTTTGGAATGAAAGCAAAAAAGATATGCGTAAAACTGTAATGAAAAAGTTATGCGTAGACTTGTACCTAAAGGGTGTTACGCGTAAACTGATTAAATGACTTTACCACTATACCAAATACCCAACAAACTCGACTTCAGTATACACCCATCATCAGTCCGTACATTTTCGAGCAAGGAATTCGAATTGAAACAAAGCAATTTCAACTTATCCGAATCAAAAATCCATCTCCAATCTATAACAAGAATGTTAGCCTCATCCTTAGATTCGTTTAATTGGAAATAAAAACGCAAATTCAAAACGTTAACCTACCCGAGACCCTCATACGGATCTTGAAGCCATACACTTTAACTCTTGTTTGCTTCACTTCGAAGATGAAAATGAAATATTGATGATCGTGGGTGGTCGAGTGTATGTGTTTATGATTATTGTGTGATTGATTTCACTAATGAGATTGAGATGAGATTGATAGAGAAATCAGATTTGTGAAAGGATTTTTTTTTTTTTTTGAGATCTGTATTGGGAGGATAACTTTTTGTGGTAGGCGAATATTTTGTTATCTGTGTGTTTAGGTTTTGGTAAGTTAGTGTGTTATTAGGGTAAGTATCTTATATAACCGGTTGTTACATTGGGCCTCAAATGGATCAGACTGTATGATGGATCGGGGTATTCATTTTAGAAATGGGCCATGTTATATTGCGAATTGAGTTGGGCCTTGCTGTTTGTTTGATATAGACGGGATGCTGGAGTGTTTATTTGAGCTGTCATGGTGGGTCGCGTAACTATAAACATAAATTTGGGATCCAAATTTATGTTTGTTACAAAACTTTTGGTTACAAAATTGTTTTAAGAACGGTATTTTGGTATGGTATATTTTCACGGAGGGATACAAATTCACGGCTTGAGCGAAAGAGTGAAAAATGACTACGGGATTTTTGTACGGTATTAGTTGTAGGATATTGGATTTCATATACACATCAAACCATGAGCACTAGTAGGCGAATACAAGAGTTTTAGAGAGAAAGTTAGAGGTTTGGGAACTTTAGTGAGAAAGAAAAATCTTATTATGAGCTCCAACTCTACCTTGGAAGGTAGAGAGTATTTATAGTCTTACAATAAACGCCACACAACGGGTCGTGGATCGGGCATACGATGGGTAAAGACCGTCCGTCCTCCACGGTGTTACTTAACTAAATACTACTTAGCTTAAAAGAACTACGACTACGAGCTTTCTAATGATTACATACACTTGAGGTGGTGACTCTTTAATACCGAATTTCTAATTCCTAACAATCTCCCCTAAGGAGGTCACCTCAAACATATACTAAAATTACATTGAATACAAGCAGATATTACATTAAAAATTGTTCTTGCATTCTTGATGTAGTATTTTGCTCAAGCTCGTAGTCATTGATTCTTCTCATTGCATGTTTGGTTAATCCAAGTGGAGGTCTTTACCGATCCACGTGATAATAATTTTAAGCCGACTTTTGAGATCATCACTAACAAAAATCTCGAGACATCCATTGTGGTGTTGGTATTATGTGATGTTGTGACTTTCGAACCGACATGATCACATTACGGATCATGATATCTTCTCATCGAGTAGCGGAAGCTTTCGTTGATTCATGATATTTGGCAGTAGCGAAGCATAGAGTGAAAATAATAGAGTCATTGATGCACTAATCATGATTTCTTTTGAGATGAATGTGTTAAGTGAGATGCGGCTATGGATTGACCGCTTCATTCGATCAACGCAAACGTGGGACGACCGCACACAATGCTTAGCAATAAATCGCACGAAAGTGTTTTTGATCACTTTAGTTGAATTGAGGTACACGCCCACGGTTCCCGTTGATCGAAGACAAATCTTGCCTGTGATCGGTATAATTCAAGAATTTCCTTGATGTGGTTTCGCAATGCTCTAGTTGTTCTCAAACCGAACGTCTCAAAGAAGACAACACGAGTAAGTGAACCAATGAATAGAAATTCACCGATTGATGAAAAGATATTTGAAAAACAATCGTGTATTGCTCAATAGAAATTGTTTTTGCAATACAACGAAAGTTTTAATGAACATCAATTATCAATCATAAAACACCTTTTGATTTGAAATATCATCCACGGTCGATTTGCTACTGAAAAGAGTTTTTAAGCACAAAGACCGGTTTTCAAAGGTATCCGTCAATCTATAACTGAACTGTGATTGATTCAAAAGATTGAATCTCCCATTGTTTCGTTCGGTTGTTACATGGTTGATCTATTGATTAGATCTCACATGCCACCCATCGAGCTTGTTTGATGTTGGCTCGAAGGCTTTCCATCTTCATTGTGAATATGTTTGCATATCACTCGGATGTTCCGCAATACCACAAGGATAATGCGTGGGACTCAAGATATAATCTCTCTTTCCACATTGTGTGGAACAGAGAGTCTTCATTGAAAGTGTCCTAATGAGATTTATAGATGATCTCGTGGCTCTAGACCCATATGTGCATATTTGGTTCTGTCTCGGAGACTAGGAGAGGGTCTCCTTCTTCAATATCAACAATCTCTAAGAGAAAGTCGATAGATAATGTAGGTTCCCGTAAGAATGAAACAAGACCTTATAAGAGGAACTTGAGTGGTTTGGGAAGTTGTAGTGCGGAGCGCCTTTGGGTCCATGACGTCTTGTCTTCAATACCAATGTTATCATCGTAGCATATGAATTGTACCGGTTTACGCCTTATGGTTGAATAAATAGAGGCTATTTCTTTTCACCCTTTTCTCATTCAATTCTTTTCATTCTTCAACCCTTCAAGATTTACCGAGACTTCATAGCTAGAACCTTGTTGGGTTTGTTCCGATTACTAGCTCTGTCTCATCCGCACTCTTTCCATATCTCATTTTCTACTTTTATCATCATACCTAAGGACTTCTACACTAACTAGTGGATTGTCCTCGGTAGTTCCCTCCGGTTCGGCGGATCATGGGAACAAATACCTAACCTTATCATCCTTATATCACCGTACATAAAGTAAATTAGGTCGGTTTATTTGGTATTATTCATACGCCATTTGAACCAATTGAAAACCATTTGAAAATCAATCCGGATACTTGTGATATATTATCAAAGCATTTTGTACCGAATTTTTTGATATTTTTAGAACAAGTACTCCCCTCAACATGTGCATCAAATGTTTGAAATCGTTTTGCACACGGAGGCAAGAGAAAGAATTAACTTCTTTGATTACCATTTTCTAAAGATATCAACATCACTTCACGATCAAAACAAGTAGATAAAGCATGTTAGAGAAGGATGAGGTTTTCATAAGCTTGCTCCCCCTCAATATGTGCATAGATATTTGAAAATGTTTTGCACATATTAGGAAAAGACTGCACATTGAGATAAGTTGATCACGTTTTAAATATTTGTGGTTTAAGATAGATGCTCCCCCTCAACATGTGCATAGAAAATTTGAAATCGTTTGGCACATGTGGGAAGGAGAGCTTGTACATCCTTAAAAACCATTTACCGAATTATCAGGTTAAATCCAATTTAAATCACAAATTCTCCCCCGATCACAATTATCAAATCCTTTGAGATTTGTGATCTCTTGTAGATTTACATTGATTTTGAAATCTTTTAAAGAGAATTGTGACTTGATTATGAAAGTGTTTTAACTGATAAGGATCGGATTGAAAGACTTTAAACTCCATAGAATTAAACATGCATGAATATCTTTTGAAAACAATTGAATGACAAATAACCTTTTAATTTAATTGAAATCATTCTCCCCCTCAATCAATGACAAAGGTTGTTGATTGAGAGATAGATATTTTGACAAATAAGTCCAGATGATTATCAAAATAGAGTACTAGTTATTTTTCAAAGCGCTTAGTTTTCGTAGATAAATGTTTATAGAATCGAGCATGGAATTTTGAAAACATGATAAAGTGTGGCTCGTTCTTTCTTTAAAAGCGGGTTCTCGCTCGAGATGACAATAAGCCATAGTTTCACTTTCTCCCAAAAATATTTTTTTTTTTTTTTTTTTTTTTTTTAATATTCGAACAACATCTAAAGTCCGTGTCATTCTTTGAATGACAACACAAAGACCGTAGATATTATCGAATCGAGAAAAACATGACAAAAAGACATAATTTTTGAAATTTTCAAGATTTTCAATTTTTTTTTTTTTTTTTTTTGAAAGTTTTATATTTTTTATTTGATTTTTGTGGGTTTTCAAATTTTGTATTTTGCTTTTTGAATAAATATATACAAGAGATAGATGAATAAAGACCTTTACTCCTCGTCTTCCTCTTGAAGACGCTTGAGTGTTTCCGGTTGTAAACTCTTTAGACCAAGGCGTGGAAGGATAAACTCAAACGTTCTCTAGGAAGAGCTTTGGTGAAGATGTTCGCTGGTGGTATTCGGTCCTCACAAAGTAGAGTTCAACCACACCTTTTTCCACTTGTTCCCCGATGAAATAATGTCGAATGTCAATATGCTTTGCTCTTGAGTGTTGAACGTTGTTGCATGAGAGAGCAATAGCACTTTTATTATCACAAGATGAGAGGATTTTGTTGAATTCAAAGCCATAGTCGATTAATTGAGATCTCATCCAAAGGATTTGAGCACAACAGATGACATGGCTATGTATTCACCTCTGTAGAGGAAATAGAGTACTCATTTGCTTCTTTGATGACCGACTCACAAGCTTATCACCCAAAATCGAGCACCTCCGCACGTGCTTCGACGAGTATCTTGACACCGCATGATCGCATCTGCATATGTTGTTAGTGACATACGGTGTCCTTGGCACCAAAGTCGCATATTGATGGTTCCTTGGAGGTACCGAAGACCCGCTTAACCGCTTCAAGGTGCTTTTGGTAGGCTTAGCACGGTATCTAGCACACATGCATACAATGAACGAATATCGGTCATCGGTCGTGAGGTACATCGTGGATCCGATCATGCTACGATATTTTGTTTGGTCTACCGGGATCCCCGAGTGGTCCTCATCCGCTTTAATACGCTCAATCATGGGAGTGTCAGCAGGTCACTAGAATCAAATCCAATATTTCTTTAAAATCTCATATGCATATTTAGATTGATTTATAAAAATGCCTCGGGACTTTGTAAAATTTGTAATCCCAAGAAAATGACATTTGTCCCATCATCGACATTTGAAATTTAGAACCCATTTCATTATAAAACGGTCACGCTCATTGGGGTCGATCGAGGCAAAGATGATATCATCAACATAAATTTGAGCGTGAATTAAATGTTTGCGACTTCACGGTGAATAATGTTGGATCAACTACTCCTTTCTTTGAAGCCGGTGAGCGGAAGAAACTTTGATAGCCTATCATACCATGCCCTTGAAGCTTGATTTAAACCGTAAGAGCCTTCTTCAAACGATAAGCGTGAGTAGGATGCTTTGGATTCACAAAACCTTCGTTTGGGCGGCGTGAGCGACTTCTTTAAGATCTCCGTTCGTAAATGCCGTCTTTACATCCATCGATGAGACTACCATGTTCTTACTTGCGGCATTAGCCAAGAAGATTACGATTGCCTCGATTCGAGCAACAGAGCAAATGATTCTTCAAAGTCAATACCCTCCTCCCGACGGTATCCTTTTGCAACCAATCTAGCCTTATTCTTTAATACATCGCCATGTTCATCAAGCTTTACTTTGAAGATCCACTTTAGAGCAATGATCATAGCACAACTGGAGTAGGTACTAATTCCCATACATCAAGTCGATCAAACTCATGAATTTCTTCTTGCATGGCATTGAACCAAATTGCCTTCATTCATGGCGCTTTTAACATCTTTTGGTTCGACCTTAGAGAGTACGGAGTTGAAGAAGCACCATAAGGCATCGGTTGCAAGTTGTTTCCGTGTGGATACTTGGATGAGAGGGTTTCAATGATGTTGTCCAATGGATGATCATGTGTCCATTTCTAAGGTGTTCATGTGGTGGTTGTTGAGGCTGAAGTAGCCGAGTCGATATCTCCGATGAAGATGGTTCAAGATGATTCGGGAGCAAATATATTTTCAAACGGAGCATCTTTAGGAGTAGCGAAGGATTAACTTCATCATTGATGCTATAAGCAGTTCCATGATGTACATTCGAAGATGGATGATGTGTTGATGAGACAGAGTGATCGCAGCAGCGCTTCTTGACTTAATGAAATTGAGGCGAAGGTTGACTTCATTCACGTGGATAGAGCGACCTCGTTGATGGATTTGACATTTCATCAACATTTGTTTCATAGTGTTCATCAAACATTAGATCGAACAATTTCCTTAAATCATCTTTGATGGAGGTACATATGGAGTCGTTGGAGAGGATTTGGTACAAGGGATGAACCAATGGGACTGTTTTGAAGTGAGGTCGAATGGATTGTCCAGAGCCATAGGACCACTGCGATAAAACTCTCTCGACTATCTTTATCAACCCATATGTAGACAATTTGAAGTGACCATCGATGAAGAAAACCCGATATACCAAACTTGAAATTGAAGAAGAATTCCTGCATTTGCATCTTAAGCTTGCACTAATGTTGGAAGAACAAGGTCGAGAATATATGCTTCAAGCAAATCTCTAAGTACTCAATACTCAACCAAATTATGAGACTTTAACACCTCTTGCGATTATCCACAACGTCATTTTCGTGTGTCCTTGAGTAAAACTATGTAACTCCTTAAAGTGATAGTTAACGGATCTTCAACCATCCATCCCGACAAATGGTAACTAGATAAACCAAGTCTTCAACTTAAAATTCTTAGACCGAGCAAGTTATCAAATAAGAACACGCCTTTGTGAAATTTAACTTCAATCTCAAATAAGTGATAATTGATTAACTCAAGTAATCGACTTGTGTCAAATGCCCAACACGTGAATAAGCGTACAACCGGATGCACGTCGATCAACCGAATGAACCGAAAAATGATTTCTCGACATTAATGCATTCTTCCTAAAGGTATACATGTAGAGGCGATCCGGAAGATTCACCACAAATGTCTTGACGAATGAGGTAGTCATTTTCCTTAATGTTCATGTGGTTGATTTATAGCGTGCACAATGAGAGGAACAATAATCCGTAAAGATTTGGCAAAGGAATACCAAAGAGCGGATCATTATCCATGAACAACAATCCGTGAAGATTTGCACAGAATACCAAAGCGGATCATTATTCAATAGTGCAACTTACAATATCATGATAGTCATTATAAACGCCTTGTGAAATAACTAGAGATAAGGTTTCTTGAGAATTCCAAGAAGTACTTCTTAGATGGTGAACCAGTTGAGTTAATAGAAACCGGAGCATGAGCTTCGAGTCGGATGATCAACATTCGTCGGAGGTTGAAAGTACTCATCAAACATATCTTTGAAAACAATGAATCCCAAACATTGATTCCCAATTATCCTTAGTAAGTGAAGCATTAGGCGTTGGAGGAGAGTCATCAAAAATCAAAACAATGAATCCCGTTATCCTTAGTATATTCACTCTTCATCAAAAGAATATACACTCATCATCATAAAAATTAAGTCGATAACCATTATTCAAACATCCATCATCATGTAGTATATTCACTCTTCTCCCTCAAAAATTGCATCCGAAGTTGCCATTTTGATTTAACAAGTGAATAAGAGAATACACCAATGAACGAGATCCACTTGATGACCGAATGAGCGTGGAAAACATGAAGCTTGTTGATGAAGAATGTAGATGAGTATGGCCATTCACGAGAGAATTTCTCATTAGTCAAGATAAAGCGCACGTAAGAGCGTACACTTTTCTTTTCTATGAAGAACGGGCTCAAGTGTTATCTCGTAGACGCCATAATGATGAAGTACGAGGCTGAATCGATGTGAGCAGATCGTCATAGCCGTATGAATATCAAGATTGAGTTACTTGAAGCGGTGAGTTATGAGATATCAATCCATTTGTAATCCATACTTTAAGCCGTCCATGTAGTGAAGGATCAAGAATCGCATGAGTAAGGACTACCTGCACTAATATTACAAACTTGATTGCAAATATTTTGGTTAGTGACAATAGTATCCAAACCCTTTGGGGTTTCACAGTCAACCTTGATTTTGTCATCGGTAAACAGCTTTCCGGTAGGCATCCACCTAAGTCCAACATCCTTAAACATTTTACCAGACGGAATCCACTTATGGCTAGGTCTAGGATTGGTGACATTCTTATGCACAGAGGAAGACTTATCGTTATTCCTATACTCCAAAGATTTAGCAGTTTGGATCCATCTAGACGAAGTTTTAGGTTTGTTTTGCATCATAACCTGTTGAACCTTAGCCATGTAAGTAGTCTTAGTGGATTGTACCTTGGCATGTGAATTAGGAAAATGTTTCTTATTCGGAAAAGACTCATAATTTCTAGGTTCATTTTTTACATGCTTAGCATTCTTCTTCATATAACTACTAGTAGTGCCTTGAAATCTCGTGGAATGCATCACCCTAGGTCTTGCACCTAAAATTCCATCTTTTCGAATTTGTGCCTTTTTTCTAGCTTTTTCTAGATAATAGTTCTTCCACAAGTCATTCATATCATATGAATTCTGGGTTTTAACGCTTGGTTTTGGCACTGTTTTAGAACTAATCCTAGAGGTGCTGGGAGTAGAAGTGACCACGTGTTGAGAGTTAACGGAGCTAGAAGCCTTATTCTTAGGTAACTCTGGTGAAGTGACTGGTTTTAACAAAACTTGTTTCTCATCAACTTGGGAGGCAAACCGTGTTTTTGAAAACTTTGTTCTTTCAGATTTAAATGCAGCAGGCTGCCTAACAACGGATCGGTCTCTAGTGGGATGAGAAACTGGCTTCCCAAGGTTGATGGTTTTGTAAACTTAGTGTTCACACTTTTCCTACGGTTTTCTAAGCTCATTTTTAAGGCAACAATGGCGAAACTCTTTTCACAAGTTGAGCTTTGAGTTCATCAATCTTTGCTATCAAAGGGTTTGTTTGTTCCATTGAATTAGTTCTAGCTTCTTTGATGAGTCACTTAGTTCTATGTGATGCTTTCTCAAAGACTCATTTTCCTTTAGTAATTTAGCCACATAAATTGATAATTCATTATTTCTTGTTATAGTAGCATCAATGTCTTGTGTATTCATGGCTAAATTACTTTTCACATTCAAGATGTAAATATGTTTCTTCGATTGTAAATGGTTGAGTTTTGTCTTGAAGTGAGCTTTCAAAGTGTTAATTTCAAAAATTCACGTAATTCGGAAGTTCGGATTTTACATGGTTTGTTAGGTTGAAAACTTTCTTCTTTACTCGTATCGCAATTTCAAGTGAAATGCAATGTTTTTCAAGATTTGAGAATTTGTTTAAAAGTTCATCAAAAGCCTTTTATCGACCATATCTATTGTTTTGAAACACTTAATCTCGGACTCACCTCGGTTACATAATATTTATCAAAGTCATGTTCAAAGATCATGATCGGTTTGTTTAAGTACTTTAGCGATGCATTGTGTTGAGCGATAAAGGGTACCTCATTACATGACTCATGTTCAATTTACAGTCCGATATCTCGCATCCACATCATGTGTAACAAGAGTCACCGAATCATGGGTCGCTTCAAGCTTATCTGTCTCTAAGCCTCTTTATTCGGTGCCAATTGATCCAACATCCGGTGCCATACCGGTCTCAACACAACAATTTATTGATTGTACCGAGATTCATTCGCCTTTCTCGATCACAACATCCACTTCTTGTGTGACAGAGTTCTTGACGGTGGTTACATCATTCTTTGTTGTTTCGATATTCGCATTCAAGAACACCCGACCTTTCGATACATTACCCGACTTATCACAAATATCTCTCAACCTGCATTCGACTCTCATCTACTTTTGCATCTTTCGAGTAACTTCCTCAATATACTTCTCCACATTATCCATGAGATGGATAAGTGTCTCCGTGAACACGCTTAATTTCCATTCCGTGTGTCTCTTGAAGGACATTTCACCATGTCTTGATCATAATCGATGTGAATTACCTTCTAATGAATGACCGAAAGTGTTTGTAGATCACTTGAAGTGCAAGTACTGGAACTATCCTTATGAACCTTCTCTTTGTCAAGTTGTAGCTCAATTGCTCTAGGTTTAACAAACAGAGTTCTGTTAATGTGGATAAGTCCCGACGGAAGAGGGCAATACATGTTCGTTCCATTGATGTGGGTAGAAGTAACATGAGGTGAGAGTGAAGTTGTTGATAAGGTTCAATGTCGCTTTCCTTTGCATGGCATTCGTAGCATTAGCGGTGCAATTCATTCTCATTGTACTCGAACATGAAGATCTCACATCCTCATTGTTTAATTCAAACATCTTTAGTCGCTCGTAGCAATCATTATCATTATTATCCAAGATCATTCAATTTAAGCACTTCGAAATCACCGGGTCAAGAGAGTAAGACATGATGTGGTAGAATGCACGAATTTTACAAGTCTATGATTTAAACCGAGAAATAGAATCTTTCGGGATTTTACTAAAATCAAGACCAAACCGTTAAGAAATGACCAATGAAATGTGTTAAGATGACTGATGGATCGACACAATGATAGAATATTGTGTGATAGGACTTTAGATTGTTTGTAGGAAAAGCTAAAATGTTGTTTGGTTGAGATTTGGATTGGTTGATGCACGTTTTTACGGAGAATTTTTAGGTCTAAAAACTTTAAACCTCAATAACTTCCTTTCGGAGGGGATTTGGGCCTCGAAAAATTGTTTCACGACTATGTGGTGAAACCTCACAATATTCAACTGTTCGCTCGCTTTGACAGTATTTCATTTGAAAACGGAGTTACGGATCAAAAGTTATGGCCGTTTGAAGTTTTGACGAAAAAGTCAACTTTGGTCAAACCTCTTCTTTGTAAAGTCAACCAAGTCGCTAAGTAGCAACTCGCTAAATCACCAAATCGCTAAGCACCAAGTCGCTACACGGTAAGTCGCTAAAGAGCAACTCGCTAAATCACCAAATCGCTAAGCACCAAGTCGCTACACGGTCAAGTCGCTAAACAAAGAACTCGCTAAGGTCCAAGTCGCTAAGAATACTAAGTCGCTAACAATTTGCACTGCAACTCGCTAACACTTTCTGAAGCAATTCGCTAACCTCACTAAGTCGCTAGCCGTAGTGGAGAATCCACTAACTTGTACTATTTGTCGGCTTGTCTCAAAAGACAAGTCGCTAGGACCAAGTCGCTACCACTTAAACTGCAACTCGCTACCAACTTACAAAGCAAGTCACTACCAAGAATAACTTATCCGTGGCTTAAGTCGCTAGCAAGAAAAACACATAAACACCACTTTTCAATCCAAAAACAACCCAACCACGATGATTCAAGCTTAACAAATCAAAACCCAAGCACATACAATGATTCTAAACACAAAACTACACTCAAGTTTCAAACTTTAACACTAGAAATCACCCAATGATGCAAAACCACTAATCTTTTTCAAACTCAAAACCACCTAAAACCACTAGAAATCCAAAGATATGTAAGAGATGATCTAACCATGGCTCTTGATACGGTTGTAGGATATTGGATTTCATACACATCAAACCATGAGCACTAGTAGGCGAATACAAGAGTTTTTAGAGAGAAAGTTAGAGGTTTGGGAACTTTAGTGAGAGAAAGAAAATCTTATTATGAGCTCCAACTCTCTACCTTGGAAGGTAGAGAGTATTTATAGTCTTACAATAAACGCCACATAACGGGCTGTGGATTAGGCATACAGTGGGTAAAGACCCGTCCGTCCTCCACGGTGTTACTTAACTAAATACTACTTAGCTTAAAAGAACTACGACTACGAGCTTTCTAATGATTACATACACTTGAGGTGACCGACTCTTTAATACCTGGAATTTCTAATTCCTAACATTAGTGACGTTATCTCCATATGTGGTCATTACTATTAGCCGATGAATCAATGGAGGTTCAATGTCTGCAATTCCCATGAGATATTCGATGCCACAAAATGTCTATGATACTTCACAGTCAAAGCAAAATCTTTCAAGAATCTTCAGCGTCAGTTATGATTTTTTCAAGATGTTTGCTTATGACAAAAACTTCTCGTGCAAATGGTCGTACACGTTATGATGCTTCCGAAAGTTCGAAACCATCATGGGGGAGAAACGTGTACTTTGATGCTTTACGGTCAACCTCAGGGGGAAGTAGTGTATACTACTCGACTTAGTATGGTTTGTGAAGTTGTCTACGTATGGGTAAAGAATTGTTGATGATGTTGTTGGTGTTGGATAATGAACCGCTGATGAAACGCTGCATGATCCCCTAAAACAGATATTCACCGAAACCAAAGTTGTCATAACACATTCAAGCTGACATTGTTTACGGTTTTGTCTTGATTTTGTAAAATCCCGCGAAAGACTACTTCTCGGTTTAAATCATAGACTTGTAAAATCCCGTGACAATGGAAATATCCTGGTAAAAGTAAAGTGCATTTTTGGATCTATCTCTCGGTTTATTCTTGGTTTTATAAAATCCCATGAAAGAAACTATTTCTCGGTTTAAACCATAGAATTGTAAAATCCCGTGATGATGGAACCATCCTGGAGAAAGGAAAGTGTATTTCGAGATCTTTTCTGATGCTGGTGCTACGGTTTCTACTTCGAAGAAGGGATAAAAGGGTGTACTTCATGAATTGGATGTTTGTTTGGATTGTCCTCATGGCAGTTTGGCTATTACAAGGTTTTACGGGGTTATGTGCTTTTTACCATGGTCGGGATGAAACCATTATCACAGTTCACTTAAAACGTCAAAGGAGGCTAGATTTGAGTTTTAATCAGAAGATGTGACAAAGGCGTTAATTCAGTATTATTTATTTGAGGTTGAAGTAAAATATCACGGGCGAGTGTACTTAGTATCTGAAGGTATCGGGGATGGTTGGATGAAGATTCTTCGAGATCCTTGTTCGAGCTTTTTCAAAAACGAAGACTTGGAAATCTAGTTATTTTTAGGTGACTTTTCCTTTTCTTTTACCACTTGGGGGAATTGGGCTCTTACCACCACAAAATAACTATCACTTTAAGGAGTTACGTTGTAGTGCTCAGTGTCACATTCAATTGTGGATTTTCAAGAGGTGATGTACGTCTTATACTTGATGGTTGGTTGGTTGAAGAGTATAGAGTACTTAGAGAGTACTTAGAGATGCTAATGGAAATCGGCACCGCTCTTTGTTAAATATGTGCAAGTTTAAGTCATGATTTGGTCGGTTTACTTGTGGTCAAATTCATCATATTGGGTTTCTCCATCACCGTCACGACAAAGAGCCTACTTGAATGATAATGGGGTTGATTACAAGTTTGCCAAGAGAGATTGAAAAGAGAGAGATTATGACGTTTGAACACAACAGTTCAAGCCTCGTACTTAAAGAAAAGAAAGGTGTACGCTTCAGTGCGCTTTATCTTCAAAAGAAGAGAAATCTTCTTATTATAACCATTCTCATCAACATGCTTCATACTATTTCCATGCGCTTCAATTATCAAGTGAACCGGGCTACCGTTGATTGTTCTCTTATTCCACTTGCTCAACTATAATGACAATGGCGACATCATGTGCTAATTTTGCGGGAGAAGTGTGAGTAGACTACATTTGGATGATTTCACTTATTTAGTCAAGAATGGCAACTTGTCGCAATTCTTGAGGGGAGAAGAAGTATGATGACACTACATGTTGTGTTATATGAGAATAAATGGTCAAACGGCTTCTAACTCATGTAAGAACCGAGCTTCTTCTTATCGGGTCATCTTTACATGGAGTTTTTCTTCTAAGAGTCGTTAGTTGACATCTTCTCACGGACTGATGAGTTTAATGACAAAGTGCTTCCGGTTAATGCTTCACGTGCACATCAACATGATGATTCCGAACAACCTTCTGTTCTTGTTTGATGTGATTGTTTGTTTGGTGTTACCACTTCGTGAGTTCATTGCGGGCTGATTGTTGATTTCCTTGATGAACATCCTTCATTCTTGTTTGATTGGGAGGATCTTAATTAAGGGATTTGCAAGAGGTGTTAATTGGGATGCTTTTGGTGTATTGAAGATGTTAACCTTTTGATCCCCAACTGGACAATCTTGAAGAAGGTCGAGTCTGATCGGTTCTATATTTTTCGCTACATGTTAGAAGACTAAAGACGAGTTGCATTTAATGATCTAAAGACTTCTTCTTATTACAGGCATTTATCAAGCAGATTGTCGGTTTAGGGAGAGCACTAATTGGGGAGAGTGAAATGCCGAATTTAATCCCAATTAGACTTGCTCATTCATTCTTGACAAGTTGATTTCACAAAGACTTCAAGCGATCTTCTCAATGATTTCTAGTATACGGGCTTACAAAGAGTTCTCGATTTCAAGTGTCAAAACCAAGAAGGGGAAGGAGACACACATCTAAGCGAAGCTTAGTAAACTTGATGAACTTAATTCTTCTAAGTGATTGAAGATATCCCGGAACACTATTGTCATTCTGCAGAGAAACTCAAGGTTTGACTCATGGTTGGCTTTTAGTGTTATTATTCCAACGACGTGGGGAAGTGATGTAAAAGAAAGTTTCGATGATAAAGAGGTACACAAGTGTGTGATGATTTCGATGTTATCGCAATCATCAAGGGAGAGATTGTGTACATTAGGGATGCTCGTTGTCTCACTTGAGAGCTTAATCGATGATTCGTAGATATAATCACTTATTCTCGAGTTGAAGATCCGCAGAGATAGTCCTCCGCAGAGATAATCGGTGATTCGCCCGCTTCTTCAATGTTATCGGTTATTCGCTCTTTGGGCATTCGGTACCGGGTTCTTGAGCTTCATACACTTTCTTGAGGAGAGAAAAGTATACATCGGGTTATTCTTTGACTATCGGACTTAATCGCTACTTGATGGTATAAGTTTCTCCGTCTTGGCATATGTATTCGGTTCGTGAGCTCTAGTCTAAGAGATCGACCGCATCAATTCAACTACTGGGAAGTAGTCTCTTGACACCTTTTGGAATGGATTGCGTCAGACTTCAGTGGTTATGAAATTTGAGAAGATTATTTATGAGTGGGATGATACGTTGATGTTCTTGTTGATGATATAACCCCGAACGGAGAATCTCGATTATCGTTCGTAAAAAGAGCAGCGGGATTTACGATAATGGTGTGCTTCTTCGTGCACCTGGCTAAGGAAAGCTTGAAATAGAGCTTCAAATCTGCTCATCTAATGGATTTTCGATTTGGGGGGAAGCTGCCAAAGTCTCACTTTCAGACGGTTCAATTTCTCTCAATTCAGGAGCCTCGAAAGCTTTGGTGGTGAATGTTTAAGAGATGATGACTTCTATCTTCTTCAACGGGGCTGCTCGATATCCTTATCTCGGTACTCGTATCATCTTTCTTCTTAAATTATATCATCTACTCTCTATATGTATATAGTTATCAAAAACCAAATACAAAATTTTAAAACCAACAAAAAGAAAATAGAAAACTATAAAACCTTCAAAAATCCATAAAAATCAGAAAATTTGAAAAAGACCAAAAATATGTTTTCAAAGACATGTCTTCTGGTATCGATAACATCTATGGTCTTAGAAATGTCATTCAACAATGGCACGGGACCATAGATGAAGTTCGAGCAGGAGGTGTAAATATTCTTTTCCAAAACATGTCAAAAACTATGGCTTACAGTTATTTTAGACTGTAACCCGCGCTTCAAAAATGGGTTGCTATTATTTCCTATAGCAACCCGGTCTTCAAGAAAGGAAAGTGTTCGCTAAACCAATTTTCAAATATTTCGCACTTATCCTAAAACAAATTGAGGAAAGTATGTCGAAGGATCATTGCTCCTACACAAATGTTTTTCCGTCTAAAATTCTTGAAAAATATTTGGTGTTTTCAAAATGGTGGTTTGAGTTGCTTGTAAAACAATCGATTCGTAGTTTTCGTAAAAAAATTGAAAACTCAATCAATGACTTCAGCGCTTTTAAACTCTTTAGAAAATGAGTCATTGATTGAGGGGGAGAATGTTTTCAAATTTATATCATCTATCGAACTTATCTAATTATCCTAATATGCTTAATTAAAAATGATGCTAACCTATGTTGAAGGACTATGTGCCTAGGATAAAATTGTTAGGATTAGATGATTATAGTTTGATGAACACATATATCCCATGTCTTATATGATCTGATTGATATGTTGAATTGACTTTAATTAGTCGATTGCTGTTTGGGTGATGTCGACCACCATATATCTGCTTGTGTTCACTAACGTATGCAGGTATTTTGGTATAAGTATGTTCCCGATCCGGATCCTACAATTGAATATGATTGGATGCCGAAAGGAAGGGGTAACTATATCTTGGGTTGACAAATGAAGAAACAGAGCTTAATTTGACTTCAATGGAAAGTTGGCATAAATGCAACGTAAGAGGTCTCACTGCATCAGCAGATGGTTTTTCTTCTAAGTGATTGAAGAAACGGAGCTTAATTTGACACGAGTTGGCATTCAAAATGCAACGTAAGAAGAAGTCTCACCGCATCTGCAGACGGTTTTCTTCCAAGCCCTACAAAGAACAACAACGACTCAACCACCTAACGATCTTTATGCAGATACCATTTTAAACAATTTTGAAAATTTGAATAAATTGTTTTGAAAAATGGAAAATATTGTTTTTGAAAATTAATTGAATTAATTTTGAAAATCACGGACTTCATTTTATCAAAACCTAAGTCACTCAATCATCGACTACGGTCATCGATTGAGGAGGAGAGTGATTTAAAATAAAATATTTTCAAACAATATCTCTTCATAAAAGTCCGTATGTACAATAATAAGTGGTGATCTAAAGATTTAATGTTATGTCATGGTATGATTTTCTTTAAAACTCAAAGATCGTTCGAAATGAAATTTTTTCTGTTCTTGTTTGATTGTGAAATTGTTTTATTTTACTTAAGGATCTCTTAAAAACTATCATACCTGACACTAACAATCTTTAATGTCTTAAAATGGTCCTTATCGTCATTTTCAAAATCAAATCTTGCCACGCCTTTCCCCAAAATTTTCTAAATGATTTAAATCAATTGGGATCACAAATCTCAAATTGCTTTGAAATTTTGATCGGGAGAGATAGTGATTTAAATCTCAAACTGTTTTAGTCCTTTAAAGGCATCTCTCCGCCTCCATGTGCCAAACGATTTCAAATATACAATGCACATGTTGAGGAGGAGGATTTATCCAAAAGCAGATGAGTATTTAAACAAGGCCACATTTTCTCCCATGTTTTCTAAACCCGATTAAATCACTTGAGATCCAAAATCTCAAAGGGTTTGATATTTTGATCGGGGAGAATTTGTGATTTAATATGAAATTTGATAAAGATGATCTTTTTGATTCAAGTACAAGTTCTCTCTAATATGTGCCAAACTCTTTCATATATTGATGCACATATTGAGGGGGAGCAAATGGTTTCTTAATGGCTTTTGTAATCGTGGATGTGCTTCAAAAGAACTCTTTACTCTATGTGATAAAATGATTTCAAATATCCTATGCACATATTGAGGGGGAGAATTTACCAAGAAAATCAAATGGCTTTTTCTATGAAAATTGTGATCAAAGAAAATATTTCAAAGTCCTCTTGCTTCCATGTGATAAACAATTTCTAAATCATATGCACATGTTGAGGGGGAGGTTTTCTAAATGATCAAAACTATTAAGGTACAAAATGCTTTGATCTCGTATCACAAGTACCTTGATTGTTTTTCCAAATGATTTTTCAATTGGTTTCGAGAATGAATGAACTGTACCAAAAGACCGACCATTTTACTTTATGTATGGAGTTATAAGAATGGTGAGGTTAGGTATTGGTTCCCACGATCCGCCGAGCAGGAGGGATCTACCAAGGACTATCCACTAGATAGTGTAGAGTCCTTAGGTATATTGAAAAAAAGGAGAAAAATGAGAAATGGGAAGAGTCTTGATCGAGACAGAGCTAAATGGAATAAACCCAACAAGGTTCTAGTTATGAAGTCTCGGTAAGCACCGAATGGGTTGAAGAATGAAAAAGAAATGAATGAGAAAAGGGTGAAAAGAAATAGCCTCCAATAATTTAACCTTAGGGCGTAAACCGGGTTCAATACATATGCTCTTGGTGGTTACCAAGGTAACGCCGGTATTGAAGACAAGACGTCATGGACCCAGTGACGCACTGCACTAAACTTCCTAAGCTACTCAAGTTCCTCTTAAAAGGTTTTGTTTCATTCTCACGGGGAACCTACATAATCTATCGACTTTCTCTTAGAGATTGTTGATGTTGAAGAAGGAGACCCTCTCCCTAGTCTCCGACATAGGAAACCAAAGTGCACAATTGAGTCTAGAGCCAAGAGATCATCCACAATATCTCATTAGGACACATAATTAATGAAGACTTACTGTTTCACACAATGTGGAAAGTAAGAATATATTAAGAGTCCCACGATTATCCTTGTGGTATTGCGGAACATCCGAGTGATATGTAAATATTCACGATGAAGATGGAAATCCTTCTAGAGCCAACATCAAACAAGCTCTTGGTGGGTGACATGTGAGATCTTGCAAAAGATCAAGCTTGTGACAACTGGATAGAAACGATGGAGCGATTCATTCTTGAATCAATCTTGGTCCAGGAAATGAATTGACGGATACCTTTGAAAAACCGATCGTTGTGCTTAAAAGTTCTTTTCCATAGCACATCGAGTGTGTATTAATGTTTCAAAATTAAAGGGTATTTATGATTGATAATTGATTTTCCATAAAACCTTCGTTGTATTGCAAAACACTTTCTATTAAGCAATACATGATTGTTTTAAAATCGTTTTCATCAATCGCTGAATCTCAATTACCGGTTCACTCACTCCATGTTGTCTTCTTTGAGACGCTCCGGTTTGTGAATGGCTAGAGCATTGGAAACCCCATCAAGGAGATTCTTGAATTATACCGATCACAGCAAGACTTGTATCGATCAACGGGAACCGTGGTCGTGCACTCAATTCAACAAAAGTGATCAAAGACACTTTTGTGCGCTTTATTGCTAATCGTTTTATGCGGGATCACCCGACAGTTGCGGTGATCGTAATTGAGGAGTTAATTCATAGCCGCATGCTCACAAAGATCCACACTTAATTAAAGAAATCATGACAAGTGCCTATCTACATAACTTTGGCTCGGATATTTTTATACTATGCTTCGCTACGCCATCGCTAATATCTTGAACCAAAGAAAGCTTCCGCTACTCGATGAAAAGATGTCATGATCCGAAAGTGTGAGCATGTCGGTCCGGAAGTCACAAATTCACATGATGGCAACACAACAAAGGGTGATCCAAAGATTTACCGTGGTCGATGATCTCAATGAAAGCTCAAGATCATCCCGATGTGGATCGTTCAAAGACCTCCACCGAAAGTACAAAACTATGCGGACTATGAAGAGTCACTGCTAAAGCACAAAGATTACGGAAGTGAAGAATTGAAGTCCACGAGCTTGGAACTAATGACAAAGAAAGAATGCTAGGATGCAAAATGTATTTCATGGGGTGACCTCCCTTAGGGGGAGATTGTTAGGATTCAGAAAATCCATAGTGAAGAGTCGGTCACCCCAACTATTATCTATCATAAGTTAGCTCGTAGACATATCGTTATTTACTTGTTTATTAGTGTAGTTTAGTTTAGAGTAACACCGTGGAGGAAGGACGGGTCTTTACCCACTGTATGCCTGATCCACAGTCCGACAGGAGGACGTATTTGCTATAACTATAAATACCCCTTCCATCCTTGGAAGGGGTGGTGCTTCATTCTTAATCTAATATTCTCCTTTTTGTTTATCTCTCTAGAAACACCCTCTCCTCTCTTCATCTCTCTAAAACCATGGCATACTTGTATCATCACCATCCAAGGCCACCCAAATCATCATAACACAATATATGTAAGATCCTACATGGTGGGAATTGGTTAACTTTGGCAAAGAGGCCTGAATGAGATGTGCCTAATCTCGTTACGAGGCCATACACGAACATAAGGGAATGGAAGGGTAGCTTCTTTTATGTTCAGAGTACCATTGTACCACCTGACTATCCAGCGTTGTTGAATAAGGAATTTAGGTTTGATGCAAAACGTTTTAATGACCCCCTACCTTATGAGGTTCGAAGAAATCCATGTTATCAGCGTTTGGCTAAGTATCATGCAGATGTTCAAGCCTTCCCTGAGCCAATTCTGTATATGGCTGGGATTGCACAAAGCTAGGAGGGGTCTCCCAAGAAGCCCATGATCGTTTATCATGGAAAAAGTATGTGCTTCCACTTTTATTTAAGTAGGACCAATGTAGCGCTGATATTTATCTTTTCTTGTTCCTTTTTCACAGAGATGGCGTTTAGGAACTTCATGCATCAAGACTTTGACGAAGACTTGAGCTTTATGCCTGCGGAAAAAGCTGAATAGTCTTATGGTGTTGGTTCACCTTCTACATCAACAACAACGACGTGGACATTCCCAAGATAGAGCTCATTGCCTCAAAGACCCCACAAGCATTGTTAGAGGGTCCTCCCAATTGGTTGAGCGTGGCATATTCGGACGATCCTGCAGAGGATGAAGTTCGAATCACAAGCTCTGAGCATAGTCGGACAGATTAAAGAGTAGGAAGGGAACATCTGGCAAAGCCATCAAGTCTGCCAACAAGAGAAAGACTCCTCTTCCAGCATCTGGGTCCAGAGCCGTTCGACAGAAGATTGTCGAAGGCAAGAAAGCTATGAAATCTGCCTTTGAATTGCCGAATGATGTTGAAGAAATGCACGGTAAGCATTTGATTTTTGAGTTATAGAAAATATCAATTGTCATGACTAACTTTGCCCTTATGTATTGTATTGGTCGCAGGCCTTCCTGACACGAAGGAGCTTCCGAATGCCTTAGCCTGCCACCGCATCGTTGACCATGTCATCCCTCCCAATTGGAAGGGACTGCTGGACAATTTGTCCATCGAAGGGGTATGCGACATGCATGACAAAAGTGTCGCGAGGCAGGCTATCCTGGACAACCATTTGAATACTCGTAATAGGGAGCTGCTTCGTACAGTGACAAAGGAAAGGCAAGAGATGGATGTGATGCTGGAGAGGGAAAAGCACAGGGACCAGGAGTATGCTGAGCTGGAGGCAAAGTGTGAAGAAATTGATAAGGATTATGAGAAGAATCCTCTCACCCAAGGCCTCCAAGACAAGATAGCAGAGCTGACAACAGAGTGTGGCAGACTCAGGTTGGAGGAGGCCAAGGTTGTGAGCCTTACTGGTCAAAATGTTGTGTTGGCGTCTAGGTGTTCAGGCTTGGAAAGTAAAAGGGCAAGGCTTGGAGAGCTGGAGGTTAAAATGAGAGAGGAAATAGACGGCCTGCAGATGATGTATAAAATGCTCCAAAAAGATCGTGCTGAGGTCGTATCAAAGGTGGTGCCGTACATTGCCATGGAATTATATCATAGTGATGAGGTGGGAGCTGTGATGTGGAAGGTGATCAAGGCAGCTATCTTCCATGGATGGTGCTTGGCTCTGGAGGAGGTGGCTAAGACAGGTAAGCCCGTGGACCTCTCCATAGTTGACTGCTATCGTCCCTCATCGAAGGCCGAATATGAAGAGGTAGGAAATGCGTTTGCCACCACAGTACCCTTCCTGGTCAAGCTACCAAAGATCCCATGGCACCTCTTGAAGACCTTCTCTCAAAAAGCCCGCAAGATCAAACTGCGACCCCAACAAAGAAGACACCTCGACCAAGCCTACCTCGACTCTTCCATCCCCAACTCCATCTCCTCGTAATCAAGAATGAAGGCGCCATTGGCGGTAATTTGGTTCAAGGGTAGTATGTACCCTTTAAAACAATTTAATGTTTCTTATCTTTGTTGGTGCATTACTTTAAACAATTTAATGTTTGTGATGCATGGCTTCGCCAAAGACAATTTGAACGAGGCTTTGGCCTTGTATGCAGGGACAAGGGCGTAGGCCCGATGAGTGTCTAAATACTCATCATTTTTGTACAATATAAAGCGCAAAATCATCTCGAAAACACTCGAAACACATCAAATGATCAAAATATCACAAATCGGTGTTTTATGTGTTTTAAATGCAAAAATATCAAAATCGATGAAAAACATATCAAATTTGCAAAATTGCGGTTTGAGTCCCCAAGTTTCTAAAATTGTCAAAATAGTCCCCGAGTCAAAATTTCAAAAGAAAAGTCACCAAAGGTCCTTTTAAAATCAAAAGTTGTCAAATTTAGTCCTTTGGTGAAAAATATCAAAAGTTTGAGAAATTTACAAAAATGGTCCTCCAAGTTTAAAAATTGGCAGAATTGGTCCCTGGAAAATTGCAAAATGGCAAAATTGGTCCTTGCACTTTTGATGATTATCACTTTTAGTCCTTGGAGCATCTTGGTAGAATTGGCAGTAATGGTCCTTGCAAATTTCAGATTTGCACATTTAGTCCCTATATTATTAAAACCTTTAACTAATTTTGGACCTTTCAACTCTTGGACCCCTGCCATTTAAGCTTTTTGAACCCCCTTGATTAATACCCTGCCCTGGTCAAATATGGGTTGACTTCACCCTTGGCGCCAAACCACTCACCCTCTTCCACTTGTTTCTGTTTCACCCTGCAACACTCAACCAACACTCCACCCTCCTCACCTTATCTCTTCCCTGTCCCCCCCACATCTCCTACAATCCAAATAACAATAATCCTTCACTCACCAAACACTCTATCTCATTCCAGCTGTTAAATCCCATTTTCCATAAAACTCAATTTAAGGGCCAAGATCAAATTCATCCATCCAAAGGTCGAAATGATGGTGGAACTATTCGGGATGAGAGAAATGATGATGGGTATAAAAGAAAGAAGAAGGAAGCAAGCTAGAGTGGTAGTTAGTTTTATAAAAATTCTTCTTATGTCGCTTTTTTTTAATCCATGTCTTAGTTTAATAACAATGTTGTAATTTGAGTTAATTTGTATTTCTTTTAAGTTAAAATAACATTGTATGGTACTTTTGAGTATCAATTTTAAGTTTTAATCAAATTTCAAGTTTGTTGGTTACTGTGGAAATTTCCAAGTTTCAAATTCCATATTCAAGGTTTTAATAAGCTCCTGTTATAATCAAGTAAGCTTATTTAAGCTTACTTTAGCTTTTTATAAGCTTATCATTAAGTTTCAAGTAACTTGGGTGTATGGTCAATAAAAGTCAAAAGAGGATGGAATTTGGATCTTGGGTTGTTGCAGAGGTGAATTTGGGTTGCAATTAGATTAGGTTAGTTTGGTTTTGTGTTTGGATTTGAGCCTGCACCAGCTGGACAGTGTGAGTGATATTCTTCATTTTCAAATTCCAAGTCAGTTTGCATATCTTGTGTGTGCTTGCAGTTGTAGTTTTTAATAGTTAAAATGAGTTCATCTAGTTGTATTTAGGTAAATATAATTCGCTTTAATCGCTTATACTAACTGGATCAGTGGTTAGTTCAGATTTCATTTGCATTGCAGTTTTTAAGGTGTGTTTGGATTTGGGATTTTTACTGTGTTAGAGGGTCTTGCAGTGATAGGTTTTAATTGGTTCATGTCTTTGTAGTCCATTTTAGCAAATATCTGTCATTAACTTGTGCACACAAACCTCCAAAGTCAAAATTACATATCCACTGTCCTTATAGCTTAACTGTTGTAGATTTGGATGTGCAAAAGCTCATTTTGTGTTTAAATGTACTAGATATAGATTGCAGTAGGTTTAATTCATCATAAAATATCAAATTCAGTTCTTAAATCCAGATCAAACTTCACTTAAGTCAACTTTTCGCTTTTGCATAAAGTCAAAATTCCAAAATCTCGGTTTGGCCAACATAGGGTATTTTTCATAGATTCATTTCTTGGGTAAATCAAGTAAATTTTATGGTTTTAAAACCTCTCTGGTCTAATTTCTTATGGTCATTTTATCGATTTTTACAATTTTTCTATAAGCTCAAAAAGCTTGTCAATCATAGTTGAGTGCCTCTGCAAGGTGGGACTCACTGCATGAGGCTTGTTCACTTTTTGCAACTCTTGCAATGAGCTCATGTGAGCTCATCTAGGTCTCAGCTTGGGGTTTTGCATAGCCACCCAGGTCCTCTTCATGTCCCAAGTTGTAGTTTTCCTTATCAGCTTATTTTGGAGCTTATGCATAAGCTCAAAATTGCCCCCCTTTAACTGATTTCTGCCATAAGCTCAATTGCTCAAATTTGTTGTACTTGCTAATCTGAGGTTATGGTCTGTTGAATCTAGTTGTTTTAGAGTTATTTTAGCTTATTGGTACTTCTGTTTTGGTTTGGTAGACTTTAGACTCCATTTGCTTATGTAAGTGCTTATTTCAATAAGCACTTACTCATCGATTCATATTTCTCCACATAAGGGCCTGTTTTTCCATTTTCTCATATTCCTAATATTATTTTAAGCATTTCCTGAATTTTTCAGATTTTTCCTAGCTTGTTTGGTATTTTTCGCATTTTATCTAGTTTTAAGCATTTTTAAATAGCATTTAATACAAAAATTAAGAAAAGGTTCAAAAAATAATTTTTCTATTTTCTTAAGTTAAGATAAATATAAAAAGAGAAAAAAATATTTTTCTAAATTTTTCTTAGTTAAATTTGTATTTTTAAATAATTTAATTAGTTTTAAATAGTTTTAAACTAATAATAAATACATAAAAAGTCTAAAAATATATATTTTTAGTTTTAAAATTAGTTTTATCATATTTTAGATTTTTCTAAGTGTTAATTTTATTTTTCTAGTCTTATTTTGTATTTTCTTTTATTTTAGAGTATTATTAAATAGTTTAAAATAGTTTTTAATTAATAATAATTAGACAATTAGTTATAAAAATAATTTTCTTTTTATAAAAAGTTTCTTTTATCTTTAGGATTGTAAAAATGTATTTTTCATATTTTTAGGATTTATATTGTGTAAGTTTCACTTTTTATTTTGTACGTTTACGTATTTTTATTTAAACGTAGGTTTTTAGTTTTAATTTTTTAGTTTTAATTTTTTAAACGTTCATCACTTTAAATATAGTGATAGCGTTTATTTAATAGATTTTATCTTTTTAATTTCCTTTAATTTGCATTTAAGCCCTTGTAGTTTATGTGTTATTTCTGTAGTTGTAATAATTCAAATCCTTTTTCCGTTCAAATTCCTCGATCACTATACGGTTGATAATCCATTGCACAACTCGCTGGGACATAACGACCCGGGGAAACACTATACTCCTCAGATCTTCATTGATTTCGTGCTTAAGCTGTCGCTTTTAAGTTTTCTTACGCTTGCGTGAGAGAACTTGACGGTTTCTTGTGACAGATCAATTTTTGGCGCCACGCCGGGAGTCGTCATGGCTTATCTTCCGTCTAGCAGATTAGTGATTTGGATATTCACTCTTTGTTCATACCATCCATCCGTATATGTTTATACTTTCTTATCCAAAATCCAAAACATTTCTTCTCATTCCTCTTATCCGTATGATTCTATTTCTCTTACCCCTCGCACTGCTTGATTCTACATTTCTTTATCCTCAAAACCTTTAATTCTTCATGTCATGGTTTCGACATGTTCCTGGTGTGGAGGTCAATTTAACGGTGGAAATTGTCGGCGATGTACCAATGTGGGTTTCGGAGACAAGTTTGTCGGTAATCCCGATCCCATTTCAAATGAAACACCCGATTTTTCCTACCTACCTCCACACTCAATACGAATCCTACTCATGCGAGTTTTGTGGGAATGATTCTCATTACGGTTTTGATTGTCCACCACGGGTCCCGCTTGTCTATGAGCCGAACCATGTTACAATCGAACTTTGGTGAAAGTTATTTTCCCAATTATCTCATTGAGAATTGCGGGGTCCTCATGAGACTTTTGAATGTCAACCGATGAATCAAAATTTTCACAATTCCAATTCTCCCGGTTTTGACAATTTCCAACCCCCACTGTATTCCATCAGTCATCAGACTTCCGAGCCTTCACAGCATCTAAATGATTACGAGGAGTGTAATCTCCCACAAAGTTCTGAAGAAATACGCATTCGAAAGAAACTACAAATGAAAAGAATGGTGTGTAAGCTTCAGCAGATGAACATAAGAATCCGATATGATGACGATGATGATGAGGATAGTATTCAAATGAGGGAATACTATGATTACGACGAGGAGAGTGTTACTCAATTGAACGATCTTATTTCTCAACTCCCTCAGTCTATTGCTATCACACCTATCTTACCTTTTATTGCTTCCAAAGACTCTCTCATAATGGGGGACGAGCCTTCTAGCACTATTCCAGAAATGGAATCGTCTAGTGTTGAGAGCCTTGTTCCAACCCAAGTGAGTCCGAGGTTATCTCCGTAATATGTGTGATGAGCCTCTTAATGATGATTCTTCTCCTCTTGACATTCCATATGATCATGTCGAGATGTTCTCGGATTTCGATAACGATTGTACTGGTTTGACGATTCTTTATCCTATGGAGACATCGATTATGTCGAGGAGCCACCTTCCGAGCTAGTTAGCTTAGAGGAAGTGAGAAATTCGATGATCCGAAATTGAGGACGAGATACTCGTGAACAATTGTTCAATATAAATCTCCTCGCTTCTAAGATCGAATCATTCGTGCTAAGTCGACTTCATCTCCTATCCCCGTTGTGGATAGTGACTCTACATTGGACAAGCCCGAGCTTGAGGCTTTTTCCAATGATTCTCTTCATGAAGAGTTCTCCGGTGAACTCTCTCATGACATATCTCCTCCGGAATATGATCATTTCCATTTTGATCTTGAGGATGATATTGGCTCGGAGGAAGGTTTACTCTATCATAAGAGTTTGCTTATTGATGATACTACCTTCACCCTTCCTCCCGACATGTCTACATTTGAGGATGAAGAATGGATCTTGATTGTTATCAACATCTTTCTTCCATTCCTCACTTATGATGTGTCTTCCTCTCTTCTTCACTCCTTCGGGAATGAAGACACCATCTTTGACCCGGCATTTTCGTTTATCATTTGTGAGCGGGTGCATCTTTTCTCTGTATATCTCGTCGGTGTGGAACTTTCGCACTTCAATGTTTATCCAAACATCTTGAATGAAAGTCCGATGGAGATTGTTTCTTCCACTTTGCTTCCCCATGAACCAATGAATTGGGTCGAGTCAAGCTAGCGACTCGGAAACCAAAAACAAGAAGACGCACTATATGGGTTTTCACCCATAATGCATCTTCTTACCCCTTTCTACCACCTAAGTGTGGGGTGATGCCCCACATGTATATATATAAAAAAAAAAAAAAAAAAAAATCTTCTTTCTAAATAATGGCCGTAATATTCCCCTTTACGTTCTTTGTTTCGGCATAACCACGGTACTTTGAATATTGAGGGCAATATTCATTTCTAAGTGTGGGGAATTCTCACGAATTTTATCATATAATTACACCAATTCCCGTTTTGGCCAAAATTTTTTTGGAGTAAGTGTTTTACACTTACTCATTTAGTTATCGATCCGCCTTTGTCTCGTAAGACAAAAGGATTGGCTAATCCAGAGCAAACGGCTCTTGGTAAAGATATCTCAAACCGTTGACGGCTTGCAATTTGCCCAAAATTGTATGGTATTCACTCACCATATCACGAAAAGTGAAGAGTTGGCTAGCCCGCAAGATTATGGCTTGTGGTAAAGGCGATGGAAAACCATAATTGGTAATCACCACCAAAGATAATATTGATAATTTATCTAAGAGTTGGCTAGTCCGTAAGGTACGACACGGTAAAGACAAAATCAAACCGTTGAAAGTCGGTGGTTTGCTCAAAATCACATGGTTATCGGTGTACCATGGTTCTTACTTGAAGCGAAACATTTGGCTACTCCAAGTAATGGCTTTTGGTAAAGAGTTTAAAATCCATTATGTTTTCTCAAATCATTGCTAGGGACTAGCAATATCTCGAAAGGGGATTGATGAGTGTCTAAATACTCATCATTTTGTACAATATAAAGCGCAAAATCATCTCGAAAACACTCGAAACACATCAAATGATCAAAATATCACAAATCAGTGTTTTATGTGTTTTAAATGCAAAAATATCAAAATCGATGAAAAACATATCAAATTTGCAAAATTGCGTTTGATCCCCAAGTTTCTAAAATTGTCAAAAATAGTCCCCGAGTCAAAATTTCAAAGAAAAGTCACCAAAGGTCCTTTTAAAATCAAAAGTTGTCAAATTTAGTCCTTTGGTGAAAAATATCAAAAGTTTGAGAAATTTACAAAATGGTCCTCAAGTTTAAAATTAGCGAATTGGTCCTCGAAAATTGCAAAATGGCAAAATTGGTCCTTGCACTTTTGATGATTATCACTTTTAGTCCTTGGAGCATCTTGGTAGAATTGGCAAGAATGGTCCTTGCAAATTTCGATTTGCACATTTAGTCCCTATATTATTAAAACCTTTAACTAATTTTGGACCTTTCAACTCTTGGACCCCGCCATTTAAGCTTTTGAACCCCTTGATTAATACCCCTTACGGTCAAATATGGGTTGACTTCACCATGGCGCCAAACCACTCACCCTCTTCCACTTGTTTCTGTTTCACCCTGCAACACTCAACCAACACTCCACCCTCCTCACCTTATCTCTTCCCTGTCCCCCCCACATCTCCTACAATCCAAATAACAATAATCCTTCACTCACCAAACACTCTATCTCATTCCAGCTGTTAAATCCCATTTTCCCGCCAAAACTCAATTTAAGGGCCAAGATCAAATTCATCCATCCAAAGGTCAGAAATGATGGTGGGAACTGCTCAGGATGAGAGAGAAATGATGATGGGTATAAAAGAAAGAAGAAGGAAGCAAGCTAGAGTGGTAGTTAGTTTTTATAAAAATTCTTCTTATGTCGTTTTTTTTAATCCATGTCTTAGTTTAATAACAATGTTGTAATTTCAGTTAATTTGTATTTCTTTTAAGTTAAAATAACATTGTATGGTACTTTTGAGTATCAATTTTAAGTTTTAATCAAATTTCAAGTTTGTTGGTTACTGTGGAAATTTCCAAGTTTCAAATTCCATATTCAAGGTTTTAATAAGCTCTGTTATAATCAAGTAAGCTTATTTAAGCTTACTTTAGCTTTTATAAGCTTATCATTAAGTTTCAAGTAACTTGGGTGTATGGTCAATAAAAGTCAAAGAGGATGGAATTTGGATCTTGGGTTGTTGCAGAGGTGAATTTGGGTTGCAATTAGATTAGGTTAGTTTGGTTTTGTGTTTGGATTTGAGCCCGCACCGGTGGACGAGGTGAGTGATATTCTTCATTTCAAATTCCAAGTCGGTTTGCATATCTTGTGTGTGCTTGCAGTTGTAGTTTTAATAGTTAAAATGAGTTCATCTAGTTGTATTTAGGTAAATATAATTCGGTTTAATCGTTATACTAACTGGATCGCTTGTTAGTTCGATTTCATTTGCATTGCGATTTTTAAGGTGTGTTTGGATTTGGGATTTTCTTGTGTTAGAGGGTCTTGCGTTGATAGGTTTTAATTGGTTCATGTCTTTGTAGTCCATTTTAGCAAATATCATCATTAACTTGTGCACACAAACCTCCAAAGTCAAAATTACATATCCACTGTCCTTATAGCTTAACTGTTGTAGATTTGGATGTGCAAAAGCTCATTTTGTGTTTAAATGTACTAGATATAGATTGCAGTAGGTTTAATTCATCATAAAGTATCAAATTCAGTTCTTAAATCCAGATCAAACTTCACTTAAGTCAACTTTTCAGTTTTGCATAAAAGTCAAAAATTCCAAAAATCTCAGTTTTGGCCAACATAGGGGTATTTTTCATAGATTCATTTCTTGGGTAAATCAAGTAAATTTTGTGGTTTTTAAAACCTCTCCTGGTCTAATTTCTTATGGTCATTTTATTAGATTTTTACAATTTTTTCTATAAGCTCAAAAAAGCTTGTCAATCATAGCTTGAGTGCCTGTCTGAGGGATCGCTGTTGCATTGTGGCTTGTTCACTTTTTGCAACTCTTGCAATGAGCTCATGTGAGCTCATCTAGGTCTCAGCTTGGGGTTTTGCATCGCCACCCAGGTCCTCTTCATGTCCCAAGTTGTAGTTTTCCTTATCAGCTTATTTTGGAGCTTATGCATAAGCTCAAAATCGCCCTTTAATCGATTTACGCCATAAGCTCAATTGCTCAAATTTGTTGTACTTGCTAATCTGAGGTTATGGTCTGTTGAATCTAGTTGTTTTAGAGTTATTTTAGCTTATTGGTACTTCTGTTTTGGTTTGGTAGACTTTAGACTCCATTTGCTTATGTAAGTGCTTATTTCAATAAGCACTTACTCATCAGTTTCATATTTCTCCACATAAGGGCCTGTTTTTCCATTTTTCTCATATTCCTAATATTATTTTAAGCATTTCCTGAATTTTTCAGATTTTTCCTAGCTTGTTTGGTATTTTTCTGCATTTTATCTAGTTTTTAAGCATTTTTAAATAGCATTTAATACAAAAAAATTAAGAAAAGGTTCAAAAAAATAATTTTTCTATTTTCTTAAGTTAAGATAAATATAAAAAGAGAAAAAAATATTTTTCTAGATTTTTCTTAGTTAAATTTGTATTTTTAAATAATTTAATTAGTTTTAAATAGTTTTAAACTAATAATAAATACATAAAAGTCTAAAAAATATATTTTAGTTTTAAAATTAGTTTTATCATATTTTAGATTTTTCTAAGTCTTAATTTTATTTTTCTAGTCTTATTTTGTATTTTCTTTTATTTTAGAGTATTATTAAATAGTTTAAAATAGTTTTAATTAATAATAATTAGACAATTAGTTATAAAAATAATTTTCTTTTCTAAAAGTTTCTTTTATCTTTAGGATTGTAAAATGTATTTTCATATTTTTAGGATTTATATTGTGTAAGTTTCACTTTTTATTTTGTACGTTTACGTATTTTTATTTAAACGTAAGTTTTTAGTTTTAATTTTTTAAACGTTCATCACTTTAAATATAGTGATAGCGTTTATTTAATAGATTTTATCTTTTTAATTTCCTTTAATTTGCATTTAAGCCCTTGTAGTTTATGTGTTATTTCTGTAGTTGTAATAATTCAAACCCTTTCCGCTCAAATTCCTCGATCACTATACGGTTGATAATCCATTGCACAACTCATTTGGGACATAACGACTGGGAAACACTATACTCCTCGGATCTTCATTGATTTCGTGCTTGTTGTTTTAAGTTTTCTTACGCTTGCGTGAGAGAACTTGACGGTTTCTTGCAGATCAAATTTTGGCGCGCCGCGGGAGTGTGCGGCTTATCTTCCGCTCTAGCAGATTAGTGATTTGGATATTCACTCTTTGTTCATACCATCCATCTGTATATGTTTATACTTTCTTATCCAAAATCCAAAACACTCTTCTCATTCCTCTTATCCGTATGATTCTATTTCTCTTACCCCTCGCACTGCTTGATTCTACATTTCTTTATCCTCAAACTGTTTAATTCTTCATGTCATGGTTTTCGACATGTTCTGGTGTGGAGGTCAATTTAACGGTGGAAATTGTCATGATGTACCAATGTGGGTTTCGGAGACAAGTTTGTCGGTAATCCCGATCCCATTTCAAATGAAACACCCGATTTTTCCTACCTACCTCCACATGTACCTAATCTGAATCCTACTCATGCGAGTTTTGTGGAATGATTCTCATTACGGTTTTGATTGTCCACCACGGGTCCCGCTTGTCTATGAGCGGAACCATGTTACAATCAGAACTTTGGTGAATTATTTTCCAATTATCTCATTGTGAGAATCGGGGTCCTCGTGAGACTTTTGAATGTCAACCGATGAATCAAAATTTTCACAATTCCAATTCTCCGGTTTGACAATTTCCAACCCCATCGTATTCCATCACCATCGACTTCCGAGCCTTCACAAGCATCTAAATGACTACGAGTGTAATCTCCCACAAAGTTTCAAGAAATACGCATTCGAAAGAAACTACAAATGAAAAGAATGGTGTGTAAGCTTCAGAGATGAACATAAGAATCCGATATGATGACGATGATGATGAGGATAGTATTCAAATGAGGGAATACTATGATTACGACGAGGAGAGTGTTACTCAATTGAACGATCTTATTTCTCAACTCCCTCAGTCTATTGCTATCACACCTATCTTACCTTTTATTGCTTCCAAAGACTCTCTCATAATGGGGGACGAGCCTTCTAGCACTATTCCAGAAATGGAATCGTCTAGTGTTGAGAGCCTTTTTCCAACCCCAAGTGAGTCCGAGGTTATCTCCGGTAATATGTGTGATGAGCCTCTTAATGATGATTCTTCTCCTCCTCTTGACATTCCATATGATCATGTCGAGATGTTCTCCGATTCTGATAACGATTGTACTTCGTTTGACGATTCTTTATCCTATGGAGACATCGATTATGTCGAGGAGCTACCTTCTGAGCTAGTTAGCTTAGAGGAAGTGAGAAATTCTGATGATCTGGAAATTGAGGACGAGATACTTCGTGAACAATTGTTCAATATAAATCTCCTCGTTCCTATTAGCTGGTATTGTGGAGACTTAACCCGTATCTTCCTTGCTAGCTTGGGGTCCTCGGGGAGAAGACCACTTATCAAGAACTACCTGATGGGAGTCATCCATGTGTCTCCTTCTTCATGAACAACGTTAGTGACTTCTTTTCTGATAATGGACCTTTCGGGAAAAACTTCGACGAGCACTTCTTTCGTGAGATGAGCAAATGCCATAGAGGCTAGCTTGCTTAGCGCGTCCGCCTTCTTGTTCTGATTCCTGCGAACGTGTTGGATGGTGTAGAAATCGAAACTATCCAACATCTCCCTTGTTTTGTCCAAGTATTGCTTGATGACGGGCTGCCTTGCTTCATAGGAGCCTGTCACTTGGTTTGCCACCAACTGAGAATCTACGAAGATGGAAAGAGCTTTGACCTCCATATCTTTGGCTAGTCAAGTCCCGCTAATAGAGCTTCAGATTACGCCGTTGTTGGTGGCGAACTCAAACCGAAGGGCATATGTATGCTCCTTCCTTCGGATCGACCGACGATTAGACACCTTGGGCTGCCGAACTTGATGCTCCGTCGTATAAAGCTTCCGGTCATCCCGCACTTTGATGAGTTTAGCCTTAGGTTCTTCCTTTTACGTGCTTGGTTCGGAAGGTGTTTATGCCAAGAAGTCTGCGAGAATTTGCTCTTAAATAGAGTTTCGACCTTTGAACTCTATTTATGCTCCCCAAGCACGATAGCCCATTTTGCCACCCTTCCAGACTTTTCAGGCTTCGACAAGATCTGCTTGAGTGGTTTGTCGGTTAGGATTGTGATTGGGTGGGCCTGGAAATATCGTCGGAGCCTTCTTGCTGCGTAGATTAGAGCTAGTATTAGCTTCTCCAATGTTGGGTAGTTAACTTCTGCTCCTTGCAAGACCATGCTGACAAAGTAAATGGGGATTTCCCTTTTGTCCCGTTCTGCCATTAGGACAGCGCTAATGCTCTCCATTGAGGATGCTAAGTATATGAACAACACTTCGCCTTTGATTGGGGCTGTAAGTGTTGGAAGGATTTCGATGAACTCCTTCATCTTTTGGAAGGCAACTTCTGCATCCTGGCTCCATAGAAAGGTCTTCTTGTCGACGCAGCCTTTAAGTGTTTTGAAGAACAGTAGGGACCTGTCAGCCCCCTTCGACAAGAATCGACTTAGCGCAACTAGCTTCCCATTCAAGCTTTGTACACCCTTTAAACATTTCGGAGCTTGGAGATCTATAATTGCCTTGACCTTAGAAGGGTTAGCTTTTATCCCTTGCTTTGTAATCAAATGCCCTAGGAATTGCCCTTCTTCAACACCAAAAGAGCATTTCTTAGGGTTTAGCTTCATGTTGATCGCCCGAAGCTGGTTGAAGGTCTCTTGGACATCAAGGAGTAGGTCCTCCTCCGTTTTCCTCTTAATAACCATGTCATCAACGTATGCCTCGAGATTTCTGCCTATCTGCTTATTGAAGGCTTTATCTACGAGCCTTTGGTATGTTGCCCCTGCGTTCTTCAATCCGAAGGGCATTTTTCTGTAACAGTAGGCACCTTTGCTTGTATAGAAGGCTGTCTTTTCCTATTCCTCCTTTGTCATCTGGATTTGATGATACCCTTTATATGCATCTAGGAAACACTTCAGTCGGAAGCCCGCTAAGGACTCTACCTTCCAATCGATTTACGGCAAGGGAAGATCCTTGGGCATGCCTTGTTGATGTCGATAGAAGTCACACACATGCGCCACCCTCCGTCTCTTTTCTTTACCATGGGTTGGCCACCCAAGTTTGGTATTTGACTTCCTTAGAATGCCTGCTTGTGTCAGTTCATCGACCTCCTTGCAGGCGGCAGCGTTTCTTTCGGGGGCTAGGCTCCTTTTTTCTGCTTGATGGGCTCAATATGTTTGTATTCGTTGAGCCTGTGTTTCGTTCCGAAGGGCATTCCGTCTATTAGCAACGTTCTTGGGACTCCTGTCATGTCAGAATATTTCCATGCAAAAATATCAAGGTTAGTTCGCAACAGCTCTGTGAGCTTTGCCTTGAAGTTCGCCAGGAGTTGCTTTCCTATCACCACTGTCTGCTCGGGGTAGCTAGGGTTTACTACGACCCGTTCTTCTGCATCCGAAAAGCTTAGAATTTCCATCGGAGGCTCCTCCGACCCTTCTTTGACCTTCTTGACACCATATACTCCCTTATCTGCCCCATAATTAGAATGAACAGTTCCTACTCCGAAGGGAGTTTGGAACTTAATGGCAGCGTGTATGGTGGAAACTACAATGCCCATCTTTTGCATAGCGGTTCTTCCTATCAGCAAATTGTAAGGAGAATCTGACCTGACTATGACGAAGGTGAGCGTTTCCGTGCGGGATAAGGGCCTTCTCCGATAGTGATTTCCAAAGGTACCTCTCCAAGGGGCCATGAGTGTTCGCTGGAGAACCCTACCAAAGGTGCTTTTGAGTCTACCCTCTGCGGCGTATCGATGGTTTGAGCTTTAGGAAGCGGTGCTCATAGATTTGTTGGATCTAAGACACTCTCCTTGTGTCAATGATATTTTGTATAATATTATCAAGCAAGCGGAATTTACTTAAGTAATACTTAGAAGGCGAATTATATGATGTATGAGAGTAAACACAAGTTAACACAAAACTCAAGCTCAATATTATTAATGAAATAATCGAGTGATCTTGGTATCACTAGGGTTACACCTTGAAGCTTTCGTAGGTAATATTGTAAAATGTCGTACCTAAGACAATGACCTAGGATCTCCTTTTATACAACAAGGAGTCCTTTACAAGATAAGTATATAGCTAACATAATAGAATATACACAAAATCTATTCTATACTTATCAATACGCGTTTAACCATATCATAAACTAATAGCGGTGGTAATAAATAACTTGCGGTGGGAATATGTTTCCCTTTGCTAGTGTTAAACCAAGCGATGTAAACCACTACTATCCGTGGTAGCGGATTATTCCCAACAATCCTCCCTAAACTTATGATTTCTCTGCAAATCAATAAGTTTCTTCAATATGTATTAACTTCAAGGATTTGGGAATTCAATCAAACACTTCACTTCTTTTCTCTTAACTTTTGTATAGCTCTTGAACAACGATCTTGAAGCCTTTGTAATAATGCTCGACCTTCTCACTTGTCTTCATTAACTCGTATGTGTAAGCTTAACATTCTTGTAAGAGCTCCGACTCTAAGTGGATATTCTTTCTCGCAAGCATGAAAAGTCTTCTCCATTAGTTGTAGAGACATGATGAACATCACATGAATCATAATAAAACCATTTTGTACCAAGACATGTGAATAAGGTTTTCCGGTAGTCATCATCGACATTTGGTTCAAAAAGCCTTCTAAGATTTACCCATAAGCGCATCTCCTTTGTATCTTTGAGATCTTGACCATTAAACCTCTCTTGAACTAATTTCCATAATGTATTAAGGTCATCTCTGTCAAAAGCTTTAATAAGATCTTCAAATGTTATGAAAGATGAAGTTTCTCCTCGACCTTGTAATCTTCCATGTTGAAGCAAGATTGCTAGCGATGTAAACTTCCCAATCAATGATAGGATGTCGAATTTGCGGTGGTTACGGATAAAAATCTCATCTTCAATCACAATCATTTCGGTCATTTGATCTTTAGTGAACTTCTCGGTAGGAATCTCCTTCTCGATAGACTTTGTATGATCTTCATCAACCTTAGTCTTCTTAATAGTTTGAGAATCACGACTTTGGCCTTTCTCTTCAATCTAGGAAATATTCTTTCTTCTTCTTGAACCCATTGGAATAAAAGATTTATCTTGTTTCACGAGTTACGTAGTAAGCCCTTTCAACTTGATCATCGAGACATTCCTATGAATTGATGCCTTTTCGATTACCAACATGACAACAATAAGTCTTCATATATGCAAGTATTTGTGCCTTGGTTGGTTGTCTTTGTTTCTTCGATTCTTCTTGGTAGGCGATTACATTATCAAGTGCTTGATTGTTCTTCATCATAATGAAATCTTTCAATGGCGGTTCTTTGTTCCTCGATTAAAGATGCATCGACAACAAGGTCAATTGCCTTTTCTTGATTTACGGATTATTATCTACGAGCGAATATCTTCTTGATGGGAACATAACTAAACTCGGAGCTTTCTCTTTCATAATGATGGGTTGGACGGTGGAAATTGAATCAACATCTTCCATTCTATCCAATCTTTGAGCTTCCAAAAGCTAGCAACTTCTATTTCTTTCAACCTTTTCTTTTCGACAACTCTTTCGACAATTTGATCTTACGAAATCTTCTTAGCAAGTTCTCTATCATGATCAATCGAACTTGTCTTTTCTTTGAAACCTTCCCTTTAGGTTCTTGTACATCTTCCATAAGCGCTTTACCCTTATTATCCTTCAAAGTATCAAATTCTTCACTTGCGGTGGCAAGAATTGGCTCTGCGGTGGAAATATCATCGATGGTAAAATCGGTTGCGGTTTGGAAAATGTCTTGATCTTCAAGTTGCTCTCCATGAGTTTGACTTCTTTTGCTCCTTCACTTGTATCACCTTCATCTTCAAAATCAATTTTCCTCCCTCGGTGTCGAACTGTTTTCCTCCCTGTTTGGAGGAATTTCCCAAATCTTGATCAATTTGAATCACCATTAGAAGGTGAGGATGAAGATGAAATCACCGACTTCTGATCTTCTTGTGCTTTTCAACCTCTGCACCTCTTCTTTTAAGGTGCGAATCTACATCTTTATGAGTTGAACATCCTTGGCATGTTGCTTCTTGAAAGTAGCCAATGTCTTTTGTAGAGAATCAACTGTTTTGCTAATTTGGTACACATAACCATCAATTCCAATTGGTTTCCACGCCTCGGCACTTCCAACTGTGTTACTGTTGGGAGAGGTGAATCATGGGGCATTGGTCCGGACTCCTCCATAGTAGGACTAGGTGGAAGTCTAGAACCACCCTTGCTTGTTCCTAGACCAAAGGTGCGAGAAACTTGTTGTGTTGTCATGAGAGGAGTTATTGTTTTGACCTTCTCTCATAGGTTCTTAAGCGGTGGTGTATAATCAATGTTGGGTACATTAATTATAGGTGTAGTTTGTTCGGTTGAAATTTTAGCAAGCATTTGGGGTAGGAGAGGTGTAAAAATCATATTGCCATCTTTATTCAAATTTTGAAAAACTTTAGGCTTTAGGCAAGCGATTTGATAAGCAGTGAGTGTGAGGTTGCGGTTGAAATTCATTAAGCACGACTTGCACAAACCTTGGATACATTAAAATTTGGTTTTACTTTGTACATTGCCTTTCATCTTGGTAAAAATATAGTTGGACCGGTTGAAAATCTTATCGATGACTAGACAAACCAAAGGATAAGCCATGGTTGAACTAAATTGCTCATAAGATGTTTTCTTAGGACTAAGGCAATGTAACAAGGTATGAATCAAAAATCTCCGATGGGGACAAAACCACTCTTTTGAAAGTAGCCTTTTTATCGGTGGTATCATACCCCATGGATGATAAAGTATCATGAATGTCGGACATAGGTAATGTGATGTGACCATTGAGATCATCCAAGTGAAGTACTCTCCTTAGGGATGCCTCGGTAACATCAATAGTTACCCCATCTACGGTGGCTCGAGAGCATCCTTTGTTTCATGTGTATCTCTATTCTCAAGTGTTATGGGTGGCGAAGTCCAAAAGCTGTTTGATTTGAGAGATATAGATTGTGGGTTTGAAAAGCAAAGCATACCTTATATGAGTGGTATGAAGAAAATCCACAATCGATGAAAAGCAGGCCACTCTTCTCGGTATTCTTTTGTAAGTAGGCCACTAGGTTGTGCTCATCGCAAATTTCAAAGAAGCCATAGAAACTTTTGATGAAAAATATGATTATGTCGGTAAGAATTGAAGTAATGACTAGCCAATTGAGAGAACAAGATATATAGGGTTAGGGTTTATAATTGATGCATAAGTAAAATTATCTTTAGAAAGTAGTTATAATATTGAAAGAAGATATTTTACTTAAAATATTAACCCTATATATATAACTATCGATGGTTACTTTCAGCGGCTAGTGAAAAATAAATTCTTGACATAATCGGTTATAACAACTAGAACAACGGTGGTAAAATAACTTTGTCGGTGGAAGCTGTGAACTAGCGGTGGTAATTTTTCACAAAAATTTCAAAAAGCGATGGAAGATAAAATCATTAGAAAACAATTGCTCCCATTATAGTTTTAGCAAACTATCAACTATCAACGGATTTGATATGTCTTTACCATGAGCCGTTTGCTATGGACTAGCCAACTCTTAATCATAAAGAATATGGTGAGTTGATAACCATATAGTTTTGGTAAACTATCAACCATAAGCGGTTTGTCAAGTCTTTACCGATGGCCGTTTGCTCGGACTAGTTGATTCTTATGTGTATTAGACATGGTGAATCAATAACCATTTGATGTGTATCTCGGATATACACCTTTTAACTCCAACTTCTCATCGAACATAATATACAAACTCATACAACAATTTCATTACCCTACGACCTCCCTCGACACCAAAAACATTTATGGATTAAGCATTCCAAGACTTGTTACCAAGTACTGAAATCTTCCCACATCAAGACCTTTTGTTAACAAATCAGCATAGTTGTCATCAGTAGGAATTTTGACAACTTGAATTAGTCCCTTTTCATAGCAATCTCGAATGAAATGGTGTCTAATTTCAATATGTTTGGTCTTTGTGTGTTGAACAGGATTCTTGATTATGCAAATGGTACTGCTATTGTCAATATGTATGATGGTATTCATGAAATTGTACCCATAGTCCAAGAGTTGATTTTGAAGCCATAATACTTGAGCACAACAACTTGCAGCAGCAATATACTCTGCTTCAGTTGAAGAATTAGCCACCATTGTTTGTTTCTTGCCTTTGCCATGACACTAACTTTGTTACCAAGAAATTGACATCCACCGGTTGTAGATTTTCTATCCAAGCTAGCTCCGGCATAGTCACTATCTCGAGTAAGTAACCGGATCTAAAGGAGAATCTCGAGTACCACAATCCCGAGTAGGATATGCTTTAAGATATCGAAAATCTTCTTCACAGCGGTCAGTGAGAGAACTTGGGAGTAACTTGAAACCTTGCACAAGCACACACTGACAAACATAATATCTGGTCTAGATGATGTAAGATACATCAAAGAGCCAATCATAGACCTATACATGTGCACATCAACGACTTCACCACTATTTTCCTTAAGAAGTAGATGTGTAGTCTTGTCTGCAGGAGTGCTAGATGACTTTGCATCGATAAACTTGAACTTCCTTAGTATCTCGACCACATATTTATCTTGATTAATGAAAATACCATCGGCTTTTGTAATACACGAAGTCCCAAAAGAATGTGAGTTCTCCATAGAACTCATCGAAATTCTTCTTTCATCGGTTTCTCAAAATCTTTGCACATCTCTGTCTTTGTAGACCCAAAATGATATCATCAACATATACTTGAACAAGCAAGATATCATTCTTGTCTTTCTTGATGAACAAAGTTTGATCCACTCTGCCTCTATGAAACCCATTTGCAAGAAGATAAGTAGTTAAGGTTTCATACCATTTCCTTGGTGCTTGATGCAAGCCATACAAAGCTTTAACAACCACATGTAGACTTTGTTAGGATATTCGGGGTCTTCAAAGCTGGAGGTTGTGAGACATAAACTTCTTCATCTATCGCCCATATAGAAAAGCACTTTTACATCCATTTGATAGACTTTAAAGCCCATAAAGGATGCATAGGCTAAGAACGACCTAATTGCTTCAATCCTTGCAACGAGGGCAAACACTTCTTCATAGTCAATACCCTCCTCTTGAGTATATCCACGAGCCACAAGCCTAGCTTTGTTTCGATAACAATTCCCTTTCATCTTTCTTGTTTACGAACACCCATTTAGTACCTATTACCTTCTTGCCGAAGGCAAATCACAAAGCACCCATACCTTTTGAAGCTTAAATTGAAGCAACTCTTCTTGCATTGCTTCCACCCAACTGTCATCTTCAAGTGCCTTGTAAACATTCTTTGGCTCCATTTGTGACGAGAAAACACATAAATAGACATTCATTCTTGCCTTCATGTATTTTAGATTCATATATTTTACTTATGAATCCATGAACATCGAGCAACTTTGTTTGTCTTCTAGTCTTCACGGTGAATAGACATCCCCAATCACATTTTCAAGAGGATGTGATTTATGAATAGAAGTGTGGGGAGTGAGAGGCGCAATCTCTCTTGGCATATTAGAAATTTCAACATCATTGGCTTGGGCTTCCATAGTAGCGGGTGGTGATTCCCACATACGGTGTTGCGGTGGAAACACTTTGTCGAGCAGTGGAATCGAATTGTCCTTTGCTTTCAAAATTTTCATCATTCAAATTACTATTTCCTTCTTTTCCAAATCACTAGAAGGATGAACAACTCCAGTTTTCGATAAATTATTATCATCTGCATAGTCCCAAAGAGGTAGACTAAAATCATCTTGATCATCGCATCCTCTTTGCTTGGTTCATCATCATCAAGAAACTCTTACGATCCTGCGACTTCAAAGAAGATGTGCTTGTAGAAACAGGCACATAATTCATAGTATTTGTTAGAGTATCAAGATCAAACAGTCTTTCTGGACCAGTTCCTTTGACATTGACTTTATTTTCCAGGAACTCAACATGCAGATTTTCTTCAATCTTTTGGGTTCTTAAGTTGAATACTCTGAAAGCTTTACTAACCATGGAATACCCAACAAAATACCCTTCATCAGCCTTTTCATCAAACTTGCCCAGATAATCTAAGGTATTGAGAATGGATACATGACACCCAAATGGTCTCATGAAGTCGAGGGTAGGTGGTCTTCCTAAACAATTCATAAGGTGTCTTGTTCTTTGTCATTACTACTAAAACCTGTTTTGCACATAACATGCGGTGTTTAGCGCTTGATTAAAAAGTAATTGGCAATTTAGAATCGGCCAACATAGTTCTAGCGACTTCTATCGGTGTCTGTTTCTCCTCTCGGCAACACCATTTTGTTGAGGAGTTCTAGCCACACTAAATTCTCTTTTAATACCTTTATCTTTGCAAAACTCATCCATAACTCTATTCTTGAATTCGGTTCCATTATCACACCTAATGATTTTAACTTTCATATCATATTGGTTTTCAACTTGATGATAAATATTTTTAGAATGCTGTTGTTTCATCCTTAGTTCCAAGAAAGAAAACCCATGTAAATCTGCTAAAATCATCGATCACCACAAGACAATATTTCTTAAGATTCAATTGCTCACGGATGTAGGACCAAATAAGTCCATATGTAACATCTGAAGTGGGTGAGCAATAGAGTTAACAAACTTTGACCTGCAAGAAGCTCTGTGTTGTTTGCCTTTAAGACAAGCCACACAGGTTTGATCATTTTCAAATCTTTTCTGAGGTAGACCTCTCACTAAACCATCTTTAACAATCTTGTTAATGGTTTTGAAGTTAACATGACCAAGTCTTCTATGCCATAACATGGATTCATCCACTGTGGCCTTTGCAAGCAAGCAAGCATAATCATCTTTAGCTACAATGTTGTTCATATCAAAGCTATAGAGATTGCCTTTTCTAGGAACTTTAAGAAGAATCTGACTTTCATCAGGCATCTTAAAATCCTTAGAGAACAAAGCACATATCTTTGGTAAAAGAACATTGTTCATCTTGTCACACATTTGTGACACACTAAAAGATTGTACTTAAGCTCCTTTACATAATACAGAGTTCAAAGTCCAAGTTACAGTTTAATAACACCTTTACCAACAACTTTTCCATTTACTCCACCTCCAAAGTCGACATCTTGTCCATCATAATGCTCAAAATCGAAAGATAGGACTTGTTGCGGTCATGTGCCTTGAACACCCACTATCTGTATATCCTTGATCGACCTTTTGTCCTTGGATGTTCTGCACAAATAAGTAAAGAGTTAGTTTCTTTTGGGGACCCAAGCCATGATTGACTTGGATGCGCCTCGTGTATCAATATAGTTAAATCTATCAAAGGTCATTGATACACCATTGGGATTGGTTGTAGAGGTATTTCCTTTAGGTTTCCATTCCCAGCGTCTTTGAGGCCTTCAAGGCATTGCCCATGTCCCCCTTTTCTTATTAAAACCCTTGCGGTGGTAACTTTTGAATGAGCGGTGGTAGCTTCTTTGGTTTCTTTAGGTACCCTTGTTGGTTATTATAAACCTTTTAGTTTGAAAGGTTCTTTTTCTGTTTGTGCTTGATTTATTAAAACTTGTTTTAGTGTTTGCACTTTTAACAGGTGACTTAGGGTGAGCAGTGTTAACAGTTTTTGCAGTGGCAAGTGTTTTGAGGCCACTTCTAAGTTGAACTGCTCTTGGGACCATTTTGCAATGGGAATTAGGGTGTACATTATGTTGATACTTGTTAGTCTCCACCCTTTTATACCCATAGACTTCCCTTCTCCCAACATGATAGTCACAATAAGCATGTAAATGATCAAAACTACCACAGATATAGCATGCCTTATTGTTCATAACAAAATCACTACCTAGTTGTTGAGATTTAACATGATTCCAACTCCTCTGGTTACCCCTAGGAGCTGTAGGCTTGTTCCTATACATCTCAGCATACCTTACAGTTGGTCTAGGTTTATTAACAGGTTTCCTAGGTTCCTCTCATGTGATATTAACAACTTTTGGGATAGTAGTCTCTACATTCTTTTAACATCCTCATCAACAAGCGATGAGTCACTAGCACTCTCAAAACATCATTATCAAGCTTACTCACTTCCTCACTCTTCACCACTGTGTCCTTTAAAGGACCATATTCTCTAACAAGTTCCTTAAAGTCTTCTAAACTGTATGAGCTAAATCTACACACGGAGGTGATGGAACACCTCTTAGTGGTGGTGGGCTTGTATTATAACCCATACGGACTTAGCTTTATTAATTACTTGAGCATTCCAAATTTTATCAATTGACTTAGGCGATGATAACATGTGTCTCTGATTAAATTGACATTTTCAAGTTTCTTTTGGAGTTTTCAAGCTCCTTTTGGTATGCTTCATTCACAGCGGTTGTATGTTCTACCTCTCTCCTAAGAAGAATCATATCATCATTATAATTTGACTCATTTGCACGATAGTGCTCTATTTGATTTTCTAATCTGCCATAGCTCTCTAAGATTAGCCACGGTATAATTAGCGTATATAATTCTTGCCTTTCATTAGAGTACAAATCATTAAGTCTTTCAACTTCTTTAGCGACCCTACATGTTTTAGAACAACTATCAAAGTTTTGTACCTCGAATCGAGAGAAAGCCATGAGAGCAAATTCGGTAGCAACAAGAGCGACATCTGAATGTTCTTCTTCTTGTTCATCATCCATGAAACTCAATCATAGCTCACACCATCAATAGCCAACATTGCCTTTGGTTCTTCCACAGTTGGTCCCTTCTTTTGCTTGTACCATGTAGACTGTTGTCCTTGGTCTTTGGTCTTCTACATTCTCTAGCAAAATGTCCAAACTTGTGGCGATTAAAGCACTCCACTTTCTTCTTATCAAAAACTGCAGTATCATCACCATTAATGTGAATAGGCTTGCCGGTCTTCTTGTAGAATTTCTTAGCCCTCATGCTAAGAAGAGCTATCTGCCATTTATATCCATCTCCTCCAAGTCATCTTCATCAATTTGCTCTATGTCTTCATGAGTTAAGGCAGAGCCATCAACTTGTGTGGAGATAAAAGCATAAAGGTAGGATCTCCAATACTAGCAACCTTCTTTTTGGAACTGCGGTGGTAACATTAACATTACCGGTGGAAACTTTAGAACCTACGGTGGCAATATCATCATCACTTTCATCTTGAATCATCACATCAGCGAATTTGACAACAATGCCAAGCTACTAGAGCTTGTACCAAGTTTCCACCTTCTTCAACCTTTGCTCAATAAGTTTGAAGTTGTTGTAAAGATCATTGAGCTTCATTGTTTCAATGTCATTTTGTTTTCCCATCTGATAACATTGGTTTGAAACTACGAAGGCAAACTTCTTAGAAACTTCAAATTGAGGTCTTCCTTTTCTACCTCAATGCCAAACACGATTAGTTGTGTAACAATCTTCGAAGTTTGGTAAAATGCTATCAAGTGAGTCATTGCTTGAAGCGGAGAAGTTTTCATAACTTTGCTTTAACAATGTCTTACGAGTCTTCTTTGTTGCATCATTACCACCAAACACCGAGCAAATCTCTTCAAGCAGTTCTTTAGCGGTCTTGAATTTCTTTGAATGCAATAATCGGTCTCTAGGAAGAGTCATCGACAATAGACTTCTAGCTTTAAGATCATTCTTCTTTTGAGCTTTTTGAATTTGATTCGAGCACGAAACTTTCACAACATCGTGTCACCAACTTTTGAAGTAGTGGTCACAGATTTGAAAGAATCACCAAGTTGAATGATCTCCCATAGAGCATAGTCTGTATGAGGAAGTATTGCTCAATCGGTATCCTCCACATCTCAAACTCATTAAGCTTAAGCTTAGGGAGTGCAGGTGTAGAAGAAGAGTTTGATTGATTGTTTTCCATCTCCATTGTCTTGAGAGAGTGAGTCAAGCTAATTCTTTGGATCTTCTAAAACAAAATATCGAACCTTGCTCGATACCACTTGTTGGATCTAAGACACTCTCCTTGTGTCAATGATATTTTGTATAATATTATCAAGCAAGCGGAATTTACTTAAGTAATACTTAGAAGGCGAATTATATGATGTATGAGAGTAAACACAAGTTAACACAAAACTCAAGCTCCAATATTATTAATGAAATAATCGAGTGATCTTGGTATCACTAGGGTTACACCTTGAAGCTTTCGTAGGTAATATTGTAAAATGTCGTACCTAAGACAATGACCTAGGATCTCCTTTTATACAACAAGGAGTCCTTTACAAGATAAGTATATAGCTAACATAATAGAATATACACAAAATCTATTCTATACTTATCAATACGCGTTTAACCATATCATAAACTAATAGCGGTGGTAATAAATAACTTGCGGTGGGAATATGTTTCCCTTGCTAGTGTTAAACCAAGCGATGTAAACCACTACTATCCGTGGTAGCGGATTATTCCCAACAGGAGGTGGATAAATCGGTGTAGGGTTGTACGGGTTAGGAAGTGGTTGTGAGAATGCAGCATATGCCACAAGAGGTTGGTACAAAGGGTTTCCCCCCATCGGCTATGTAGGGTGTACAGGAAGGTGTCCGTATGGCACTTGCTGGTAACTGTGGTTGTGGAGAGACCCATTCGGAGGATAGGTATTATAGGACTGAGCAGGTAGGTAGGGATTCATGCCTTGAGGGGGTACCTGGTTCATCCCAGAGTATGGAGGAGGTCCTCCGACACTCAAGACGTATGATGGAGGTATCGGAGCTCCCAACCCCTCTCTTCCTAAGTGGGCTGCCAGGAGAGGTGGTAGGTTTACCCCTTCGTTTCCTACTGCGTTGCTTCCTCCGTTGGAGTTCTCACTCCTTCTTTCTCCCTGCACTCTTTCCCTTCTTCCCGGATCTCCTCCGAGACCTTCTTCAAAACCAATAGTTCTTCCATTGGGTCTCCTTATGGAAGGAGAACCACTTCGTAGGGCCGAACGCCCCCTGCTAATTGGTCGTGGCTTTTATCTACCTCGATCTCTTCGTCATATTCCTCACTGGAATACTCCAATTCCCTTCGCATTTCGGTGTTGCGAACTTGCCTCTTGTGAGCCCTTATCAAGACTCTAACGCTTCGAAGTTTGCCTCAACAAAGGCAGGGCTAATTTCTGGAACTGGGTTAGCGGAAGTTGAGGCATGATGTATGGGAGTGGTTTCTAGGCGAGATCGTGTAGTGAAGGTGGAGGCGGTTATGGGGGCGAGATCATCGGTGTTAGTTGTGGTAAGGGGTACCAGGGTAGAGAAACCTGGTGGAGGTGTATCTTCTCTTCCTGGTTCCATGCCAGAAAAGTAGCGTAATCAATTAGGGTATCAAGACTTGGTGATTACGAGACTAATAGTAGCGTGTCCCACGGATGGTGCCACTGATTGTACAATAAATTGCACTACCAGGCTTCAATGGTGATCGAAGGTATAAGGTGTGTATGTTTCAGCCAAGATTGTCTTTCACCTGAGAATAAGAAATACGAAGACACTACGTTAAGTGATTACGCAAGGGTTGGACCTCGCGAACCACCTCGCGTGAGAGTAAGTATGAGTTATGGTTATGTAAAGTGTGTAAGTAAAGATATGAGTGTTAAGTGAGCTTACCATAATCCTCGCCCGTCCAACCTATTTATAGTGGAAGAAATAGGGTTGAGGGCACCTCTCGACAAATATCGGAGAACATGGGCGTCCCATGTTTGTGGGTAACCGCTAGGCTTAGTGACCCACGTTCTCAAACTTGGCGGAAAGCCGGAAAGAGAGGAGATCGTGGGTTTGACCAAGTCGAAGTTCTCTATCCGTTTCTCCTTGATCAACCTACCCAGAAGGCTTAAGGCTTCGAATGGCGAATTCCGTAGGTAACCTTCGTGTGTATGAATGTTTTGATGCCTACGAACATTCAGGAGACCTAACTTGGGCCTTCGTTCAGAAGGGCTTCGACACATCTCGAAGGGGTGTCCGTCGAGCTATTCGGAGGGTACATCATCAGGTTTGTAATAGAATTATACCAGTTTAGAGATTAGTAACAGCAGGTCATTTTTCAGTCATATAAATCGCACAAAAAAATGGAAAGGGGCGTTTAACTATGTTTTTTACTTATCTTTTAACTACCCGTAAATTTCAAGGGTCTTTTAGCTAGTAACTTGATATACAATATATAGGAAATAATCAATTCTAGAAATTTTTTAAGGGTATCTATAGTATCATTGTCAACGCTATTATCATTTTTTTTCTTTCTAATTTTTGGTTCTAGATTAGTAAAAATAAGGCATTCTTAAATCCATTGTCTCCTTCCCTACTACTTATACAAAGTGTAAGGTTAATCTTGAATCTTGAATCTTGAAATTTTAACACTTAAAATGGCTTATATTTGAGTAATGCATCTTTTATATAATAAAACAAAACCCTAAATGAAGACTTTTACATTTCAAAAAACTCAACATTCCCTTAGTAAGTAATAACTTAATCATTTTTAAAAGTTATTTAACATAAAAGCCTATATATTACTTGATTTGGAAATTAACTTAAAAATTCGTTTTATCAATTCAGTTGTTGAAAAATATTAAACATAAACATGTACTTAATTGCTCATGTTAAATAGTGTCGGGCTAAAGTGAATCTTTCGAAAAACAAAATTCTCCTCTGAGTGCATTCATGATATATCGTAACAAAACACAAAACCCTCTCCACAGTTTTCTTTCTCTCATGCCCACTTAAGCAACCATCCCACACCGCCACAATCCTCCATTACAGATTTAATCTTGTGTTCAGTTATATCATAACATCGATCCTATTGAACATGTCTGAAATGTGATTAGGTGTTGTTAAGACAAATCTGGGCTCTTCCGCACAAAGGCTAGTTTATGCTATCTTTAGGGGGGAATAGATCTTGAATTAAGTGAGGGAATCTTGACTTGTAGTTGCTAAGAAAATGAAACACCGTTAGTCTCACCGCGGAAGGGGTCTTCCGCGGTCAACCTCCGGCGTGAGAGTAAGTATTGGTTTTAGAGAGATAAAGTATTCTAGAGAGAGAGTCTAAGTTACCGTTTGAATAGTGGCGAAGATCCCTATTTATATGTTGGACTTTCTTGTCGGGTTCTCATGGTCACGGGTCATGAGAGCGACAGTTGTGAGTGGGGAATGACGTAAGTCAACTCAGGAGGTTGTCTTGTTGTTATGACAGCGACGGTTTTGGGCGGCAATCCACCGTGCTTTCCCTTTTGGGGAATGTGGGCGACAGTACCTCATTCCCATGTAAGATTCCTTACCCTTTGGTTGGGCCGCAGTTAGGACTTCCCCGGACGTATCTTGCATCCGCGGTTGATATCCCTCGTCTGGGTGATGTGTTGTGGGGGCGTCCGGGGTGAGTCTAGACCGGTAGGTCGTGATACAGGGTTGGAACGGTTCTTCTACGCGTGTCCGGTGGTACTGTACACGATCAAGTCCCCCCAGTCTAGTATGCTTGTTGGTTAGGAACAAGCGTTCTAGACTTAATCATGTTCATCGACCGCGGTACCTCATGCCGCGGGTTATCCTTGCTCGTGTTGACTGTACATTCCATTACTTAGTAGATAGGCGTTACAGCTGTCCCTTGAGAATTGCGAACCGTTTCTTGATCACGCAATGTCTGAATGACGTGCCATTTTGGCTGCTATCATCTCATCCATTGATCTACTTGATCATGGGCCCGTTAGATACGAATCGTGGATGTGGCCCAATTTTATCCGCCCGATAGGCGGTTACTTTTCCTTTCGAAGGGTATAAATACCCCTCATTTTTTTTTACCTTTTTTACTATTGTTTCTCCTATGTTTAGAGAGTGTGTTTAAAGAGAAACCGTCACGCCTTTATCTTCATTTCTTCCCTTCAGGTTAGGTTTTCCTACCCTACTTTTTTCCAAATGGCTAAAAAACTTCTTAGCGATTTAACTTGTGAGTTAGAGCAAAAGGACCTAGATGCGTTTTGTCTAAAGTACCATATCCCAGATAAAGTACATCCAACCCTTCCTGGTCCTAACGATACCATTAGAGATGTTCCGGAGGGTAAAATAGGTGTATATACCCGGTTTTTTGAGTTTTGCAATTTTAGGATCCCTCTTTCTAAGTTTCTTTGCTGCGTTCTGGAGTACTTCCAGATCCATCTATCGCAGCTGTCTATTTTAGCCGCGGCGAGGATTAGTCACTTCGAGATCCTTTGTCGCGTCCATGGTGGTGTTCCCGCTGTAGCCTTGTTTAGGAAGTTCTATTATTCCGGCATGAATAATGGGTGGTTGACCTTAGAGAAGAGAAAAGGTCCTAAGTCATTAGTTGTCCCGGTCTGTCACACCGCTCCTCTTGATTCTGTCAAGAATTGGAAAGAGTACTTCTTCTGGGCTGACTCCACTGTCAATCCCTTGGAATGACAATGTTTCAGTCGACCGTGATCCACATCCGTCAGATGATGACATGGATCTTGGTTTGCTGTCCGTGCTGGATACGAAACGTGCTCTGTTTAAAAAATATCCGGAGCTGTTTTTGTGTTTGATTGGTCTGAGCCGCGCCTGGGATGATGAGACGGCCCGCCCTTCGTTTATGATATCTGATAATGAGGGTGGGTTTCTTTCTTAGGGTTTCTCGCGTCAGTCTTTAGATTTCATTTATGTGCCGTTGTTCCTAACTGCTTGTTTTATCTTTTTCAGAGATGGATTTGTTCTCGTTTATCAATCAGGCGGATCCGTTCGTGGTCGAGTCCGAGGAAAGAATTCTGAACGAGGGTGAGAGGACGCTTCAGGAAGAGACTGCTGGACGAGTTGTGGAACCGTCGGAGAATATTATCACCTTGGTGTCGGAGACCATTGTTGATTCTGTGGAGGCTGCCAAGGCAGGAAATGCTGCTGGGAAGAAGAGGGTCAGATTGCATGTTCCTTTTAAAAATCCGGAGAAGAAAAGGATTGTCCCTCTGGCGCAGCAGGCCTTGGGAGTAGCTATTGGTAAGTCATGTCATATGGTGACTGCACTTATCTTTGTTTGTTTATATTGTTAACATAAGCGTTTTAGCCATGCAGAGACTACGGCCTCAGAGGCCATTCCGGTTATGGAGCTTCACGATGAGTCTGATTCTGGGACCAAGCGTCCAGATCCTGCGATTGCTTCTTCCGAGGCTTCTTCCTTGCATCAGCCGGATCCAGACACTGTTAGCAAGACTTCAACCAGTGTGCCTCCGGAGAATATTGAAATCGACATGCATGGACCATCTCAAAAACCACATCAGGAGAGTGGTTTTGAGGCAGAGTCGCCTCTTCCCGAGTCTGTTGTTCACCGTCCTGCCGCCTCTGATGAAGACTTTTATCAGTCCATGTATGTGGACACTGCAGAGGCGAAGAATGTGTATGTTCCGAGGTGGCTTCCCACCAATGAGTTTCGAATGGATGATGTCTAGGTTTTCCGGAGTTTGATGGATAATCTTTCTACTCTAGGCTATCTGTTCGTGCTCCGGAATATGTCACATACTGATTTGCAGGATCAATATAATATCATTACTGCACAACACGCATGCATGTCTTTGAAGGTCCGTTTGAGACTTGAGTTTGAACTGAATCAAACTTCCAAGTTGACCAAGAGGTTGGAAAGGAGGGACAACCGGTTGCTAGCCTCAAGGATCGTGTATCAGAACTTGAGGCCAAGGCCGCGGAGGCGAGGAGCCTCCATGAGCGTGTTGCGGCCTTTGAGGCTGAGTCTGCGGAGGTGAAGAGGCTCCGTGACCACGTAGCCCACCTGGAAGGTATGATTTATCCCAAGGATCAGCAGCTGGCAGCTCTTAGTGTTGAGAATGCGGAGCTAAAGGGTCAAGTTTTCGGGTTGTTTGCTGTGTGTGAAGAGTTGAAGGTACAGGTTAAGGATGCGGGTTTTCTTGGTGAGAAGCTGAAAGAGTGTGAAGCGGAGGTCCGAAGAACATATGATGAGCATTTGGCTAGGCTGGATCACAGGTTAGCGGATTTGAACCGCGACTTTGATGAAGAACTTTTCCACAGCTGTCTTGTTGCCGTAGAAGGGAAAAGATGGGTGGTTGGTCATGGATTCCGCCGGGCTTGGTCTCCGGAGTTGCAGACCCGCTTGGGGGACTGTATTAGTAAGGCCATCGCAGAGGGACTTAGGCAAGGTTTGGAGGTTGCGGTCGTTCATGATAGCAAGGGTACGAAGTTGGGTTTTGTTAAGGCGTACGACCCTGAGGCGAAGGCGCGGTTTAATGAGGTCGTTGTGCGGCTCAGCAATGTGCCCTTTCCCATGCTTGATTCATTGGAGGCGTGCAAAGATGCTCCTCTTGAGTATCTGATGGCCAAGCTAGTTTTGCAGGAGGAGCGGCCGAGTGGGTCGGGGGAGTTTGTGTTTAGTTGCCCCACTGCTAAGGAGGTTTTGCTTCCCAACTCTCTGCTTCAGGCCATCACCAGGCGGCCGCGAGCCATTGCTGTTTACAAGGAAATGAAGAGTCGCCTTCATGGCAAGGAGTTTGACTATGGAAATTCGGATTTGACGGTTTCTACTATTGTGCACCAAGCCAACACCTCCGGGAAGCCTTCCATGATTATTGCTCCGCTTGGGGCGACCCCGTCTGCTCCTCTCACAAGCCCGACCGGGGAAGAAGAGACCCCATTTGATGATATGTTTGACACTGGAGTGTTGGATGGGGCCGGGGACCCTTAGGTTGTTTGTTCGCAATGGGTGGCATTTAGACTATGCCGCCCTTCTCATCTTTGTGAAGCTTTTATGATCGTTCTCTTTATCCGGGGGTATGCCCTTGTTGTACGTTGTGATAGGTATGTCAGAATCGGATCTGGGGCTGTGTTCCCGCTATACTAACTTTTATTTTGCCTCATCTTTTTGTAATCCGGGGGTATGCTCCTGCATACTTGTAATTATGAAACTTGACTGAATAATATTGCATATGTTTTATACTTGGATCATATTCATATGTTTGTTTGGTTGTTGGGGTCAAAGAGTTCGGGCTTTGTTTTATACCCTTATGCGTCCGTACTTTGTGTTCCGGGGGTAATATGTGTCGGTCAATGGGTTTTCAATACCTCTTATATGCCTGAGCTAATTATGAGGTTGCTCTTCCTTGTGTTGGGTTTGCAATACCTCTTACACACGTGTCGCGGATATGCGAAAAAAATTACTAAAGACATAAGTAAATTTGTTTTTTGGGAAAATTTGTGAAGCGGGCCAGACTCCACATTTCATTAATAATCAAAGACAATACAGGAAAATGAAAAACTTAGACAGGAATTTAAACCACCCTCCCCGTTGTCCGGATCTGGTCCGCGATCAACTACAAAAGATGGGGATAATATGCTAGACTTACACATAACATTTTTTCAAGTTGCGAACGTTCCATGTCCGCGAAAGCATTTCTCCGTCTGGTCCTATGAGTTTGTATGCTCCATTCCCCAGTGCTTCCATTATCTCATATGGTCCCTCCCATTTGGGACCCAACTTACCTGTGTCTTCCACCCGGCTAGCCTCATTACTGCGGTAGACAAACTCTCTGGGTTTGAATGTCGTGCCACGGACCTTGGCGTTGTAGTACTTCTCCATCCTGGCTTTACTACGTGCCTCCTCGATTGTAGTGGCTTCTCTCTTCTCTTCCAGGAGGTCGAGGTTCAGACGTAGGTCCTGGTTGTTGGAGACCTGATTCACGGCTGTGCACCGGATGCTTGGCATGCCAATTTCTACCGGGATGACTGCTTATGTGTCGTACGTGAGGGAAAATGGGGTTTCCCCGTTACTGGTCTTGATCATCGTTCTTTGAGCCCATAGCATGTGCGACACTTCCTCTATCCAGTCTTTGCTGCCTCTCTCCAATCTCGCCTTTATGCCATATCCCAAGCTCTTGTTTACACTTTCCACCAAACCGTTCGCCTGCGGATGTTTGACAGGCGCGAAACGTTGTTCTATATTGAGCTTCTCACACCAGTCCTTGAATGGATTGTCTGGGAACTGTTTCCCATTGTCCGACACTATTACACCCAGAAGCCCAAATCTACACACAATGTTGTCCCAAACGAACTTCTTAACTTGTCTACCCGTGATGGTTGCCAAAGGTTTGGCCTTGATCCACTTGGTGAAATAATCAATTCCCACTATCATGTACTTGACATTTCCTGGAGCTTCTGGGAAAGGACCACAGATGTCCAGGCCCCACTTGTAAAAGGGCCAGGGAGAAGTGATCGGGGTCAAGTTCTGTTGTGGGTTCTTTGGCACCGGACGGTGAACCTGAAAATCTTCACATTTTTGTATGAGTTCGCGAGCGTCCTTGTGTATTGTCGGCCAGTAATATCTGGACCGGATTGCTTTGGCTACGACTGCTCTTGGTCCTGAGTGCATACTACACAATCCCTCGTGAATTTCCCGCATCACATAGTTGGCTTGGACGGGACCCACACATCGAAGCCATGGTTCAAGGAATGAACTCTGGAATAGGACGCCATCCCTTAGCGCATATTGCCGCTCCTTGATCCTCAACTTTCTTGCTTTCTTGGCGTCTACTGGAAATATCTCTTCCTTACGATAGTCAATCAGCGGGGCCATCCATGTGTCCCCTTCCTTTTCGACCACGGCTAAGACTTCCCTTTCCTCAATTGACTTTTCCTGCAAGACCTCCACAAGCACTTGTTTTGTTAGGTGGGCAAAACTAGTAGAGGCTATTTTGCTCAACACGTCTGCCTGTTTGTTCTGGCTCCGCGGGATCTGTTTGATGGAAAATGTCCAGAAGTCTCTGATCAAAGCTTTGGCCTTAGCTAGGTAACGCATCATGCTTCTTCCTTTGCCTCATATGAACCACTGTTTTGGTTCGCCACCATTCTAGAGTCTACATTTGCCGAGAGGTCTTTCCCCTTCATCTGCTTCACGATTCGCAATCGTGCTATCAGTGCCTCGTATTCAGCCTCGTTATTGGATGCCTCAAATTCAAAGCGCAGAGCATATGTGAACTCTTTTCTGTCAGGACTTGTCAAGATTATGCTAGCTCCGGACCCTTCCTGGCATGCAGGCCCGTCCGTGAATAGATCTCATGGTTCTGTTGTCTGTTGGCTTTTCGGGGAACCCTTCCTCCGGAACTTCAGCAATAAAGTCTGCCAACACTTGTCCTTTAATAGTTGTCCTAGGTCTGAAACTGATGTCATGCTCATCCAGCTCTATCGCCCATCCGGCCATTCTTATACTCTTTTCAATTTTGGTTAGCACCTGCTTTAGGGGCTGGTCTGTGATAACTGCTACCGGATGTGCTTGGAAATACCGTCGCAGGCTATAGGACGCATATACCAATGCCAATACTAGCTTCTCGATTGGGCTGTAATTTATCTCCGGCCCTTTTAAGGCGTGGCTGAAAAAATAGACTGGATCTTGTCGCGACTCCTGTTGTGCTAGCAAGACTGCGCTTACTGCTTCGTGTGCCGCGACTAGGTACATGATCAACTCTTCCTTTGGTGAGGTGTTGTTACCATTGGCAAGTTGGCTATGTGTTGCTTCCTTGCTTTGAATGCTTCTTCTGCCTCTGTCGTCCAGTGGAAGTCGCTCTTCTTGATGCACTTCTTCAATGTTTTAAAGAATGGTAGAGACTTTTTCGCGGACTTTGACATGAAGTGGCTGAGGCTTGCTAGCTTTCCGTTCAGACTTTGCACTTCCTTCTTAGTCGTTGGGGATTGAAGCGTGGTCATAGCTTCGGACTTTTCCGGGTAAGCTCTGATGCCTTCCTTACTTATGACATTGCCCAGGAACATTCCTTGCTCCGCCCCAAACATGCACTTTTTAGGATTCAGCTTCATGTTAATCCTTCGTAAGGTTCCGAAGGTTTTTTCTATGTTTCTGAGTACCTCCGCCTCTGAGTGGCTTTTGATGACCAAGTCATCGACATAAACTTCCAGGTTTCTTCCGATCTGTTTGTCAAAAGCTTTATCCACCAACCTTTGGTATGTGGCTCCGGAATTTTTTAGGCCAAAGGGCATCTTTGTATAGCAGAAGATGCCTTGGTTCGTGTGGAATTTCGTCTTCTCCTCATGCCCGGCTGCCATCTGTATTTGGTGGTATCCTTTGTAGGCGTCCAAAAAGCATTTAAAGGAATAGCCGCAGAGGGATTCGACTTTCCAGTCGATCTTCAGAAGGGGATAACAGTATTTTGGACAAGCTTTGTTCAAATCCTTGAAGTCCACACACATTCTCCAGCTCCCATCACTCTTCTTGACTAGGACCGGATTAGACAACCAATCATGGTAATGGACTTCCTTCATGATTCCCGTTGCGACCAGCTTGGTGACATCTTCATTGATAGCCTTGTTTCTTTTCGGGGCTTGCCCCCTTTTCTTCTGTCGCACCGGGTTGTAGCCTTCTCTGATGTTCAGCTTGTGTTCAGCTATTGTTCATGGGACTCCGGTCATGTCGGAGGGCTGCCAGGAAAAGATGTCCAAGTTCCTCTTGAGTAAGCTGTAGAGGTGTCTCTTAACCTCGTCGCTTAAACTTCCTCCGATAGTAATCGTTTAGTCTGGAAACTCGGTATGAATTGCCACTTTGACCGCTTCTTTCGCCAGACTTTATTCCATGCCTTAGGCGGCGCGGGTCAGGCTCGACCATCCCAAGACTCAACTAGGATAACTTTGTCACTATGCAAAGTCACTATTCCACCGTGTGTGGGGAATTTTAGCATTCCATGAGCCGTGGACGGGACTATTTTCAACAACCTTATGCCCGACCTTCCGATTATTCCGTTGTATTGGGACGGCGACCGTACTACCATGAAGTTCATCCAGGCACTGGCCGCCTTTTTGCCATCCCCCAACGTTACTTCCAGAAGGATTTTCCCTAGTGGCCATGAAAGCTCTCAGCTGAACCCTAAGAGTGGGGATGAAGCGGGTACCAATCATTTTTGGATATCGGGGCTCAGTTTGTTAAAACAGTGCTCGTACAAGACTTCTGAGGCACTCCCGTTGTCCACGTACATCCTGTGGACCTTGCATCCCTCGATGTATGCCTTTATTACCAGCGGATGGTCATCCTAATCGTCTCCGGATACGGGAGGGAATGAGATTTCCATGTCAGGAGCTAAATCTGCGGACACTCTAGGCTTAACTTTCCGCTGCCAATTTTGGACCATGAATATGGCGTGAACCTTTTTCTTTGGCGGTGGTGTCCTTTTTTCCTCCTTTGGGGCCCTCATTCTTTTGGGTGTCGTTCTTAATTTCCTTGACTAGGTGTGCTAGTTGTCCAGGCCTGAGCGCTTACTCTATTTGCTTTTTCAGCTGATAGCATTCATCAATATTGTGCCCTTTCTCCCCATGGAAGTCACAATACTTGTCTTTGTTCCGGGACTCAGCTGGGCTGGATATAGGAGGAGGAGCTGTAAACTTGACGGAGTCCATGGCCAAAATCTCCTTTGGGGTTTTTTTGAGGGGGGTGAACTTGTCACCCCGATTTCTTTCCGGCCTCAAACGCCCCTTGAAATCTGTTTTTCTTTCAAACACCTGTATGCTTTTCTGTCCACCTTCGTGGTTTTTCCAGTGCGACTGCCTCTTCTTTGTTTGGTTTGCTGCGGCTAACTCCCCCCGGAGAAACGCCATGGTTACCTTCCACATCTCGTCCACCGTTTTGGGTATGTTGTCATTAAGTCTTTTGATCGGCTCGGGATTTGTTATCCCGTGCATGAAACCCGATACCCGCATGCATTCCGGAGCACCCTCCACGTGCATACTTTCTGCCTTGAACCGCTCCACAAATGCCTCTGTAGATTCCCCTTCTCGCTGCTTTATGTGGTGCAGCTCTAGAGGGTCCTTTGTGTATTTCTTTTCTTGAAGGAAGTATGACAGGAAGCTTGTCCGTAGTTCTTCAAAATTGTCGATGCTTTTTGGACAGAGCTCATCAAACCAGACGTGGGCGTGCCCCATTAGGGTAGAATTGAACATGTGGCACCACGTTGGCATGGGCGAGCGTTCCACTTTGGCCGCGGTCTGGAAATTTTTCAGGTGATCCTCCGGATCCCCCGTTCCGTCATACGTCTTGACATGAGCTAGCATCCTCGTTCTCTTTGGGAACTCAAAGTTCTGTATCCTTTGGGTGAAAGGATTCACATCAGCAATGTCGTAGGGACAGTATAACTCGTCGGCTTTATCTCGTGACTTGTTTTTTGGGGTGGACTTCCAGTGTCCTCCCGTGCTTTCCTCGCTTTCCGGGGGAGACATTTCTTTGGACCTGTTGGGGTAGGAGCGATTGCTCTCGTCCTTGCTATAGCTTGAGTGAGAAGCACATACGCAGGTCGAGCTTTGGCTTTTTTGATGCCTTTCGACTAAGTGCCTTGCTGCCGCGTTTTCTTTTTTAAACTTTTCAGCTTCTTTTCTCCGTTGCCGGCGGGAGGACGCTTTTGACCGGAGTCTAGAGAACACGTCCGGATTTTCTTTCCTAGTCATGTGATCACGTGCGGACGTTCTCTTCCCAACCTAGAGAATACGCCTGGCCGCGACCTCCAAACTTCCGCCGGGCTTCTTTCTCCGGAGCGTTCAGTTTCTTGATTGTTAAGTCTCGAGAAGATGCTTTGTGACCTGGAATACTCCGTAGGATCAGATATGGCACTGGGGCTGCCCCTCTGCCTTTTCTTGGACTTCCTCTTCCTTTCAGACTCCGACCGGGTGTTCCGAGCGCGTTCCCAAGACCTCTCGTTTCTAGTTTAATCATCAAAGTCCAGACGGGTTTTCACCCGATCCATTTTTTCCTGATGAACCTTCTCTACCATTAGAGGCAGAATTCGATTATAGTGCCTTTCACAGAACTCCCTTATTGCCGCGTCTGGCACAACGCTAGGGGAGTAACGTTCTGTGTCATTCTCCTTTTCCTTTCCGCCTGTGTTTCTGACCGTAGAAGGCCCAGGGGAAGGAGAGGGGTTATCTTCCTGATTGCTCATGAAAGAGCTTCTTTCGGAAACGCAGTTGTGTTAGCGTCCCACGGATGGCGCCAACTTGTTAAGACAAATCTGGGCTCTTCCGCACAAAGGCTAGTTTATGCTATCTTTGGGGGGAATATATCTTGAATTAAGTGAGGGAATCTTGACTTGTAGTTGCTAAAATGAAACACCGTTAGTCTCACCGTGGAACGGGTCTTCCGCGGTCAACCTCCGGCGTGAGAGTAAGTATTGGTTTTAGAAAGATAAAGTATTCTAGAGAGAGAGAGTCCAAGTTACCGTTTGAACAGTGGCGAAGACCCCTATTTATATGTTGGACTTTCTTATCGGGTTCTCATGGTCACGGGTCATGAGAGCGACAGTTGTGAATGGGGAATGACGTAAGTCAACTCAGAAGGTTGTCTTGTTGTTATGACAGCGACGGTTTGGGCACCGCTCTTTCCCTTTTGGGGACTGTGGGCGCCAGTACCTCATTCCCATGTAAGATTCCTTACCATTTGGTTGGGCCGCAGTTAGGAATTCCCTGGACGTATCTTGCATCCGCGGTTGATATACCTCGTCTGGGTGATGTGTTGTGGGAACGGACGGCGTCTGGGGTGAGTCTGGACCGGTAGGTCGCGATCCGGGGTTAGACCGGTTCTTCTACGCGTGTCCGGGGTACCGTACACGATCAGGTATGATACTGATGGATTCGTTATTAAAAGCCCTAATTCGACATATCCTGGATAAAATTTTAAAGATTTGTGGTAAGCTAATTCACCTAATTTTTATGATTTTATTTGAATTTACTATTAGATAGGTGACACATTATGTTCATATATCTTTGTTTTTTTTATTAGCATTGTTTATATTATATAATTGGGCACAATCACACATTATTATCCTTTGTTTTTGTCGTGTTGGATAGCTTAGGGTGCGTTTGGTTTGTCGCTATAAATCACAATGAGTACGAGTGTTGATATAAAGTAGAATAATATATGAGAAATTTAGGTATCCTCATTCCATTGTGGTGGAGCCCATAACCAACCAAACAAACATTAATGATTTTAAAAGTCATAAATTCATACCCATACACCCTAACCAAACAGCCCTTAATTTTTTAGATCTCATCACTTTTCCAGCTAATAGTTATTCTATAAAAATCCAAAACAAGTATGACATTAACATTTTATTAGAGATGCTTCTTCTAAAAAACAAGCAGGAAATTATGTTTACATTTAACTTTTATGCTGTTTTTTTTTTTTATTATTTTTTTAAAAGTTGAAATTGAACTTACTATTGATTTTATGTGATATATTGATTTGTGTATGATCTAATCTGATTATCGATTATTTGTTACTACTTTGTGCGGAGTTACCACTATTAGATTAGGGACTTTGAGGGTTAAGAGTTGACTCTGATGCTCAATTTTATTTGGAAGCCTTAATTCAATGTAGTTTAATTACCAGTATAACCCAATAGACCATTTGGTTTACTAGATTGAACAAAACAAATTGAATTTACGAAAACGAACCAAAAAGTGTCACATCAACAAATTTAATATATAGGTGGGGACCAAGATTCCTTTGAGACACATAAGACTTTTTTTTTTTATAATATAGGCAAGACCTCCTTACAATTTACTAAGCATTAATTATCTTCCTCACCATGCTCATTATCTTCCTCACCATCTGCATCGGTCACCATCTTCAATGACACTCATTTTTCCGATCACAATGTCAATCTCAAACATATGGAAGGAATTCGTTTAAGGGATCTACCTGTCCATATGTTGGATATTTTAGTGTAATTGGGTTAACTTGTTTGACTAATTTCATCATAATAAGACATTATTTACGTTTGGAGTGCGCGGTGCACACCTACTGAATTTATTATGATATTAGGCGAAGATCCTAAGGGACGGGGTCCGGGGCGCGCCTCGGTAGCAGTGGTCTAAGGGGGCGTACAGCAGTCAAGGGGCGCCACGGCCGGGTCGAGCTAAGTTGTTATCAAAAATTAGTCAAAAATTAATTTTTCAAAATGAGAGACTAAATTTGACAAGTTAACGCCTTTCAGATATCCGAACATTACTAATTCCTACACCATATGTAGCCACAAAATGGCATTAAATTTCTTAGTAACACCGCATTAAATTAATCGAAAAGTTTTATCACACAAGTCAACCACTTGTGAATGGTCGTAATAAAATTAGTCTAAAATCAATGCAATTAAGTCCGGAGGAGTTTAGTGTATCCCCGGTCGTTAAGTCCCAACGAGGTGTGAACACCGATGTACAAACGAATCGTGATCGGATGAATATTGAACAGAAAGGGTTTTGAGTGATTTATACTGAGGAATAAAATAAAATAGCTTAAACAAGCTATAAGAACAAGTACATGAAAGTAAAATACTTAAAACGTTTAAAACCTAAAACGCGCAGACGTTCATCGAATTTTACGTAAACGCATAAAATAAAACGTAAATTTAAAAGAATAAAACACCTACGGATATAAAAATGATATTTTTACAATCCTAATAATAAAAGAAAATTATTGGAAAAAGAAAATTATTTTTATGAGTATTTATTTAATTATTATTAATTAAAAACTACTTTTAACTATTTAATAATACCCTAAAATATAAGAAAATATGAAATAAAGCTAGAAAAATGAAATTATGACTTAGAAAAATCTAAAATATTATAAAACTAATTTTAATACTGAAAATATATTTATTACATTTTTTATCTATTTATTATGAATTTAATACTATTTAAAATTAATTAAAATGCTAGAAAATACTATTTAAACTAAGAAAATTATGGAAAAATATTTTTTGGCTTTTATATTTATCTTAATCTATGAAAATTGAAAACATATTTTTTAAACTTTTCCGATTTATTTGTATTAAAAGCTATTTAAAAATGCTAAAACCGAAATTAAATGCGAAAAATAGTAAATGAACAAGTGAAAAATATGAAAACTTCCAAAATATTCTAAAATATTATTCTAAATATAGGAAAATAATAAAAGTTGTGCGGTGTTCAATAATTAGGTTACGTCAGAGGAAAGTGCTTATAAATAAGCACTAAAAATAAGCTATAAGTACCAAATGAGCACCAAATTATCACAGAAGCTATAATATGCTAAAATTACTTAAAACCAACCTATTCCAACTATCCTAAACCTCTAATATGCAAACTATAATGATTTGGGTCTATTTAAGCACTAGTGCCAAACAGTCCTTATGTACTAACTTTAAGCTCTTGTTAAGCCAGCTTATAAAAATCACAAAAATAAACTAAAATCACCATGAAAACCACTACCAACCAAAGTGTCTAAATCCAGAATTTCAGCTAATAAGGACTAAAATTGAGGAAACTAAAATGCAAAAGTGGAAGCTATTTGTACTTGCAATGGAAATGGGTCAAAATGAGCTATTAAGCTTGCATAAGCTAATAAAAGCTACCACTATTGAACCAAAGGTTGAATAAGCTATAAAAAGTTATGGGAACTTAGAATAAGCAACAAAAACAAGAAAAACACACTAAATAAGCAAAAATAAGAAATAAGCAAAAAGGAAAGTTTGTGAAAAAGAGCTTAAAAGAAGCTAGCAAATAAGCGGTTTACAACGCTAAGTCGAAAATTATAAAAATACTATGATGAAGACAAGCAATGAATGACAAATATCCAAAAGCACAAGTCTTAACTCCTAATATTAAGTCCTACATGAAATTCACAAGTTTATTCAAAACGGGTTTTATGAAATTTTGACTTTTGGATGTAATTGAAAACTTGACTTATTTGAGATTCAATCTTGCAAAACAGGTTATTTATGTTAATTCTAGATGTGATATGATCAAATTAAGCTATCCTAGATATCCTACACCTACTATGCAAGTACTTCCAATCCTACACTAAATGAGATGCTTATAAGATCATATAATATGAAAATTTGACTTTGAGCAGAAATGAGTACAAATCTAAGTCCTAAATGATTTTATTGAACCTAAGTGGGACTGAATTGACAGAGCTTAACCTCTGTATCAATCTAAAACACATAATAAAGCACTAATCCAAACACACTTTAATACTTCTAATGTGCAATAATTCTAACCAAATCACAAATCCAAGCTTACTCAATCCATATTATAACTACAACTGATTATACTAGATATAATTTAAGCAAATATGCAAAGAATATAACACCAAATAAAACATATCTAATCAATTCAATTACTACTACTTTATTAAGCTAATGATGAGATTTTATTGGAATTTACAAGATGTCCAGCTTATTTGCAGATTGACTAGAACCAAATACCACTACTAAACAGAAATTTCAGACTTAAGAACACAGTTGACTTTCGTTGACCCGTGTTGACTTTTGTTGACCATGTTGACTTTTGTTGACTTTTTTAGAAAATTGCAATTAAGACCAGGAAACTAATTTAATTCACTTAAATAAGCTTATTTGAACCATTCAAACAACTTATAACATGTAAAACAAGTAAGAACAATTTTGGCGGGAAAACTAGAACAAGCAGGAAACATGGAATTGATGATTAAAAACACTTGAAATACGATTAATATGATTCATACAATACATAAGTAACAAAACCCAGCACTATTTTTTTGCATAAAACTTAAAAACGATTACAAGTAAAAATAGAAAAAGGTCTAAAAACAGTGACAGCTTGTTCTTTGTGTCTTCTTTCTTCTTTATAGCTATCACTAGTTGCTCTTAATCCTTTTCTGGCCATTGGATGGGTCAAAGTTGATCTCAGCAGTTGATTTTACTTTTTGGTGCCAAAAATATCTCATGCCAGGTGTAGGTTGAGTGTTGAGGACAAGAAGCAATAAATGCTTCTTGGTTTGTTGTGTTGGTGGAGGGATGAGTGAGTGAGGCAGTGGAAGGGAGAGGTGGAATACTAGGGAGGTGGAGGATGGTATGGTTTTGCGGTAGTAGTGGTATAGAAGAAAGGAGATGGGTTTGGTGGGGATATGACCCGGTTTTATTATTAAGGAGTAATGGTTTATTTGTTAATGGATATTAATACAAAAAGGGTCAGGTTTGGTTTTAGTGTATAGAAGCCCAAGGACTAAGTTTGTATTTTCAATTCTTCAAGGACCGAAACGCAATTTTCCCAAAGTTAACACAAGGACCTATTATGCCATTTATGAATAGTACAAGGGTTATATTTATTAATTTTCCATTTTAAATAACCTGTGGACCATTTTTGACATTTTTCAAAGTTGAGGACTAAAGTTGTAAATATGCAATTTTAACTTCAAAGGACTATTTCTTACAACTTGTGAATCCCCAAGGACCTTTAATGATATTTTACAAGTTTTGAATTACTGTGGACTAGTTTTGCCAATTTATGAAAGTTTAGGACCAAATCGTAAATTATGTAAACTTTGTTGTTTTTCATCAGTTTTCAATCCTTTTGCACTTGTAACACATAAAAACACATTTTCATGATATTTGTAACATTTATATGGTCATTTGTGTGTTTTTGGACATTTTTGTGGGTTTAAATAATATAAAATATATGTGTATTTAGACACATATCAAATCCCCCACACTAAACTATTGCTAGTCCCTAGCAATCTTTTATGAAAATTTAATGGATTTAAGTCTCTTTACCAAAAGCCATTACTTCTGGAGTAGCCAATTGTTTCAGTTCAAGTAAGAACCTTGGTACAATGATAACCAAATGATTTTGAGCAAATCACCAGCTTTCAACGGTTTTGATTTGTCTTTACCAGAAGCCGTTTGCTTCTGGACTAGCCAACTCTTAGATAAAATATCTTTGGTGAGTCGATTACCAATTATGGCTTTCAACCGCCTTTACCTCAAGCCATAAACTTGCGGGCTAGCCAACTCTTCACTAATTAAAGATATGGTTTGAACACCATACAATTTTGGGCAAATTGCAAGCCATAAACGGATTTGAGATATCTTTACCAAGAGCCGTTTGCTCTGGATTAGCCAATCCTTATGTGGGTTAGACATGGTGGATGATTACCATTTGTTGTGTTTAGTACATAGTACTTCCACTAAATTTTTTTTAAAATTTGGCCATTTTGGGGAAAAGGACTAAAAGGGTACATTTATGATCAAATTCGCTGAATTTCCCCACACTTAGAAATGAATATTGTCCTCAATATTCAAAGTACCGTTATTATGCCGAAACTTAGAACGTAAAAGATAAAATTACTAGCCAAGTGTAGAAACACAACAATTATTCTCTTTTTAATATTTACAATTTTCATTCATTTTTAGATCTATATACAACATGTGGGGCATCTCCCCACACTAGGGTGGTACACACGGTGAAAACCCATGTTTAACTCTTGTTTTTGATTACCGAGTCGCTAGCTTGACTCGACCCCAATTAATTTGTTCATGGGAAGTAAGTGGAAGAGACAATCTCCATCGGACTTTCATTCAAGATGTTTGTATAAACATTGAAGCACGTGAAAGTTCCACACCGATGAGATATACATAGAACCGCTCAAAATGATAAATGAAAATGCCGGGTCAAAGATAGTGTCTTCATTCGAAGGAGTGAAGAACAGGATAAGCCACGAGATAGGTGAAGAAGAGAAAGAAAGTCATGATAAAAATCTTGACTAACTCATCATCATCAGAAGGAGAATTCATAATAGCATGAATTTCATCTTTTAAGCTCAATTGGTCTAGACATATCCGGGCGTGTCTAGATCAAAGTAGAAGTTATCATACTCGGTGGAGATATGATATGAGTGAGTTCACGGAGAACTCCTCAAAGGCGAATGATTCATATTCGGGATTGATTTGAGTGAGTTCACTGGGAACTCCTCAAAAGTGAATGATTCATAATCGGGAGAGAATTATGAGAATGAGAAGTGGTAATACCACTAATCTTCTCTCCCATATGATCAAAATTGAACGCTTGCAATTCGGAATAGAATCATCGAACAAAAGTTCACTATCCTCAAAGGGATAGGATATGAAGTAGGCTTTTCATTAAAAGCCTCGATTCTAGAAATGAGAAGATTAACATTCAATAATGTAAGACGAAGAGCTTCGCCTTGGATTATTTCTTCATCATTCTCTTCTCCTGTCGACAAGCTCGTAAGGTAATTCCCCACATAACTTATGTCTCCACAAGATAAAGAATAGTCCTCATCGAATCGAGAGAACATCTCAATATGATCATTTTGGAAGACAAGAGAGGAGGATATCACACACATGATCAAGAATTCCTGTGACTCTCTTGGAATTGGGACAAGGTTCTCAACACTAGACTTTATGAATTCGTCCGATTCCTTTTCGTGAACAAGTGTCAAGATGCTCATCCCCATGCTCGGAGAGTGAGTGGGAATATCGGGTGTGATAACATCGGATCGAGGTGTTGAGAAGGACTATCATACATATGTTTTATACTTTCCATTTGTTCTTACGCTAGTAATTCCATCATAGTCTTTTCTCCCCGATTTTTCATGGAAGCAATTTCAACCGATGAACTTGAAGAACACATACAAAATTGACTAATATCAAGGGTAACTTCATCATCATCGTCATCGAATGAAACGGAATCGAGAGCTAGATTTGGTCGCTTTTTCTTTTGCAATTGATTCCTAATAGATTTTTCAAATGCAATTTGGGAATTTAATTTAGCGACCGCCTTCTTGACTAACAATTCTTCCATGGATTTCTCATTTGGATTATCTTGGGAATGTTTACAATCCTTCAAATCTTTCACTAAATCCAAAAGATCAAGGAGAAGATTTTGAGGAAGTGGCTCAGCCGAGGTGGTGTCGATTCACTTGGTACCGTAGAGGTTGGTCATGATACGAAGAGTCGTAATTGTTACAAGGAAATGGATTCCTTGTTTGACAATCGAGCTAAAGTGAGGACCTCCACAATACTCACAACAAGAAAAGCGATGTGGGTGTGAGTCATATGTGTTGTAGTCATAATTGTTATCGTGAACCCGCTCATAGACAAGCGTGTTTCCGATTGACAATCGAAGCGGAGTGTGAACCACCACAAGACTCACAACAAGAAATTGCCGAGTCTCACGCGGTGTGGTAGGCGATGGAATAAATCGGTTGTGTTATGGTAGGAATATGGATCCCGGTTATAGACGGACCCGCTTCCGATTCCACCATGCTACAACCGGGGCAATTGCCACCATTATAAGGACCACCACACCATTGACAATCAAGAGGGTGATGATAAGACATAGAAAGAATCAAAGGGTTACAGAGGGTTGGGATGAAGAATCAAAGATGTGAGAGGGTAAAGATGGATATTTTGGATTTTTGAAAAACATGTTGTAAAAATAAGAAAGAAAATCTTTTGGTTTTTTTGTGTTTGTTGAAAACTTGAAAAAAATGTTTTGGTAATCGATCCGTCAAACGAATTAACTTCACGATAATTTTGGTTTTATATGAAAACAAGGAAATATGGACAAAGATGGTAAATATACAATGCGTGTATATTCAACAACAATGATGCTTCAAATTTAGTAATGCAAAGACACCTCTCCCGCAATGGCGCCAAAATTTGATTGGGTTAAGACGGTCGGGTTTTATCACACAAGTCAACCACTTGTGAATGGTCAACCGTAATAAAATCCAAACAGTCTAAAACCAATGCAATTAAGTCCAGAGGAGTTTAGTGTATCCCCGGTCGTTAAGTCCCAACGAGGTGTGAACACCGTGTACAAACGAATCGTGATCGGGTGAATATTGAACAGGAAAGGGTTTTGAGTGATTTATACTGATGAATAAAATAAAATAGCTTAAACAAGCTATAAGAACAAGTACATGAAAGTAAAATACTTAAAAGCGTTTAAAACCTAAAACGCAGACATTTATTCAATTTTACGTAAACGTACAAAATAAAACGTAAATTTAAAAGAATAAAACACCTACGGATATGAAAATGATATTTTTACAATCCTAATAATAAAAGAAAATTATTGGGTAAATAAAATTATTTTTATGACTATTTATTTAATTATTATTAATTAAAAACTACTTTTAACTATTTAATAATACCCTAAAATATAAGAAAATATGAAATAAAGCTAGAAAAATGAAATTATGACTTAGAAAAATCTAAAATATTATAAAACTAATTTTAAAACTGAAAATATATTTATTACATTTTTTATCTATTTATTATGAATTTAATACTATTTAAAATTAATTAAAATGCTAGAAAATACTATTTAAACTAAGAAAATTATGGAAAAATATTTTTTTGGCTTTTTATATTTATCTTAATCTATGAAAATTGAAAACATATTTTTTTGAAGCTTTTCTGATTTATTTGTATTAAAAGCTATTTAAAAATGCTAAAAACTGAAATTAAATGCAGAAAAATAGTAAATGAACAGTGAAAAATATGAAAACTTCCAAAATATTCTAAAATATTATTCTAAATATAGGAAAAATAATAAAAGTGGTGCAGGTGTTCAATAATTAGGTTCTGTAGTGAAAAGTGCTTATAAATAAGCACTAAAAATAAGCTATAAGTACCAAATGAGCACCAAATTATCACAGAAGCTATAATATGCTAAAATTACTTAAAACCAACCTATTCCAACTATCCTAAACCTCTAATATGCAAACTATAATGATTTGGGTCTATTTAAGCACTAGTGCCAAACAGTCCTTATGTACTAACTTTAAGCTCTTGTTAAGCCAGCTTATAAAAATCACAAAAATAAACTAAAATCACCATGAAAACCACTACCAACCAAAGTGTCAAAATCCAGAATTTCAGCTAATAAGGACTAAAATTGAGGAAACTAAAAATGCAAAAGTGGAAGCTATTTGTACTTGCAATGGAAATGGGTCAAAATGAGCTATTAAGCTTGCATAAGCTAATAAAAAGCTACCACTCTCGAACCAAAGGTTGAATAAGCTATAAACAAGTTATGGGAACTTAGAATAAGCAACAACAACAAGAAAACACACACTAAATAAGCAAAAATAAGAAATAAGCAAAAGGAAAGTTTGTGAAAAGAGCTTAAAAGAAGCTAGTAAATAAGCGGTTTACAACGCTAAGTCGAAAATTATAAAAATACTATGATGAAGACAAGCAGCAGAATGACAAATATCCAAAAGCACAAGTCTTAATTCCTAATATTAAGTCACACATGAAATTCACAAGTTTATTCAAAACGGGTTTTATGAAATTTTGACTTTTGGACGTAATTGAAAACTTGACTTATTTGAGATTCAATCTTGCAAAACAGTTATTTATGTTAATTCTAGATGTGATATGATCAAATTAAGCTATCCTAGATATCCTACACCTACTATGCAAGTACTTCCAATCCTACACTAAATGAGATGCTTATAAGATCATATAATATGAAAATTTGACTTTGAGCGTAAATGAGTACAAATCTAAGTCCTAAATGATTTTATTGAACCTAAGTGGATTGAATTGATGAGCTTAACCTCAGATCAATCTAAAACACATAATAAAGCACTAATCCAAACACACTTTAATACTTCTAATGTGCAATAATTCTAACCAAATCACAAATCCAAGCTTACTCAATCCATATTATAACTACAACCGATTATACTAGATATAATTTAAGCAAATATGCAAAGAATATAACACCAAATAAAACATATCTAATCAATGCAATTACTACTACTTTATTAAGCTAATGATGAGATTTTATTGAAACTTACAAGATGTCCAGCTTATTTGCAGATTGACTAGAACCAAATACCACTACTAAACAGAAATTTCAGACTTAAGAACACAGTTGACTTTCGTTGACCCGTGTTGACTTTTGTTGACCCGTGTTGACTTTTGTTGACTTTTTTAGAAAATTGCAATTAAGACCAGGAAACTACTTTAATTCACTTAAATAAGCTTGAATAAGCTTATTTGAACCATTCAAACAGCTTATAACATGAAAAACAAGTAAGAACAATTTTGGCGGGAAAACTAGAACAAGCAGGAAACATGGAATTGATGATTAAAAACACTTGAAATATGATTAATATGATTCATACAATACATAAGTAACAAAACCCAGACTATTTTTTGCATAAAACTTAAAAGCGATTACAAGTAAAAATAGAAAAAGGTCTAAAACAAAGTGACGACTTGTTCTTTGTGTCTTCTTTCTTCTTTATAGCTATCACTAGTTGCTCTTAATCCTTTTACGGCCATTGGATGGGTCAAAGTTGATCTCGTGATTGATTCTACTTTTGGTGCCAAAATATCTCATGCCAGTGTAGGTTGAGTGTTGAGGACAAGAAGCAATAAATGCTTCTTGGTTTGTTGTGTTGGTGGAGGGATGAGTGGTGGAGAGCAGTGGAAGGGAGAGGTGGAATACCGAGGAGGTGGAGGATGGTATGGTTTGGCGGTGGTAGTGGTATAGAAGAAAGGAGATGGGTTCGACTTGGGGATATGACCGGTTTTATTATTAAGGAGTGGGTGGTTTATTTGTTCAATGGATATTAATACAAAAAGGTCAGGTTTGGTTTTAGTGTATAGAAGCCCAAGGACTAAGTTTGTATTTTCAATTCTTGAAGGACCGAACTCGCAATTTTCCCAAAGTTAACACAAGGACCTATTATGCCATTTATGAATAGTACAAGGGTTATATTTATTAATTTTCCATTTTAAATAACCTGGGGACCATTTTGACATTTTTCAAAGTTGAGGGACTAAAGTTGTAAATATGCAATTTTAACTTCAAAGGACTATTTCTTACAACTTGTGAATCCCAAGGACCTTTAATGATATTTTACAAGTTTTGAATTACCGAGACTAGTTTTGCCAATTTATGAAAGTTTAGGACCAAATCAGTAAATTATGTAAACTTTGTTGTTTTCATCGGTTTTCAATCCTTTTGCACTTGTAACACATAAAAACACATTTTCATGATATTTGTAACATTTATATGGTCATTTGTGTGTTTTTGGACATTTTTGTGGGTTTAAATAATATAAAATATATGTGTATTTAGACACATATCAGCTTCTCTTATCAAAGAGCTTAAATCCATCTAAGGCAGCAGATAGCCACAAAACCTGATGTCTATAACGCACGCCCATGGCCCAGGGCCACGCCCAGGCCACGCCTAGGGCCACGCCCAGGCCACGCCTTGGTCATTCTCTCGCCCTGGTCACGCCCAGAACCACGCCCAGAGAATTGGTGTACACGTGTACGGTTTAAAACGTATTACGCTACCAATCTAACGTCTAATATTGAAAAGTTCATTTTAGAAATTTGTATGGGCGTGGTTTATATGCGTAAGTACTAGGAGAAAGTGTCCATTTAAAAAATTTTCTCTCTTATTTTTAAATAGAAAGAGTTAACTTTAGCACACACATGAATACATTAATGTAGAGGAAGAGTAGAAGATTAAAATGATGCTTCAATGTGATTTTTCGGAAACCGCAACTTGAGGTATTAAGTAGTTATTTTTGTTATTACGTCTCATTTAAGTGATTAAAATTTATCACATGAATGGTGGCCGGAGCTTTATTGCAACGTCTATAATTCCAAGATTCTCCTCATAGTTCGGACTTCAAAAAGGAGAATTTCAATAGCCTTAAGCTAATCAAATCTATGGAAATCATAAGGTTGCTTTAGCACTCTAAGAACGCTAAGAATATCGCGAGATTAACTTTTTTGTCACGATAATAAGAGGTCATGACACATGTTTCCATTGTAAGAATGAATACTATGTTTGGTGATAAATAAGTATGTGAGAAGTAAGGATAGGAGTTGAACTTGGATAATTGGGCGATTACATAGGCGTGTTCCATGGTAGTGATGGATAAGTGGGTTTCAAATGTGAAATAACAAATATTAAATGTGATTATTCCCATTATATTGATCTGATAGCTTCATGGATTTTGATTTCATCACAGAGTATTTGTGTGCTTATGCAACAAGACATGGTTTTACGGAAGTTAAGGTATAGTTATCTTGAATGAAAATTTTAAAATAGATGGATGTATATGTGATAACTTCCTAACTTGAGTTGTCTTCGCCTTATGTTACTGTTGAATATGAACCAATATAGTATGTTTTAAATAATGTTAAGAATTTTTTTTCCATAATCTCTATACCAAATTGGGGTAGAATTTTTGATAAGTTTGTTTTGCTGTTTCTTTCAATAAGCGAAGCTTTTATTAATCTCAACTTAAGTTTGACTTATTTGGTAGCGGTATGTAGAATGACTATAACATGTTTGATTAAATGTCTAACAAAGGCTAGCTTGAATCTTTATATTATCTTTCCAAGTAGAAGCTAAATTTATTTACAATAGTTAAATATTTGGTAAGATGATTAAAAGTATATTAGTAAATTCTGTAAATGGATTCTTGAAAATAAAAGTACATAAGATATATCAATGGTTTGTCATAGTCGATTTTGGTTGCTATCATCTACCTTTAATATATTAGTTTCTGATTATTTGGCTGCTCTCATTCAAAAAAAATTATTTCTTAATCAACTTTATGGTATGGTATATTAGCATGGTATTTTAAGCAAGGGTTTGATGAAAATGTCCTAGTGACAAGTTTGGACCTGCTAAGAAATAACATCAACATTCATGTAAATATCAGTGTTGCAAAAAAAGGTCTACAAGGCCGATTAATCACCGATTAGGTGCTACTGGGCCACCGAACTTTTTCGATTTGTGTAAATCATTCAAACAAATCGGTCAACCATGGTCAACGGCAAATTGTCAAACTTGCCGAAAACATGGAAATCTTACCGGAAATACCCTAAACTCGCCGCAAATTAGTTATAATCACTGTTTACATCTATTACTAGATGTTTTCAAGGAAACTCTTGCCGAAAATACCAACACTTGCCGTAAATACCTAAAACTTGCCAAAAATGCCAATACAATTAATCAGATATTTTTAAGGAAAATCTTTTCGGGAATACCCAAAACTACCCAGAAATACCCAAAACTTGCCAAAAATGCCAATCCGATTAATCACCGATTAATCCCGCCTAGACCGATTACAAGCTACAAGGGGGTCGACCGCCTCACTACCGATTTGCGATTTTTGCAACCTTGGTAAATATAATTCTTCCTTGATAATTATGACCGTTGTTTATATGTAGTTATATTGTTTTCCTTTAATGATGCAAGACTTGCTGTTTGAAAGTGCATGTTTGCTTATTGCTTTTTAGTTTATGAGATAAGCATTTTTTGAGGAATCCAGGATGTTTGTGATTGCTTATCTAGACTTACCTATGTGATTATCTAAGAGTAATCCATGTAGTTAGTGTATGCATATGGTACTTTAAATAGGACCTTGAACATTGTTTATGATATCTTGATGTAGAGAGAGTTAAAATTAAAGGTTTTTGATATAGTAAATGTGGTTTGAAGGCGCTGACAGCAGTTGTAAAGAGTTGCACAGTTAATGTGACATTTAACACCCTCAAGGTCAACTATGGTGGGCTAGAAAAGGCACCAATGCAATCACTGTTGGAGCAAGTTATGGTTCTCTTATATCTGGTATAACAGTTTATCTGAGTATGTCACTGTTCATATCCGACTTCTGATTTTGCTGATCTCTTATCTTTAGGCTTACAGATGGCATAAATGTGGTATTTGCGATCCAATAAAAAGATGAAGAGGGGCAGTATGCTTTGGCTTTTGAGGTCACACTTGCTATACATTTGATACAGTTTAAACGATGTTTGCAATTTTCTAACCAAAGTGTTCACCTCCCTCCGATTTCCTGGCTCTCGGTTTGAAAACATCATAAAATTTTAACATTTAGCTTTGATCCAACAAAAAGACTATGAGGTAACAATCTTTGATCTAATTTCTATTCTAAGTCATCTTTGTATTCCGTGTTAAAAATCTCAAAACCTTCGATCATTAATTTTGCAAACCTCTATTCCTTATCAAAATGACATGACTTAAAGAACAAAAAGAATTTTTAGTTTTGGTTTATGTTTCTGAATTTCAAACTGTTGTTTTACATTTGTTTTCATGGTCATTCTTTTCAAAACCCTTGACCCGTTTCTATTTCACGTTCCTTTATGGGTGATTCAAGATAAGATTGCAAATCGAATGTTTGTGATGAGGTTTGTTACAAGTTTTGTGGAATTTGGTGTGCTCTACCCTATCAAAATGTATATACTTCTTCTTAGTCGATTGTTTTCTTAAACAGCCCCAAAGAACAAAAAGAACTTTTATTTTGATTCTCTCTAGCATCCATTAAGGTTTTTTATTTATTATGTACTTACGGGCTAAGTTATACTGTTATAGAAGAGTATACAGATTAACAAATTTTATTTGTTTTGATAATCTTCGCTGATGGTTCTAGAAAGGTTTCAAATTTAGAAAGAGAAGAAAAGTAGTACCGGATGTTCATTAAGATGTTAATTTTTTTTTGCAATTGGGTGTTTAGCGACCGTAGGATGAGTGAAGGTGGATATCACCTCCAAGTAGATCTTAAAACTTGCTCTAGGTTTTCTTTCATAGTTTATATAAAAAAGATCACTGCTTCTTCAGGGTACTATAAAATTAGATATTCTATAAAACCAAAGAAGATTAAATAGGAATTTGGCCTAGATGATTTTGAATTTGGTTTCAGATAGTAACAAAAATTTGTTGAGATAATGGCACCTGTATTCTCACGAAATTCATGGCGCTGCGTTTTGCATATGATCCAGGTTTTGACGACCTTTAGTGTACATCCATGCACGACAGATAGTGTTCTATGTTCTTACTATTAAGTATGAACATAATTTGTTTGCGTTTGCAGAACGACTATATTCATGGATGAGGTCTTAATTTGCCCTCAGGAGACGTGTAGTGGTGAGCGTTCACATTCTATTAATTATTTGAAATACAGGATTGCACTTGGATTTATGATTTATAATCAGATTGATGTCATACTCCCTTTCATACATTGCTTGATACAACATGTTCATGAGATGATAGGAGTGGTAAATGCTCAGCCGATAATTCATTAAACACTCCCTTCACTTGGGAACCAGGTGTGTCTTTTTCTCTATCCGACATATCAGAGTTTGGTGAAATAAGCGGGTATGGGTCGACCTGAATTACTCTTGTCCAACAATTTTTTTTTATATATTTAATTTACTGTGTCATATATAAGTACAAACTTGTGTTAGTTCAATATACTGAATAAAACGGTCTCAAGTAGTTCTAGAAATTAAAAGTACATATTAGATCACTTTTGACCCGTTTGGCATAGTGCCTGATGTACAATATGCTCTATCCAATTCTTATTAATACCCCTTACGCTTTATATTTTTTATGAAAAACAACATATATGTTGTTATTTGTAGATATTATTATCACAAGATAAGAACATAATATGAACTAATTAACTTAAAATATCAAAATGAAAGCATGCGCTACTGTGATATGTTTATGAATACATGAGATTGTATATATACGAACGACTAATGTTAATAATACTACTCTGCAACATTGATGCTTACATCTGTTAATATTTTTCATTTTATTGTTTAGCTATGTTGTAGCATTTTTATTATGTCGTGGTCTTTAAAGTACTATCTTTAGCAGTTGATAGATTTTGAGATGTCAAAAATGGATGAGTTATGATGTTTCCGATCAAAAAAATTACTTACATCTTAATGGTTCAAGTGATTTATAGGACGTGTCAAAAAGCCTCAAGTGACTTGGTCAATTTTTTGTTTATGATACATCACTCTAGACTCATCCATGGTTATCACCACAAAGGGTAATACTATTATCAGGGAATCATGAGGAGAAGATGATCAATATTGATAATCTTGCAAAGAAGATTCATAACATATCAAGGACTATTGTAGATATGACTACATGAGTAGTCATAATATAAAGGAATCAGGAAGAACTTTAAATCAAAATCTTATGGATGGAATGTTAAAAGTGAGAGAACTTGGAGGTTTTCTTATTTTATGTTACTGATTTGCTTTTACGATTTATTTTTATGTGATTTACAAATGTGTTATTTAAGTTCAATGATTTGTTTTATCCTAATATTTGCATATTTACAGGTTATGAGAGTGAAGTGAAAGTTTATATTTGTTTATATGTATAAAAAAGTGAAGGTCCTAATATATAAGTATGTGAAGTTCTATTGTTTGTAGGTCTAATAATTTTAGTGTATGCATGTGTATTTTACTATTTTTACAATGACAATGGTGACGACATCAAGCAGAGTTTCCTAAAAGCCTAAAGTGTGGTGACCTTAGGTCAAAGTTTAACCTTTATCATATCAGCGTCACATCAGTTTTAACATTTCACTTTAACTCAACAAAAAAATCTCTTATCATAACATTTCCAAAGTTAAACCATAACTCAACATTTTGGGCTCAACTTTTCTTTAAAAAATAAAATTTACATTAGAAAGACAATAAAAAAAAAAGAAAAAAAAAACAAAAACAAACCACAAGGACTGAAACTGTCAAACACCCAAACTTGCTTTCTTCTACCTTTAACCACCTGCAACATTAAACACACTCTAAAACACACACATAAAACACACACATAACACACACACCAAAATACCCATTTAAATCGGAAGAAAAAAAGAAAAGAAATGAAAAAAAGTTTTAACGCCGCGTTATTTCTTTAATATGGGGACTTTAACGTGGTTCTAACGCCACATACCAGTGACACATCGACTCATCAAACAAAACACAAACGTGCGTGTAATTTTTGTAATTAGTAGAGGTGTTGCAAGTTTTTGTATTAATTAACTTTTGGCGTTAGATAAAATTACTGTGCATGAGCACATATCAAATCTCGTGTGAATATAATATGAAATTCGCATCAAATTATGATGATACAAATCCAATACAAAACTACGGAGTAACATGCTCACCTAATCACGTGTGAATATAATAGGAAATCCACATCAAATTATGATGATACGAATCCAATACAATACTAATATGCTCACCTAATCCTTTAAAAATTGTTCATGTCCACTTCATACCACACCGATCTATATCTTCTATACTATTTTATAATGCGTTTAGGCTTCTAAAATTTAGAAAACTTAAAAATTCGGACTTTTTATTTCTTTATTATGGAAAGAGTTTTCTTACAAAAATTAAGATAAGATTCCAATCGTGAGATGACGTGTGTCACTTCTTATATTTCCAGTTCTAACTTCTAACAAACTCCAAACCTAACTCCTAACCACTAAAAATTAAGATAAAGAGAACCAATTATAAAACGACGTGCATATTTTCTCATTAAAATTCATCTTTATTTTAAATTAAAATATCTTTTATCTACTTATTTTTTTTATAATCTAATTTCACCATATTTTCTAAAATTTTATCTTTCTTTAATTCAACATCCATTTTGATATATTTTTATGAGTTTTAGTTTTATATTTTTAATGGATTTATTTTATTTTAATTCAAATTTTTACAACTTTAACCTTTATTTCATTTATTTCAATCAATATAATCTTGATTCGTCAAAATCATATACTTTTGGGTAGTGTTTGACGCGAAGAGATCATGGGTATTTCTATACGCGGGAATAATGATGTCGCGGAAAGCTACGGAAAAGTTACGGGTAACCCAAACAAACACTTACAACTAACACATATATTCAAGTGTTGTGAAACGAATTCACTAAACGTAAGCAAACACATATAACTATACTTATCGCCATGCGTGCGGCATCGGTCACATTAGTAATACCTAAATTATTTGTCAAAAATAGATAAAATAGTCATAAAATTTTAGGGTATTTTTAAATGCACACAACAAAATAAATAAATTAATCCATGACCGACAAGTGTGAATTATAGGATTGCTTATTTGAGATAAGCATTTTACATTTCACTACAATTTTCAATAAGCGAGTGCTTATTCCACACTAGAACTAGTGTGTTTACCTTGGTATTACGACAAAGATTTCATTAAGACACTCTAGCAAGGCGTTAAAACAAGTAGGGTTGGATCGGTTGGAAAACTTTGCCTCTCAACCCAGAGGTCAGTGGTTCGATTCTCACTCCCTACAAAAGGCGGAGGTCCTTTCTACCCTAGTAGGCTGAAGCAGCTCTCTACCTTATGTAGGAGTAAGGCTGCTACATCTTAACATCCCAAACACCGAAAAGCAGTATTTGATACCCATAACTCGTGGAAGACGGTATTGGGAGTTACTTTACTTTTTTATTTTTACTCTATCAAGACGTTAATCTAAAATGTTCAAACATATGCAAATTGTCTTTTTCTTTAATTAATGATTTAATTTTCTTATAAATACATCAATCGCTATGGGCATCTTTGTGGGCCGATTCGGTTATTCATAAGGCCGCCTCAAGAAGTGATTCAATCACTTACTTTTCATTCGCCGCGTTAAACTTTCTCTCCAAATGACCTTCAGGCGATTAGGTGCCCCATTAAGGCGACCAAGTTCAATTTTTTAAACATTTTTAACACAAAATAAATTTTCATTAATAATTAAACGTTATATAATAATTCAAATAAAATTAAAACATTACGACAATACAACGACTAAACTAGTTTTGATTATGACGATGCCAAATGTCTTCCACCAATCGGCTTTGAGGCTAAGATGAGTTGTTTGGTCGCATATCTCCTGTAATTTTCAACGATTCACATGCGTTCTTATGGGATCATAAGAACGATGTTGCTCACCGGAAAGAATACGGAGATATCGCGCCTCTTCGTTCCGAATTATCATATTATGTAATATGATGCATGTGTACATTATATGCGATAGACGCTCTTTGTCAAACCCTACATTTGGATGTTTAACCATTAGCCACTTCTTCTTTAGTACACCAAAAGCACGTTCCACATCTTTTCTTGCCGCCGTGCATCGCCTTATACAATATTCGTTTGTGATCATTCGTCCTCGGATTTTTAATGGACTTCATAATAACCGACCATTCGGATATATCCCATCGACAAGATAATATCCGCGTTTATAAGGCGCCGTTAGCAACGAATTCCACATCCGTGCTCTCCCGCTTTGAGATCATTGAAAAGAGGCGATGCACGTAAAACATTTACGCCGTTATTCATCCCGCGATACCAAAGAACGCATGCCAAATCCATAAATCTTGGGACGCGATCGCTTCAATAAAATGAAAGGATCCCGCCCATGATCACCCCTACAAAATTGAGCTTTTAAAGCATGTGGAAATTCGCCACGGCCAATCTGTCGTAATCGATGCTTCCTATCATCCCAGAAACCCATGAGTTTCGTAGTGATGAGCATAGAGTTTGTCAATGTCATTAACCGTCGACTTTCGCAAATACTCGCACCATATAACTCCATTATGGCCTCACAAAATTTTTCGAGACACTCACGAATTGTTGACGCACCCATTTGCACGTATTCGTCTCAGAGCATCGGCATTGACTCAGATGCCAATTGACGGATTGACGAAGTACACTTCATCAATGGAGAAATACCTAATACGCCTGCATAATTAGGGAGTTTGTTGGAAATAAGGTGAATGATCGGTTATATCTCGGACAATTCGTGTGAATAGTCGCGGTTCATACGGAAACGATCATGGAATGTTATATCGCCGTATCTTGGGGTCTCAACAAGTAAGCATCCACTAAGCGGTTATGAGCACCTACACGATCCCTACTAACTGGGTTCGTGAGAGTTTTTTTGACGCTTGAAAAGCCTCCCAACACTCTTCCACAAACATCATAAACTCGGTACTAACTTCATTTTCATCATCCGATGACGAATCGGCAATGAATAGCTCGTAAGAATTAAAACTCCTAGTGTGTAAATATAGGGTAGGATTTTTTTTTTGGTTTGGATATAGAGAATGTGTGAAATGAGATTTGTGAGTTTAAGTGTGTAAATATGTTGTGTATTTATAGGGTAGGATTTTTTTTTTTTTTTTGGTTTGGATATGCAACGGCTAGAAATGTTAAATGTTTGTATGTTTGTGCTTTGTGGATTCGATCGAGCAGACGACCAAGTGAGTTTCTTTTTGTGGCGATCGACTACCTCCACAACAAGGGGATCGATTACAATCGATCGCCCCTACTCCAAACGATCGACTAAGGATCGACCTATTGTAACCATCCTAACTTGCAGGCATCCAGAGAATATTTCAAAGCTGCTTATCTGTTTCTACTTACTAGAAGGGTGCCCGTGCAATGCGGCGACGAGTATCCGGTGACTATTTTTGTGACATGCAAATGTTTTTCGGGGGTCCAGTGTTGGAGGGGTCTTGTGGTGGTGGCAATGAAGGTAGTGGCGAAAGTAAGAGAGCCGAGAGAGAACCTGTCAATAGGTTGTATTTGTTTTTTATGTGTTTGGTGTGTGATAGGCTTATGTGCAGTATCTATACTTAAGGTTAAGGCAAGACTCGATTTTAATCGGCTGTTACAAGTCTTTATATGGTTTAAATGTGATGCATCAATATTGAAGGATGTTTCAAGTATGAAAATTTAAGACATTAATTATGTGTATGCTGAATTTTAATGCTTAACAAAAGTAACTTCCTTTTTATAGAAATATTTTTGGTCTTAAAAATTTTAAGACTATTATATTTAGAATGTCCTAAACCCTTTATAAAAGAGCATGGATAAGCAGAGGCGGAGATAGGAGGGGGCAGCGTGGGCACGTGCCTCATTAGCGAAAAAAATTGTAGCGTGAATTTTATAAATACTTGGCTATTTTTGTAATTTGCCCCTTAATGAACCAATTTGTAATATAGTTTCTAAAAAGAGTAAACTGCAAAAATCATCCCTGTGGTTTGGTAACTTTGGCACTAATCATCCCTTGTCGATACTATTGGCAAGTATCATCCCTACGAAGGCAAACGTATGGCACAATACATCCCTTTCCTCCTTAAATGTCTAATTTACCCTTAATTCAACATGCCAAACACCGTGAATTCTCTAATATTGCCAAACACCCTGCTTCTCTCTCAACTACACTCATCTTCTTCACTCACCTCCACCAACGCGTACACCACCTTTACCACGACCATCTACTGCGGATGTCACCATCCCCATCACTATCGCCATCCTTCATTGTTACCGCCACCATCATTTGTCGTCTGTCATCACCACCTCCATCGCCGCTATCAGTTTAAGTTACCCCAACAATAAACCATCATCACTAACAATCACCATCACCTCCGGCATACATCTATTGTTCAAATGGACATAAACACAAATTTAAACCTAACCTAAATGGTCCACCATCACCTCCATTGACTGTTAAAAACCCAATCCCCAAATTTAAACCCATAATTCAAATAAACAAATCGAAAACCCCTAATACATCTAACTAATTTTGTGTTTGGGTTTACCGTATGAATGATGGTGTTACCAACTTACCGGCGTCTCAATGACAAAGGTATTATAGCCTTTAATGACCATCAAAGGGAATTACAGAGAAGTGGTCGGATTTCATTATTCTTTTGCAAAGCTATTTGCTATACGTTTACAAGTTCACAAACACAAACATAAACTAGATAATTTACAAATTGATAATCTGGTTTTCTGAGTATATACTAACAAGAATTATATATGCAAGATGATATATGTAGTTCGTATCTAATAAATATAATATAAAAATAAATGGCTACCAATCATATTTTGACAACGGAAAACACATCAATAAAAAATTACAAAGCTGCCATGTCACTACTTTGCAAGCCTAAATGACCATTTTGCCCCTGTTATAATCCAATGAGGGATGTAATATGCCAGACGTTTGCCTTTGTAGGGATGATACTTGCCAATAGTATCAACAAGGGATGATTAGTGCCAAAGTTACCAAACCACAAGTGATTTTTGCAGTTTACTCTTCTAAAAATTATCAAAGTTTGCCCCTTCGACAATAACTCTCTGGCTCCGCCCTTGCTTATAAGCAATAAGTAAGCAATCCCAAACACCCTCATAAGTCATAAACAGTTCCGTAATATAGTAAATGTGGGGCCATTTTTTGTTCTAGTTGTAACCTCAATCATACGTCCATATAAACAGAAAATGAGTTGTTTTAAGTGCAAAACCTTAAGTCTTTCTAAAATCTCCAAGAGAAACAAAAAATGAAAAATGTACATGTTCTGGTAATTCCCAATCCAGCACAAGGCCATGTGATCCCTCTTTTGGAGGTAGCACGGTGTTTGACCATCAACGATGTCAAGGTCACGTTGTCAACACAGAGGCCGTTCACACACTGATTATGAGTGCTTGGTGGGAGAAAGATGATCCAAATGATTTAATGCAAATGGTTTCAATTCCGGATGGGATGGGGCCATTAGGCGACAGGAATGATGTCGGAAAGTTGAATGAAACAATGTCCCGAGTTGTGCCTGGAAAATTAGAAGCACTAATAGAAGGTATAAATAAATTAGATGGTGAGAAAGTCACCTGCATTATTGCTGATTATTGCATGGGATGGGTCTCAAAGTTGCACAGAAGATGCGTATTAGACTAGCAACCTTTTGTTCCGGGTCAGCTGCACTTATGGCCTTGATCATGAGCGTTCAGAAGCTATTGGACGATCAAGTTATAGATAACAACGGTAATATAAAATTTTAATAACTTAAGAAAATATACAGCTTTAGCCTTACGAGAATAAAACTATATTTTCAGGAGTACCATTGAAGGATCAAATGACACAGTTATCAACAACCATGCCATCCATGAACCCTGCACACTTTTGTGGGCATGTGTAGGCGACTCAGCCACAAACGAAATTATCTTTAAAGTCATAATTCTTGAAGGTAAGGACGCCATGGAAATTGCAGGCCGCATAATTTGCAACTCAACCATGGAGCTGGAACCTGGGCGTTCAGCCTATTTCCAAGCATATTGCCAATAGGTCCACTTTTGGCAACTAATAGTTTCAAAAAGCAAGTAGGCCACTTCTGGGCGAGGACTCCACTTGCCTAACATGGCTTGATCAACAACCAGTCAGCTCAGTCATCTATGTTGCATTTGGGAGCTTCACTATTTTTAACCAGACCCAGTTTGAAGAGTTGGCGCTAGGACTTGAACTCACCAACAGACCATTCCTGTGGGTTACACGACCCAGTGGAAGTGGCAGTAAAGACCATGTCTACCCAAGTGGATACATGGAAAGAGTAGGCACTCGTGGGAAAATAGTCAGCTGGGCACCGCAACAGGAAGTCCTAAATCATCCCTCAGTCGCTTGCTTCATGAGTCATTGTGGCTGGAACTCTACAATGGAAGGTGTCAGCAACGGCGTTCCTTTCTTGTGCTGGCCATACTTTGCTGATCAGTTTTTTAACACAACTTATGTATGTGATATCTGGAAAACCGGTATGGGGTTGGACAAAGATGATACTGGCATTGTCACGCAGTAGAAATCAAGAGTAAAGTGGAGCAACTGCTCAACAACAACATAGTTAAACAAAGTGCATTGAATTTGCAAGAGAAAGTGGTGAACAGTGTACGAGAAGGAAATTCTCAAACGAAAACCTCCACAAATTCATTAACTGGATAAAGGAACGGAATGACAATGCACCTGAAAATGATAATCTACAATCTTATAGTTAAGATGTGGTACAATATATATGATCATTAGATGATTACCAGTTGTGATGGAAACCTCCCACGTTGTTTGTTCTTGTGTCATTACTGCAAATTTCCAGAAGTGATCTGTAACATCATGTATCTTTCTATTAAGTCGAGGGATAAATAATAATAAGTTAATTTTAACATAAAAACCGATGATGTAATTGATGGTTTGTCTGATAAAAGAAAATAAGGGGCGATGGTTTGTCACTGACCCTTACAGCAGGGCAGCAGTCCCAGATAGTTGTCTTAGAACAAAGCTGACCCGCTACAAAATGAAGTACTAATACAAGAAATCATAAAAAACAAGAACAAGACCATAACAAATGAAGTACTGATACAATACAAACAGAGTAAGACAGCTATATGAAGCTAAGAGTAAAGTAATAGGACAAACTTAATCAATAATAATGTAGCCATAAAAACAACACTAGATAAAACTAAGAATATGATACAAACAGAGTTGTGCTATATTACAAATCTAAAACGTGTTAGGCAGGACAAACTTAAGGTTCAAGACCTTAGCTAGAAAAGTGTCGCTAGAAATTTTTATTAACAGATAAAAAGTAAAAAGATGGGAAAGCCACACGCTCTTCTTGTACCTTATCCGGCACAAGGTCATGTAATTCCAATGATGGAGCTTATGCAACGGTTACTCAACCATGGTATCAGAGTGACATTTGTTAATACAGATTTCACTCACAACTTGGTTACTGATGGATTAGTGTGGATGAAAACTTTAATGAATTGAAAGTCATGCCTGCGAAGCTTGAAGTAGGGGTGTTCATCGGTTCGGTTATTGGGTTATTCGGTTTATTTGGTTCAGTTAATTCGGTTAAAAAAAATCTGGGTAAAACCGAACCGAATTCAAATCTGATTAAACCGAATTACTTTTTTAATTAATTGCTTATTTATTTATATAGATTTTTAGGAACAAAAAGAAATTTCTAGTTTAAAAAATGTTATATTTATACTGTTTTAATGGTCATTTATCTATACTACTTATAAAGCATGAATATCCTACTCCTAACTCCGAACCTACAACTTTAAGATTCACCACACCAACCAAACTCCAAGTTCTAAATTTACACACACCAAACTAACATCCAATCCTTAAAATTACCAAACAACCATCATCCAATCCTAACAAACCAATACAAATAAACATCCTCATCCATTTTTATTTTACTTCATCTTTAATAAAACACACACTTAAAAAACACACACACTTACACCACTCTCATCTCCTCTCCCAACAAAAAAACTCACACAATAAAACTCTCACCCATCTACACAAAAAACTCACACACAAAAAAATCACACAATAAAACCCACAATAAAACTCTCTACCACCGCCACCACATACCGGCCACCACCATACCGGGCGCCACCATCCTACCGGCGTTTGGTACGGTTTTTTTTATACATCCGTAATTTTTTGGTTAAATACTGCTTTTTTATACATCCGTAATTTTTTTTGGTTAAATACGCTTTTTTTGGTTAGAAATATTAGATCCGTAATTTTTTTAATAAATATGGTTTTTTAATAAATACGTTTTTTAAAATATTCTTTTGATAAATATGTTTTGTCTTTAAAAAATAGATCCGTAATTGTTTTGTTTAATCGCGTTTTGGTCTTTAAAAAATAGATCCGTAATTTATTTTGTTAAATACGCGTTTTTGTTCTTAAAATTAATAGATCCGTAACTTTTTTTGTTAAATACGCGTTTTTGGTCTTAAATAATAGATACGTTTATATTTTTAATAAATACGTTTTTGGTGATAAAAAATAGATACGTAGTTTTTTTTCATAAATATGCTTTTTAGCTTTCTTTTAAATCTATATTTTCTTGTGTAGATCTATTTTTTTTCATAAATATCCGATTTTTAGCTTTCTTTTAAAAGTTTTGTATTTTTAAGTTCTTTTAATAAATCCGTATTTAATTTATGACAAATCTATTTTTCAAAGATCCGTAATTTTTAGATCTAATGTTTATTTAAATATGCGTATTTAATTTATGACAAATCTAGTACCGTTTAATGGTGAAAAATTTTCCTGCTTTTCTGTTTCTAAATCTAGAGAATGGAGTGGTTTTCTTCTCTGAGAAGAGTTGAGAAATGCGAAAATCCGTTTAGTTGGAGTTATATTTTTCCTTTTTCTAAAATGAAAAGTTGTTTAGTTGAAGGTGAGGATGGAGGATGGAAGATGTGTGATAAAAGTGTAGGGTGAAAGAAATGGTGTTATTATTTTAAATGAAAAAGTGAAAAGGTGTAATGTTATTTTCATTTTTCTATTACAAATTGGAAAATGAGAATTTCATATTTTGGAAAATTATTGGAAAAAGTGTCACTAAACGGATTTTCGCTTTTTCTTTTCATATAAAATTTTCCTGAAAGCAGTAGATTTCTCCAACTAAACTACCTATTTTTTAAAGATTTTTAGATTTATTTTTATTTGTAAAAATCCGTATTTTTAAAATTTTTATCCGTAATTTAATTTTTTTTTAAGTTTTTAAATATCGTAATAAAATACGATTTTTAAGTTTTTGGTAAAATTAGTATCTTTTATTTTTATAAAGATCCTTAAGTTTTTTATTCTATAGATCCGCTTGTTATATTTTTAAGTTTGTAGATCTAACATTTGTTATATTTTTTTTTACCGCCACTCTTTCCTGACAAATAACCTAAGCAGCTTGTTGGATTCATTTTTTTTGCCGAAAATTGTATGCTTTATTTTTAATTTGTTGTTAATATTTTATAATGGTTATTGTTAATGTTAATATCAATATCATATGTAAATTGTTTTAATATTTATTGTGTAAATTTAGTTATAATATATTTTACGCCTTAAATTTTGTTATAAAGTTTATATGGTAAATTTTGTTATAAATTCGTTATTAATTTTAGTGTAAATATTGATATGAAGTTTATAGCATAAATTTGTCATGAAGTTTATTATGTAAACTTTTTTATAGCGTAAATGTTGTCATAAACTATAGAGTGTAAATTTTGTTACAAGTTTATAGTGTAAATTTTGTTATAATGTTTATTGTGTAAATTTGTTATAAAGTTTAGTGTAAATTTGTTATAAATTTTAGTGTAAATTTGTTATAAAGCTTTTAGTGTAAATTTTGTTATAATGTTTATTGTGTAAATTTGTTATTAACTTTATTGCGTAAATGTGGATATAAAATAGTTGATGTATTTTGAAATTTTTAGAAACTTGAAATATTTTGAAATTGTATGAAACTTGAAATATTTTGAAAGTTTGAAATATTTCAAATCTTTTTGAAGTTCGATATACTTTGAAAATGCAAGAGTTTTAACATTTTGGAATTGTGTAGTTGCAAAATTTTTGAACTCAAGAAATTTTGAAATCTATGAAACTTGAAATATTTTGAAGTGATTTCGTGTTGTTCAAAGTGATTTGACATCCCAAATGTCATAACATAAAGTGATGTCCTCGGGCCAAAAACTTTTTACTTTTAACAAAAGTTTGAATTCTATACACAAAAGAAAAGAAAATAGTCAATTCTCTTTGTTCAAAAAAAAAATCTGACAATGGCTTTATTTTAACTTACACTTCTCCTAACATCACATGTGACTAAAAAACTTTAAAACCATAACATGTGACTCAAATTCATCCAGGGGATAATTTTCTCGAGAGAACAAAGTTTTGAGTTTTTAATTTGATATCCACTTGCAAGTCCAAGTGCTCTACCCTTTATTCACCTTTAATTTATTCGGTTGACACGCACACGATATTTTTAATACATCACATCACACTATACGACATCAGAATGCATATCAGACAACATCAGAATGCATAAACGTGATGATGATTAAAAAGATGATGTGCGTTTCAACACCCTTAACTTATATTTCATCTATTTTAACATCTACTATTTATTTGTTTTGAGTTGTGAATTTTAACTATATCGAAAATTTTACTTGGTTCCTGAATTGACGCCTGACTAAGCTTCAAAAGATGTATGGAAAATTGTATTGTTTAATAACAGTCAACAAACAATGCTGTTGTGTGATTTGAAGTTAAGAAATTTTTGTTGTTTTGTTATAATATTTATTTTGTATACGTAGTATTTGTTTATTGACACTCATGTCAACCAACAAAATTTCATTTTGTCTTTTATATACTGTTGTAATTTCTTTTTTTGGAACAAAGAATTGTTCGAACTTTAGAGAACTAGAAAATATATTTAATGATTATTTATTTTTATAACGATTGTGATCACAAAAAGTTTTGCAGCTTAATAAACTGAGATAAACATGTCATAAGTGAATAAACATCAACACCAAGCTCCGTCACCTATAATGTCGCAACACATGCTAAAAAATTTATCATCCTTGATCTACAAAGCGTATCATAAAACGTTGCCACTTAAACTGTTGTCTACAGCTAGCTAGCCATAAATTGTCGCTAAAAATTATACGTCATCGTCGCTATACGCGAACAACTTACTATTGCAATCTTAATCAACTACTACAACTTAAAACTATGTTACCAGGAGAAAACACTTGCACTCATTGACGCTACCACATTTTGTTGAAAGGTATGCATTGTCGCTACTAAGTAACCATGACATCTAAAACCTTTTGTCGAATACTAGATAACACCGCCAGGCTAAGCGCAGATTGATTAAGATGTATAAATATATAAAATATATATATTTATATGAATTCGGTTTTGGTTTAGATCATCAAAACCATATCCAAACCGAATATTTAAACCGATTCGGTTTGGTTTGACAAATTCGGTTCGCTTTTTTTTCGGTTCGGTTGGTTTCGGTTTCGGTTCCTATGGGGATTACTCGAATTCGAACACTCCTAGCTTGAAGAGCTCATTAAAAAGTTAATGGAAATGGTGGTGATGAAGTTACATGCATTGTTGCTGACTATTGTATGGGTTGGGCCTTTGAGTCGCAGAGAAGATTAAGATAAAAGGAGAAGCCTTCTGGCGGCAGCAGCTGCAGTCTTGGCCTCAGTCTTCAGCATCCCAAAGTTGCTTAAAGATGGAATCATAAACAATAAGGGTACGCTGAGCTTTACTTGGTCAATATACTGCATGTCAAGATATCACATCAGAGAGTCATCCTAAATTAAAATTATTAATATTAACTCAAGAAAGTAAGAAATGATCTAACTTTCATTTCTTATCAGTAAAGGTGGCAAGATGGTTCAGGCGGGCTAGTTGGCTAATTGGTCAAACTGGGATGGTGTTAAAACAGTCCATCTTTTAGTACAGGTGAAGCTGGCCGGGGCGGGTCAGTTTGAGGGCTAAGGCAAACATCTTTTTCCATTTTCAAAAACATATAAATAATCTTTTAAACTGAACTGTTGATTATGATTACAATGCTAGTTTAAACATTTTGAAAAAAATGGACTTTGGGAGTTACAACCGATCGGCATAGTTGAGCTGTTCCCTTTTCAACTAAATTTTTGATTTGACACAATTGACCCATATAAGATAAAACTCAACCTATGTTGACCCATTTATAGGTAAGTTATGCAAAATTGCACCGTCTACTAATCAGTGGAAATGAAAGTTTTACTGTCGTGTTTTGTTATTTTTTTGCCTTTAAAAAGATGTTCTTTTTTGTTAAACCTTTAGTTGCAGGGATGCCCATAAAGAAGCAGCTGGTTCGGCTATCACCGACCATGCCTGCCATGAACCCTTACCACTCTTCATGGGTATGCATAGGCGACTTGAATACACAAAGAGCTCTATTTGATTTTATAGTAAAAGCCAGTGAATTTGTGATACTAGCAGACTGCATAATTTGCAATTCAGCTTATGAGCTAGAGACTGCAACATTTACTTCATTTCCAGAAGTCTTGCCAATAAACCCCATGCTGGCAGGTAACAGATTATTCAGGCAAATTGGCCATTTTTGGAGAGAAGACGCGACATGCCTCACATGGCTTGACCAACAGCCAGCTCGCTTAGTCATTTATGTTACGTTTGGCAGCTTCACACTTTTAGACACTAGCCAATTTCACGAACTGGCACTAGGACTTGAACTGACCAACAGACCATTTCTGTGGGTCATGCGTCCCAACATGACTGGAGAGATGAACAATGATTATCCAATAGGATTTATGGACAGAATACAGCAAATTTTGAACCATCCTTCTGTCGCTTGCTTCTTGAGCCACTGTGGCTGGAATTCTGTGTTGGAATGCATCAGCAGTGGCATACCATTTATGTGCTGGCCTTATTTTGCCTATCAATTTATCACCCAGGGGTACATTTCTGATGTTTGGAACACCGGATTGGAGTTCAACAAAGATGAAAGTGGTATCATTTCAAGAGAAGAAATTAAGAATAAAGTTGACCAGAATTTAGGAAACAATGAATGCAAGGCTAGGGTTATTGATTGTAAAGAAAAGGTTTAAGTAGCTATCAGCAGAAATGGCCATTCTGATATAAATCTCAGTAACTTTTCGTGAGGATCACTCTGATAACACTTGGATGAGTTATTCCGGCACAAGCATGTATACAATTAACGTAACAGACGAGTTTGTATCGAAGTGAAAATAATAACGTAATGTATTGAATAAGTTACTGAATAATCTTCTCAATTAATTTATCATTCCAGATTTTAAGAGAGTAGAGTATAGCATAACCCCAAAAGGGGCAAAAAGTAGGAACATGTAACATACATAAATGTCACACATCGACAAGTCTAAAATACAATAGGGTGGGATTGGTTTGTGAGGGTCATATTGGGACAACAGAAGTTATTATTAAAGTTAAGTTAGCAAATAAGGTATGAGATTGGAGAATGCAACTCGGCCGACTATTTGAGATACGGATACTAATTTTCATCGCTTGAATATTAAGACAAATAATGAGACTGCTTCAAAATTTATGAGGTCTGATAGGAATAGATAAATTCACAACTTTCAGAAACTTATTACCTGCATCTGTAATTTTGTATGATCATCACTATATGGTTAATAAAGCATGCACGACAGAATGATAGCCCAACAGTGATCTCTTTAGACTACCAGAAGCCCATACTCTTCTTGATCGCAAGTTTATTAGCCTGCATTTAGTTTACGGCGATATAAGAGAGTCTGTTTACAGAAGTTTGAAACAATGATAGCTATAAAATCTACGATTTGCACATAATAGAAAGATCTTCAAGTTTGGCCCACGATATTTGAAAATAGTTGCTCCAGAGAAGGTGCCATTTGTGAGTCCCATCGTCATTTCTCCTCATATATTTTTGATATGCTATACGAATAGACCCGCAAAAGGGCCAAAAGATGCCAGATATTGAATTTGGGAATTGATTTGCACACTCATGTTTTGATTGGGACACTCTCCTCATATAGTTGAGTTGTCCCAAAGGGCCATAAGGGATCTCTGATGTCGGCTTTTTTGTTTCTCGCCTCTATACCTTGTATGTAACTAAATCCAAATTTGTTTTCCAGCTCAACATCTGCAAGAATCCAAATTTTGTTTGTTTTCCAGTTTTGTTTGTTTTAAATGTGCATCGTCGATGGATACATCTGCAAGAATCCAAATTGATTGGTTTCTTGCATATGTATCCATCGACGATGCATATTTAAAACAAACAAAACTGCAGATGTTGAGCTGGAAAACAAATTTGATTTAGTTACATACAAGGTATAGATGGACTAAAAACAAAAAAACAGACATCAGAGATCCTATGGCCCTTGTTAGCTTTAGTACTTCCAAAACGATGATAAAGATCACACGCTTAGACAAGAATTGACAATGCCAATGAAACTGAAGCCTGCAGGCCCAATGTTACCCAAAGTAGTATAATATGGTAAAAAAAATAATAAGAACACATAAAAAACACGAGCACCAAGTGTAGAAAGCACAGACTAAAATCTTCAAAAATGGAAAATCAAAAGAAAATCACGGAAAAGACCCATGTGCTAATTATACCTTACATAGCTCAAGGTCACGTGATTCCTTTATTGGAACTCGCTCAGTGCTTAATCAAACATGGAGTCAAGGTCACATTCGTGAACACGGATGTAAATCACAATATCATCATGAACACATGGTTGGAGAAGGACAGTTCTGGCCCTCTGATGAACATGGTTTCAATCCCGGACGGCATGGAAGCATCAGAGGACAGGAACAACTTTATTATAGCAGTGGAAGCAGTTAACCGAGTCATGCCTGGAAAACTAGAAGAGCTCATAGAAATGATTAACAAAACAGATGGCGATAAAATCAGCTGTGTTATTGCAGATGGGAATGCCATGGGCCACAAGAGTTGCTGAGAAGTTAAGAATTGGCGAGCTACCTTCTGGTCTGCGCCGGCTGCGACATTTGGCACACTGTTGAGCATTCAGAAGCTAATTGATGATGGAATCATGGACAACGATGGTAAGAGAATATACATATTTTGTAATCATTTGTTTTTGCCTACCCGTTTTGACACACATAAAATTTTTCTCGCTTTGACCCAAACCTTTGCCCAATTACTGGGTCCACCCTTAATCAACAATGATTTAGCATTTTCAGCTTAGCTACATGAAACTTTCTTCTTTCAGGAGTTCCATTAAGCGAGAATAAATTCCAATTGTCACCAACTATGCCACCCATGAGCACTGCAGAATTCGCATGGGCCTGTATGGGCACCATGGAGACAACAAAAATCCTTTTCAAATATGCAATTGAAGCTGTGGAAGCTGACAAAACAGCAGAGTGGAGACTTTGCAACTCGACTCAAGAGCTAGAGTCTCCAACATTTAACATGTATCCCAACCTATTGCCAATAGGTCCTCTATTGGCAAGCAATCGCCTCTCAAAGCAAGCAGGCCACTTCTGGCAACAGGACTCAACTTGCTTAGCATGGCTTGATCAGCAGCCAATGTCCTCAGTAATCTACGTGGCATTCGGAAGCTTCACTATATTTAACCAAACTCAGTTTCAAGAACTGGCACTTGGTCTCGAACTTACAAACAGGCCATTTTTGTGGGTCGTGAGGCCAGGCTTAACCAAAGAGACTTCTGATACTTACCCAGACGGATATATGGACAGAATAGGTACTCGTGGAAAAATAGTGAGCTGGGCGCCTCAGCAGGAGGTACTAGCTCACCCTTCTGTTGCGTGTTTCTTGAGCCATTGTGGTTGGAACTCTACTTTGGAAGGTGTGAGCAATGCGATCCCTTTCCTTTCTTGGCCTTACTTTGCTGATCAATTGCTTAACAAGACATACATTTGTGATATTTGGATGAACGGACTCGGATTTCAAAAAGACGAAAATGGTATAATCAGGAGTGAAGAAATTAAAGATAAAGTTGACAAGCTGCTCAACAATAAAGAATTCAAAACAAGGGCACTGAATCTCAAGGAGAAGGTTATGAGTAGTGTCAGGGAAGGCGGATGCTCGCATGAGAACTTTAAACGCTTTATTGAATGGATAAAGAGACAGATTACAACGGAGAACCACACTACACAAGACTGACAGAGAAAAGGTTGGTCTAAAGGAACTTGTTACAGTGATTGTGCGATCAAAGGTTTATGTTGTATTTTGTTTAGCGCCATGATAATATCAATAAAATGTTTTAGGTCTCAATTCATGGTTCATACAATAATTAAGTCAGTGATGTTAATCTATACTCGACATATAAATTTCCATCTGTCATCAGAAGATACTACCTTGCAAACATTCCTTATCCAAAACAAGGAAATTTTTATCGATTTTTACTATAGATTATTTAGGAATTCTAAGCCGATTTTTGCAGAACAAAAATGAGCAATCTAAAACTAGATAGATTAGCCTAGTTTTGCCATGGGAAATGATCATACCATCATGTTAATGAGAGAATATGTTCCTAAAGGTAACATGTTACTTTTTAGCTACCGAACATTATAAATGAGCTAGCCATGAAATGTAGATTTATTGGATGATGGTTACCTTCTACGACACGAAGATTGTATACAGATAATACACAAAATCATTGATGTGAAGCAACTTGTAAATCGAGCGAATAATGGCGGGAACAAAAATCAAACTTTAACCTTGTGTTTGGTTTCTTACTTGTAATCGGTGTTGCTAAAGGTTTGTCCAACTACCATTTTCATTAATTACTTTTTGTTTGGCTGGGTAATTTTTATAAAGGGTGATGAGAATAAACAAAAAAGTCGTATCAAATGGGCAATTGAGGGCGATGAGAATTCAAGTTTTTTCCATGCTTTACTCAAGAGCAAGGGGAGAAAAAATTCAGTTAATGGTCTAATCTGTGATGGTGTTTGGACTGATGATCCGACGGTTATCAAGGATGCCATTTATAACCATTTTTGGAACAGATTTAAAGAGCCTCATGTGGATAGACCTAAATTCCGTAGAATCTTCTATTTCTAATTTTCTATGGACGAACTAAAGAAAGCAGTTGATGATTGCTCGGGCTCTAAGGCTCTTGGGCCGGATGGGCTAAACTTCAATTTCATAAAGAACTATTGGGAGATACTTTAAGTGGATTTTCATAAATGTGTTGCGCACTTTGAAGCCACTGGTAGACTTACAAAAGGTGTAAATCCTTCATTCATCACGCTTGTTCCAAATATTAAAGATCCGATTGAGCTCATTGGCCGTGTATATAAGCTCATTAGTAAGGTTTTAGCTTCCTGTTTGGCCAAAGTTATTGACAAGATAATTTCGCCAAACCAAACAGCCTTCATTGCCGGTAGGCAAATTCTTGACGGTGCTCTCATTGCAAATGAAAAAGTTAATTTTGCTTCTAAAAGAAACTCTAAACGCTTGTGTTTAAAGTCGAGTTTGAAAAAGCCTTCGACAGTTGTCAATCGGGAGTTCCTTATTGATATAATGAAACAGATGGGTTTTGGTCAAAATGGTGTTGTGGATTCTTGGTTGCTTAAAATTTGCCTCAATATCGATCCCGTTAATGGATCACCAACAAAGGAATTCCATATGGAAAGGGAGTTACGTCAAGGTGATCCGTTATCTCCTTGTTTACTATTGTTGCGGAGGCTTTACAAATGTCTATTCTCGAGGTCATGGAAGAGGCCTTTTGCAGGATTATCTCTTGCAAATGATGGTGCAAACTTATCTTTATTACAAGATGCGATGACGCCTGCTTTTTTGTAAATGGTCTCGTCTTAATGTAAAAAATTTGGTGAGAATCCTTGGTTTGTTTCAAGATGCGTCGGGTCTCAAAGTCAACCTCTCAAAGAGTAGAATTTATGGCATCGGGGTCGAGTTAAGTTAGGTCATTGATGTTGCTAACTCGATCAACTGTTCGCATGATAGCCTGCCATTTTGCTATTTAGGCCTTCCGATAGGTAAAAGTATGTGCAAAAAGGAAAATTGGAGGGAGGTATTGGATCGTTTTTCATCTAGACTTTCATCTTGAAGTCTCGAATGCTATCAATTGGTGGTCGCTCTTACTCTCTAAAGCAATTCTCGGAAGTTTACTGCTTATTATCTTTCTTTATTTAGAGCCCTTCAAATGTTCTAAAAATGCTTGAAACATTAAGGAGAAGATTCTTTTGGGGATTTAAGGATGACTCGAAAGGAATTTCATGGGTGGAATGGGAAAGTGTGCTCCATGACTTTGAAAATGGCGGGTTAGGTATAGGAAGCATAAAAGGAAAAAACTGAAGTCTTTTAGGCAAGCGGCAATGGAGATTCCATAATGAAAAAGAAGCTCTTTGGTGTAGGGTCATTACTAGTCTTCACGGTAATGATGGTGGCTTCAATTCGGTGTTGGTACAGGAACCGAAAGGGTGTTTGGGAAAGTATTGTTAGTGTAGGCTCGGTAATTGATTCTCTTGGTATCCGTTTGAAATTCATTTGTGAGAAATGTAAAAATGGGTGACGATTCTTTTGGCATGATGTTTGGCTCTGAGTCGGTCAATGTCTAAAGATAGGTTCCTCGTCTCTATGCTCTTGAAACCCATAAAGAATGTCGTGTTAACGATAGATGGATTTCGAAGATGGTGTATGGTCTCTTAACGGGCTTGGCGTTTTAACCCTATAGGTCGTGCTTTGGACAATATAAATGAGTTATCTCAGTACAGTTGGCAACCTAATTTTATACCGGGTTCGAGGACGGGTGGATATGGGACCTTGATCCTCGTGGTGTTTTCATAGTAAATAAGCTCTCTAAACTCCTTGATTCAACCATCCTTGGGCCAAATGTAATGACATTTAATCTTGATTAGAACTCCTAGGTTCCCAAAAAAGTAAATATATGTGTTTGGAGGGCTTCGAATAACCGTCTTCCCACCCTATCCAATCTTGAAGCTAGAGGTGTGCCAGTTGTTTCCTCCAATTGTGTGCTATATAATGCATCGATTGATTGTGTTCAACATTGTCTCTTAATGTGCCCAAAGACCATCTTGATATGGCGTAAAATATGGAGTTGGTGGAAATTTACCCCACCATTTTTTTCCTCTCTTCAAGAGCTTCTGGAATTTGTTCCTCCGTTATCATCTTTAGCGAAGAAAGTTTTTCAAGGAGTTGTTTACGTGGCAATTTGGGCGATCTGGGATTGGCGCAACCGTGTCCTTTACACTTCTTCCTCGTATGTTCATGAAGATATTTTCGCTAAGGTGCGGACTCTTTATTTGCTTTGGTTATCGAACAGGAGCCGCAAAAAGTCTTTGAGCTGGAGCAATTGGGTTCTAAATCCATCTTGTACTATGGGTACTCATTCGTTGTAGCTTTGTATGTTGGGATTTCTTTTGTGGTGCTTTCTTTTGCATTTCGCGTGGCTCGTCTCTATCTTGGAGATTGCCTTGTGTATTGCTCTTTTTTGAGCTTTCTAATAAAATCAAGCTGTTCAAAACAAAATTTATAAAGGGTAGTGCAATTAAATGCTCATACCATTCTGATTTATGTGTTCATAATTTTTTTTTTGTGTAAAGTATGATAAGTGTAATAAATGTAAATTCGATTTAACAAAGTGTTAATTTTACTCATGTATTTAATAAATCAAATAAATTGGTGATTGTGTGATACGGAAAGTATTTAAGAGTAAAATAGGAAAAGTGGTAAATTATAACTATATTTTGTGGAATTAAATAGTTTTTTATTGGACAAACTAAATAGCAAGGTGGACAATTAAAATGAAACACAAGGAGTGTTGATAGTCTTTTCACAGTGTTCTCATTTAGTAATTATACTTTTTATTGTCGTGAGTCTAGTATCTATACTTTAAATTTACGTTCAAATTTATGTATTAAGACATAATTTGACTTTTTTTATTGTTTGTGTGGCATTCGCTAAATGACTTGGCATGAATTTGACATAATGATATGGCACATTGATTTATTGGTCAAAACTCGATAGCCCAACCCGGTCCAGTAATTCTCGCTAACTAAATATGGATACAACTATTCTTTTTTCAAATCAAAGTGAGATTATAACCCTACGTACCTTCCATTAATCTGAACTCCGAAGTCCTACGAACACGTTAGTATTGTCGGGTTGGGCTATCAAGTCCGATTTGACCAAAAAGTCAATGTCACATCATTATACCAAATCATCATGACTCGTCATTTACGAGATAAAGAGATGGAAGAATGGCTTTTGTAACGTGCCTAACTAGAACCCTTTATAGATTGGTGGTTAATAAAAACAAATAATGGAATTCACAAATCAATAAGATGAACTCGAGTTAAAGGTTTAAATTGAGCGGTTACAAGTCGTGGTTTTACAGTTGTGGCGATTCTGAAGAAAAGAGAGAAAGGTTCATTCTAATCTATCTTGCAAATGAAATGAAGTAGTCTATTTATAAGCAGATAGTTGAAGGGGTTCCATTCTCGTGCCCTTACTTATTGCGGTACACTTTTTCATCTATGTCTTTGTTTGAGAAAAAAAATATAGTGAAATAATTGGTTTACCCTCGTATGCCAGGCACATGGGATATTTAACTGAAAAAGTTAACGGAAGTTAAAACCAGGGATTGTAGGTGTTATTCTTTTTTCGATTTAAGGACTTTGAATGCAACTTGAAACTCTCATGCACAAATAATAGCAACACATATATACCACAAGCACCATGTGTAGAAAGCACTGACCAATATCTTCAAGAATGGAAAAGAAAAACACAGAAAAGACCCACGTGCTAATTATACCTTACATAGCTCAAGGTCACGTAATTCCTTTATTGTAACTCGCTCGGTTTAATGAAACATGGAGTGAAGGTTACGTTCGTGAACAGATGTGAATCACAAAATCATTATGAAGACGTGGTTGGAGAAGACGGTTTTGGCCTCGATGAACATGGTTTCTATTCCGGACGGAATGAAGGCATCGGAGGACAGGAATAACTTTATTATATAGTGGAAGCAATTAACCAAATCATGCCCGCAAACTAGAAGAGCTCATAGAAATGATTAACAAAGCAGATGGCGATAAAATCGGTGTGTTATTGCAGATGTGGTAATGCCACGGGCACAAGAGTTGCTAAAAGTTAAGAATTGACAAGCTACCTTTTGTCTCCTACCGCAACATTAGCCACACTCTTGAGCATTGAAGTCGATTGATGATGGAATCATGGACAATGATGGTAAGACAAACAAACAAAGTATATTATATGGAAGCGGGTCGATTCAAGTTAAGTATTATTGATAACGGTCATAAGGGTTTAAGTCAAATAATACTTTTAATAATAGAATTTTGTAATCATGCATAGTTATATCAGTATATAGTACATTAATAATTCACCCGTTTTTACACAAGTAAATTTCTCTTTTCACCGAGAACCCCTTTTCACGGTTACAGATCCGCACATCTTGAACTATGTTTCAAAGATTTTAAACTTAGATCCATGTGACTTTTCTTCGGAGTTTCGTTGAATGAGAATATATTCGAGCTTGTCGCCAACTATGCCACCCATGAGCACCGCGGAGTTGGATGGGCACTGTATGGGCACCTTGGAGACAACAAAATCCTTTTAAAATGCAATTGAAGTCGTGGAAGTCGACAAAATAGCGGAGTGGAAACTTTGCAACTCAACTCACGAGCTAGAGTCTCCAACATTTAACATGCTTCCAACCTATTGCCAATAGGTCCTATCTCGCAAGCAATCGCCTCTCAAAGCAAGCGAGCCACACGGCAAGAAGACTCCACTTGCTTAGAATGGCTTGATCGTGACCAATGTCCTCGATAATCTATGTGGCATTGAAGCTTCACGATATTTAACCAAACTCGACTTCAAGCGGCACTTGGTCTCGAACTTACAAACAGGCCATTTTGTGGGTCGTGAGGCCAGGCTTAACCAAAGAGACTTCGATACTTACCCGAAGGATATATGGACGAATAGGTACTCGTGAAAAATAGTGAGTGGGTGCCTCAGGAGGTACTAGCACACCCTACATTGCGTGTTTCTTGAGCCATTGTGGTTGGAACTCTACTTTGGAAGGTGTGAGCAATGCGGTCCCTTTCCTTTCTAGGCCTTACTTTGCTGATCAATTGCTTAACAAGACATACATTTGTGATATTTGGATGAACGGACTCGGATTTCAAAAAGACGAAAATGGTATAATCAGGAGTGAAGAAATTAAAGATACAGTTGACAAGCTGCTCAACAATAAAGAATTCAAAACAAAGGCACTGAATCTCAAGGAAAAGGTTATGAGTAGTGTCAGGGAAGGCGGATGCTCGCATGAGAACTTTAAACGCTTTATTGAATGGATAAAAGAGACAGTTACACGGCGAGAACCATACAACACAAGACCGACAGAGAAAAGGTGGTCTAAAGGAACTTGTTACGATGATTGTGCGATCAAAGGTTTATGTTGTATTTTGTTTAGCGCCATGATAATATCCATAAAATGTTTTAGACCTCAATTCATGATTCATACAATAATTAAGTCGTTGATGTTAATCTATACTCGACATATAAATTTCCATCGTCATCGAAGATACTACCTTGCAAACATTCCTTACCCAAAACTAGGAATTTTCATCGATTTTTAGGATAGATTATTTAGGAATTCTAAGCGGTTTTTGCGAGCAAAATGAGCAATCTAAAACTAGATAGATTAGCCTAGTTTCGCCACGGAAAGGTCATACCGTCATGTTTAATGAGAGAATATGTTTAACATGTTACCTTTAGCTACCGAACATTATAAATGAGCTAGCCATAAAATGTTGATTTATTGGATGATGGTTACCTTCTACGGTGCGAAGGTTGTATACATATAATACACAAAATCATTGATGTGAAGCAACTTGTAAATCGAGCAAATAATGGCAGGAACAAAATCAAACTTCAAGGTTGTGTTTGGTTTCTTACTTGTAATTAGTGTTGGTAAAGGTTTGTCCAACTCCCATTTTGAGAGGCGATTTTGAAATAAGAAAGTATCACGAAAAAATATATTTAAAGGAAGATGCATTTATATTTTAAATTCATTTAAAATGTGCATTTATATTTATTCTCACTTTTTCATTTTAGTTTAATTTTTCGTTTGATCGATACTATTTGTTTGGTTGGGTGATTTTATAAGAATAGTGTTATTAATTACTCTTACCATCTTGATTTAATTGTCCATAAACAAATTTTCTCCAAAGTATGATAAGTATGAAAATGTAGATTAGAGTTAACAAAGTGTTAATTTTAGCCATGTACTTAATAAATAAAATAAATTGCATTGTGTAATATAAAAGTGTTTATGGGTAAAATAGGTAAAGTGGTAAACTATAACTATTATTTTGTGCAATTGAATAGTTTTTATCATACAAACTAAATAGTAAGGTGGACAATTAAAATGAAACGGAAAAAGTGGTAATAGTTTTGACTTTTTCAAAGTGTTCTCATTTAGTAATTATACTATTTGTTGTTGCGAGTCTAGCATCTATACTTTCAACTTACGTTCTAATTTGTGTATTACGACATAATTTGTGTTAGCAAAGTGTCAACTTTTGCATTCATTGAATGATGTGGCACATTGATTTATTGGTCAAAACCCGATAGCTCAAACCCATCCAATAATTCTCGCTAACTAAATATGGACACAACTATTCTATTTTCAAATCAAAGTGAAAGTATAACTCTAGTACCTTCCATTAATCTGAACTCATACCTTGAACACGTTAGCATTGTCATGTTGGGCTATCAGGTCTGATTTGATCCAAAAAGTCAATGTGTCACATCACTATATCAAATCATCATGACACGTAACTTGACAAATGTCAGTTGAGTACTACAAATTCACATTATATCGTAATACACTAATTAAGAACATATATATTGATAGTGTGTCAATATTAGTGGCCCGTGCCAAGTAAGTCCTAACCTCTCGGGCCATACTAAGCATGACAATACTACCGCTCATCAACTCTCACTAGCGGTTAAAATATATCATCCGAAATTGCACGATGGGACGCACGATAGGCACATCTATGTACGAGCTAAAGGACGAATGACATTTGTCCTCCTTGTCTGCTCTCGGATGATCAACAACTGGCTCTCTAGCAGTCGTTGATCATCTCCAAAGGGTTTGTCTCTAAACCCTACAAAGCATCTCTATAAAAGGAGAGCAACACACAACACTCCATAAGTTTTACACACACTTGGGCAAATACTGCTTTATAGCAGTGAAGTATGGTTCTTGTTTAAGTGTTACCCGAGCTTCTTGATCTATATCAATCTCATTGGGTCCTTACCGTTCAACACGGAAACCAAACAACAAAACAATTCCCATCACATCTCTAAACCGATTAACATACCATACGTAAACATGGCGCCATCCGTGGGGACATGATACAAAATAGCCACAAATTTCTTGAAACTTTTCACCTATTTTCACTCATTTCTCACCTAAAAATCCAAAAAAAAATTATAAAACCACTAGCTTCTTGGTCAAACATGTCTAGTAAACAACACTCTAAAATTTTAGAGACATCCAAAAACAACCTCGGACCTATCCGAGTGGACAACCTTTCTCACATGGAGAAAAACCCAACAAACATCCGAAAAAGAGACTCACCAGTCACCTAGAAGCAACACAAGGAACCCTATGAGTAAGACGCATGCAACAGCTAACCTTGCAGTTATGCACACGTCATTCCCCCTGAAGAAGCCCATATGGTTCTATAAGAGACGTCACACTCTCAGGTCATACGCACAAGCTTAAAAATCGCAACTGTTCGAGGTTAATGGGTTTAAACACTAGGGAACAAATCATACCAAGCCACTATCTAGGAGCCACCCCGGTAGGCATCCAGAAAGACACCTTGACATTCCCTCATAGCCCTTGCCTGGGCATAACATACAACCTACCCCATACTTAGAACAAATCTCAATCACGAACCTAACAAAGTTCAACACTAGGGAACTCATGGATAGTAGACTAAAGCATTTAGCGGTCCACCCTGAACACGGACACCCTATGCTAAAAGCTCTAGGAACAACCTCACTATTGACAAATACAAACCCGACCACCCTTACACACAAACCATGGTAGACAACAATATCCAAATAGAACAAGAATCCTTTAAGGAACATATAGGAAGTGTCAACATGATCGAATAATGCCACTCAAGCACAAAAAGAGGCAACGAAGTCATGGAGACACGAAATGTACCCCATCACAAAGCATTCCATGGGATACATTCACACCATAATTCGATCTGTAGTCATAACAACCATGATAGGCGATACGCTTACGGTAGCGTTCGGGGTCAAAGGAACTTCCCTTTTGTCGAGCAAGTTTTTCAACACCTAGGCGATGAACCTAATCGTTGTAGTGTAGTATTAGGGTAAGCCACGGGTATTGATATCGTTCTCTAGGGAATAGGAATGCTAGTGAGAAGTTACTACGCTAAGGTTGGGGTTGAGGAAGATTAATTTTATCTTTTTATATATTTTTAGGAAATGGAAAGGTACGAATCTCGGGGTTTGGATTTGGGGTTGGTGTTTCACCGATTACTCTATTGATGATTAAGAATGTATTTACTTAGGTTTTATTACTCCTAGTTATCTCCTATTGATGGTTGAATTGTCACGTCCTTATTCTTAACGCGTTGTGTTTCTAAGGTCGTAGGGTATGCGTTTATCCCTAACTCTTTGAAGTTACCAAAGGTTAATGACTACAAAATCTCTAGGATTCATAAACTTAACACTAAGGTATTCTTTGGATGTTTAGCCTACAATAACTCTAGGTGATTATAAACCAAGGTTCAACAAAGATTAATCAAGCATTAATAACACAACGAATGACCTATCACAATACTAGGCCAATCACAATTAAGATAAGAGACAACCAATCAATATTCAATAACTAGGTTTCATATTACCTAAGCAAACACACAAGTAATCTAGCCGGACATGGAGAACATGCAAGCATACACACAATCAATTGAAGACATAATTGAATCAATGAAGTAAAACACTTACCTTGATGTAAAATAGGGTATCCTAAAATATTGTACAAGACAACCTTGGTTCGGTTTAGGTTTTACTCCACAAAATACCTCTCTAAAAGCGAAAAATTGGATTCTATATATAGTGTTACAAGCTATGACGACGTCACTCTTTAATTGTGGCGCCGTCGGGTTCTTAATCATTAAGTTTTAAATCTTGGCCACGTTATCATTGTGAAGGTGTCACCTTATGCGTGTGCCGCCGCCTTGATCTCGACGCCGTCTGGATCAAATCTAGGCCGATCGAGTGCGACGCCCTACTCTTTAAAACACGATCTCGTCACTTATAAATAAGCAATTTGGCTCACGAGGCGTCACAAAACTTGTTCCGACGGCATCACAAATAGAATGCCGTCCCCTTCGGGCCCAGCTGACTGAGTGTCTCGATTCTTGACTTTGGCCATTTTCTTCATATATTCGCGCCTTTCCGTCCGAATAAGTGTCATTCCATCAATTTGCTTTCAAGAGACCTAAAAGTGAAAAGGAACTAAATTAAGTAGTAAGCGATACAAAAGTGATCAATTAAGGGCTTAAATGACCCTCAAAAGGTACCTTTTAAATCCTTATCAAATATCCTTACACTTGGTATTTGCTTGTCCTCAAGCAAATGTGCTTTTAGCCAATTGATTTATAAATTAGGGTCATGAAGCATTAGTTTAGAGCGATCCACAACACATATAAGCCCATAAAAGTCATAATAAGCACGAAAATTACATACTAGCACCTCACTTGGGGTGTTTGGGTACTCGCATCTCTCGGGTGTATATGAAATATAACAAGTTGGAAATGGAAGATAAACACTCATTAACTGGGTCCTAGTACATAGATTACCATAGGCTTGAGACTAGATCAAACCTCCATCGCTTTGGCGTAAGCACCTAGGAAAGACTATCCAAGAGGTCTTTTAAAGGGTTGTAACATTAGGCTTACGGTAGGAAACAAAGGGTTTGGTGGGATAGGCGATTTAGTGGTGGCAAGTCAAAATCTTTATGTTACAAGCATGCGAAGAATGGCGTTGCTAAGCCAAGACTCGACACTCTAAACTCTAGATGGTGAAATAAACAAACATAAATTTAAATATAGATGTAGGATGGTAGCACGTTTTTTTTTTTTTTTTTTTTTTTTTTTTTTTTCATACACTTTTACTCTACCATCCTCTACGATAACATCAAAATAATAGGGATTTATAGGCACATCCCTACACTTGAGTTTTATTACTCTAACACTAATTTGACCCGAATTGAAAAGATCAAAACACTTGGAGTACATTATTACGCAAATAAAGGGAATTTGAATTTAACGTTCCTTCCGTCATTTCATAAAATTTAACTTTTCCATGAGTCCCAATCGTCCCAAAACTGTGTACAAAGGATATGACTCAACTTAGCAACTTATGCAAGTAACTAGATAATTGAACTAAGGGTTTAGTGGGATAACAATAATGCACTAAAAGTGAGTGCATACAAGGTAGGCTAAGGCGATTTGGGTGTACATTTGGGGGTGGATTGTAAATAATGCACTAAAAGTGAGTGCATACAAGGTAGGCTAATGCACGAAAAGGATAGGCTCTGAGGGGTTAACTAGGGGTATCTTGTACTAAAGATGAGTACAACGCAAGGGTGTGGGGGAATTACTCAACCGATGTGGAAGAAGTAATTATATTACAGGTATCAAACAAGGGTTATCCTAATGCCTCTTATCATTTAGTTATTCCAAACTACACAAGTGTAGTCTTACTAGCGATCTCGGAATGCATCACAAAACAAGTTCTAGAATCTATTATACTACCGGTTCACACTCTAAGCATCAAGATGAATGCTTTAATTCCTACAAATCTAAGGGTGATCCTCGCGTTTGGGTGGAATTTAAGTGGTAAAGGGTTTTGTGCTAGTCATATAACTTCCTATCCATGAGGCGCTTTATTAAGACTAATGGCCCACTCCTATATCTCATGAAATTTTTAAATTTGGTGCCAAAATTACCCTAACGATATTTCTCATGGTTTATTACACAAATGAAATTTGACAAAGCAAATAGTCAAGGATAAGCATAGTTTCAAAGTTCCGTTTATTTTCCTCTGTACATTAAACCGAACATTGTCCCCAATGTTCCCTGAAAGTATCAAATTTATGATAATGGAAGGTAATTAAAAGCGAAAGAAACTAGTACTCCACGATTAGCTTGGTAGGATCCATGCAGTGGTGGTTAAATCTTTCTTCAAGAAGAATGTTTGCGTGAAAAGCTCCTTCTCATCTTATGTATCTTCTTCTTGATAAATTAAACTGCACACTTGAAGAAAACAAAGCGAAACCTTCGTAAAATCGGGTAAAATATATATATATATATATATATATATATATATATATATATATATATATATATATATATATATATATATATATATATATATATATATATATATATATATATATATATATATATGACTCTACTAAACTAGGATATAATGCTTGTGGAATGGATGTTTCTGATTTTTGGAAAATTAAGACCGGAAAATTCCAAAATTTATAAGTAGCTCGAAAACGAGAAAAAGTAGTAAGTGTTTCGCTCCTCCCGGCCGTCAGTTATCACGACAGCCCGATCTGCGATTTTGGAAAAATTTTGGAAAATTTTATCTTTAAAATCTGGAAAAATTTCTTGTAAAACATCCATTATGACTCGATACAAGCATTTGACTCGAACAAACACACATGTATATCTTTTAATAATTGTAATTCTTATGTTTACGTTTCTTTTGATACGTGTGTAATCCTCCCTACACTTATTCCTTATGTAAAATACCTTTATATGTAATTAAGACGAGGTTAAAGACAAAATAAAGCATTTTACAAATTTAAACATGAGAATAAACAATTAATAAAGATACACGACACAAACAAGCAAACAATTAAGCATGGGTTGCCTCCCATGAAGCGCTTTTCTTTATTTATGAGTCTTGTAGCTAGACTCAAGTCGTGCTCTACGTTGTCTCGTTTTCATTCTCAATGAGAATTCTATCATATTGAAAAAATTTTCATCGACTCTATACCTAGGCCCTGTGGTCAAGCAATCCTTATAATAAAGTCTCATTTTCTCCCACATGAAATTGAACCTTTTCAACATCGTCTTCTCTTTTTCCTCAAAAGCTCTAATGTTGTCTCGTTCAAAAGGGATAAAGGGCCATATCCGTTCGTCTTCCAAGGCATCCTATAAGTGATCTCCTCGTTCCTTCCTTAAACCTAATCGTTCCTTCAAACTTGTTATGGCTCATTTTATACTTTTCAACAAATGGTTTTCCTAGCACTACTTGGGATAAGCTATAGTCAATGACACATCGATGTCTTCTAGGACCACAAAATCAACTAGGTAGGTGAAATTTCCTATAAAGGCGTGTACATCCTTGACTCTTCCTCAAAGTTGCAAACCCCTTTGGATACTTAGGGTCTCTCCTAATCTTAAGTCGCTCATTCATAATGTCATTGTAAACGGTGATGACATCACATTAATGGAGATTCCGTATTCACGTAAGCATGTTCGACATTCCGATATCCAATCATACAAGGAATTTTAGGTTCCAAGGATTTCTCTCCTAATCTTGGACATATCCTAATGATGGGTGATCGGGATTATCGATTATGTATTGATGGTAAGCAACCTCTTCCTTAGTGGTGTAAAGATTGAAATAAGCATTATCCTCCTCATTCACGCTTTTATCCACTAAGCCATTTTCCAATTCTTGTTGATCATGGAGCCAACTACTGAGGCGCCGACCACTTTCTCAATAGCTTCCTAATTGTGCTATCAAATACCTTTGCAAATCTTGAAGGTCGGTGTTTCTACTCACATAACGGCTTCGGCGGTTGTGTTGGTCATTGGTTGGATTTTGAGTGAAAGTGATTTATTTGGTGGTGGGTTGTTGAGTGGTGGATGATTATCACCTTCCATGATGAAAAGTGATGGGATTACTAACAAAGGTCACGAAGAAGGGGATAGACTACGAGGAAGCTAAAATGAGAAAAATCTTACTTGATAGGAATCAAGCAAGGAAACCTAAGCGAGGTGGACTCTAACTAGCTATTCTATTCCCGTGGCGCCAAAACTTGATACACTTACACCGCGCTTCGGGGTCAAAGGAACTTCCTTTTCGTCGAACAAGTTTTTCAACACCCTAGGCGATGAACCTAATCGTTGTAGTGTAGTAGTAGGGTAAGCCACGGGTATTGATATCGTTCTCTGGGGAATAGGAATGCTAGTGAGAAGTTACTATGCTAAGGTTGGGGTTGAGGAAGATTATTTTTATCTTTTTTTTATATTTTTAGGAAATGGAAAGGTACGAATCTCGGGGTTTGGATTTGGGGTTGGTATTTCTAACGATTACTCTACTTATCTAATTATCTAATTAACTAAGCTAGGGGTAGTCTATGTCTATTGTTGTGTGCTCGTATGGTGATTAAGAATGTATTTACTTAGGTTTTATTACTCCCTAGTTATCTCCTATTGATGGTTGAATTATCACGTCCTTATTCTTAACGTTGTGTTTCTAAGGTCGTAGGGTATCGTTTATCCCTAACTCTTTGATGCTACCAAAGGTTAATGACTACAAAATCTCTAGGATTCATAAACTTAACACTAAGGTATTCTTTGGATGTTTAGCCTACAATAACTCTAGGTGATTATAAACCAAGGTTCAACAAAGATTAATCAAGCATTAATAACACAACGAATGACCTATCACAATACTAGGTCAATCACAATTAAAATAAGAGACAACCAATCAATATTCAATAACTAGGTTTCATATTACCTAAGCAAACACACAAGTAAATTAGCCGAACATGGAGAACATGCAAGCATACACACAATCAATTGAAGACATAATTGAATCAATGAAGTAAAACACTTATCTTGATGTAAAATAGGGTATGGAACCCTAAAATCTGTACAAGACGACCTTGGTTCGGTTTAGGTTTTACTCCACAAAACTACCTCTCTAAAAGCGAAAAATTCGGATTCTATATATAGTGTTACAAAGCTGCGACGACGTCACTCTTTAATTGTGGCCGCTGGTCATCATTAAGTTTTGTCTTGGCCACGTTATCATTGTGACGCGTCACCTTATGCCCGTGACGCCGCCTTGATCTCGGCCGTCTGGATCAAATCTAGGCCGTCGAGCTACAACGCCTACTCTTTTAAAACGATGCCGTCACTTGTAAATAAGCAATTTGGCTCTTGAGTCGTCACAAAACTTGTTTCTCTGGCGTCACAAATAGAACTGACGCCGTCCCTTGAGTTCGAGGGCTGAGTGTCTCGATTCTTGACTTTGGCCATTTCTTCATATATTCGCGCCTTTTCGTCCAAATAAGTGTCATTCCAAACAATTTGCCTTCAAGAGACCTAAAAGTGAAAAGGCGAAATTAAGTATTAACGGATACAAAGTGATCAATTAAGGGCTTAAATGACCCTCAAAAGGTACCTTTTAAATCCTTATCAATAGCCTCACATAGGGATAGTAGAATATACATGGTCGGGGAGTTTAGTCGACATAATGTACGAACATTGAACAAACTCCCATAACACATTAGGTCAAACCTTAAGCCTCCAACCACACCACTAATCGGTTTCTCGGGGAAGAGATCATACACGAAGGAGTAATCACTTTAGAGCTCACGGTAGGAACACACCTACCGTCGAGAACAATCATGTTACAGTTCTACATTGTAAAATCTACATCCAAGTATAACGTCATACTCGGAAGAAAAACATTTAAAAAGATTAGCATAGAAGTTTCAACCATCGATCTTTAGTAGAATTCCAACAAGATCGGATTCGATGCGTAAAAAGCGACTACCACGAAAAGGGCGCAAGTCTAGCAACGCATGGTGAAGGAAAGCAATATCGGGGAGATTGCATGGGAACCTACTCCGGGAGACAATCCCAAACACGTGAAAGTAGTCATACACCCTGAATACCCAGATCAACCCATCTGAATCGGAGTTAACCTCTCACCTCAAGTTCAGATTCAACTTATAAAACTACTGGAAAATAGCCTGGATGTATTCACCTGGAAACCTTCAGACATGACGGGTATTCCCAAGGAATTAGTATCGCGTAGCCAGGGCCTAAGCTAATATGCACCACCTATCAGACAGAAAAGACGCAGCCTTTCTCTAGAACGCTCTCAAGCCATGGATTCTCAAGTCACGAAACTAATCTAGGCAGGCATCTTACGTCCGGTCTAGTATCAAACCTGGGTCTCAAACCCAGTCATGGTCAAGAAAATCAATGGCACGTGGCGCTTGTACATCGAATTTACCAGCATAAACAAGGCATGTCCAAAAGACAACTACCCGTTTCCTCCATCGACTGGAAGGTAGAATCTTTGGCCGACTTAAAATACAAGTGCTTTCTTGATGCATATAAAGGATATCACCATATTCTAATAAAAGAATCTGACGAAGACAAAACAACATTCTACACCAATCAGGGTCTTTTTTGCTACACCAAGATGTCTTTCGGTCTAAAAAACGCAGGCGCTACCTACCAGGCACTGGTAGACAGAGAATTCAAATCTTAGATAAGCGTCAACCTCGAGGCATATGTCGATGACATGGTCAATATGAAACCTTCCAAAAACCTTTGACGCATCAATATGAAGCTAAACCCAGCTAAATGCATATTCGGAGTGGAAGAGGGCCAGTTCTTGGGTTACATAATTGATGCCACTGGAATCAGGGAAAACCCCAAAAAGATTCAGGCTGTATTAGACATGACTCCTCCCAAGAACCTGAGAGAGCTACAAATTTTAAACGGGAAACACGCAACTCTTAGTCGATTTCTCTCACGAGCATCAGAAAAACAGTTGCCATTCTTAAAAGTATAGATCGAATGCAACAAGAAAAAAGTATATGAGTGGACGGAAGATACTGAAGTGGCATTTCAGGACCTCAAGGTGTTCCTAAACGAACTACCCACCCTGACGGCTTCTTTTTGTTAGTGTTGAAATTTACATCTGGAAAGATCACATATGATTTGTAATTTAAAAAACACACGTGATTTATGAAATCGCACGTGATTCCTAACATCTGAATCACATGTGATTTGTGAAATCACCGTGATTCCTAACATACAAATCACATGTGATTTCTTGAGACACAAATTGTAACTCTAAAACAAAACACAACAAAAATTCATCGAAAATATATCAAGTGCCCGTCTCTTGAAAGATAAAAAATCTCGTCACATTGTATATTTTTGTCACTTAACGATTTACCATTTTAAGATATATATTTTTTTAAATGTGAAGGGTGATTTTTTATTTTTTTATTTTTTTTAATTGATAAAAAGATTGATGGCTAGTATTGGTTCATTGGGTCTATAGAGAATTTGGGGAATATATTGATCTCAACTCGATTACTTTTAATGATTATTATAAAAAATAAGGTAAATTACATCGATCATCCACGAACTATGCATCGTTTACGCATTTGGTCCTCGTTTTGACTTTGTTGCAAGCGTGGTACCTATTTTGCCAAACAGTTACCCGTTTGGTCCTCGAGCCCCATTATAGCTAACCTCGTTATCTTTTCTCGGTAGTGACTTTTCAACAAGGGTATTTTCGTCTTTTCGGGTCGAATCAATGGTGTTTAGTCCCTTAAACAAAACACCCGACAAACGAAACACCGACACCCGATCATTTCTCATTCCCAAAAACACACATATTCACGATAAAGTATAACAATGGCTCTTTTGTGCTTCTAAGGAACTATCGATGTCCGCTAACTCAAGTCAGTTGCATAATCAAATGACTTTTTATTTTGATGGGGAGACGAAGAGGGATATGAAGTATGCCAAAGATTTGGGAAACACACTTGAGAATTTGCTTGATATTGTTAATAAAAGGCAGTTGGTCATAGATGAACTGGAACTTTTGTGTCCTACATTGCGGCAGTTGAAGTTTTTGGAGTATTTTAAGCAGCTTCGGAAGTCCGACGTGATAGAGCTTATGGAAATAAAGAAGAAGATTGTCAAAATGCACCTGAAGGTGCATAACAAGATCTCTTTTCTTAAAGTGATCAGGAGTATGTGATTGGATATGGTCGGGGAGCGGCTAAAAAAATCTTTTGGTGTTTTAGGTTGTTGTTATGATCAACATAGCGTTTATGGTTGTTTTGTGTTGTAATGTTTATGAAAATCATGAATGAAAATGATGTTTTGTTGCTTTGTTAATGAAGGTATTTTATGTGATATGGTGTTTAAAATTGATAAAGGGGTGTTTAGAAATTGGTTATGTCTAATTGATGGACCTTGTGGAACCATCAATTCACACACTACATTATCTTTGGTTTTGCCATTCAATTGAGATTGACATCACATAGAGTTAAGAACACACTTTAACACATAAAATAGAGGTGATCTTGTATAACCCAAAGAACATGCTTACAAAATACATTATCCCAAACTACATACCACAAAATACAAAATACATAGAAACTTGAAATTAAACATAAAACCACCCATTCTTTTCCTTCTCGGCATGCACCATCATCTTGAAAAGTGCCTAATTCATCTTCTCAAAGATACACCTTTCTCCTCTTCAATGGTCTTTCTTTGTCTCTCACCTCTTCATCAAGAATTATAACGTCCTTTTTAGGGGACAATTATATCAAATAGTATAGTAAATATCAAAATAACACGTGAAGCGAGAATCGACAAACCAACCTTTTAGGAAAAGGTTAACCGGGTAAAGTGATACCGGGTAAGTGATTACCGGGTCGTGTCCCAACGAGGAGTGAATGTCTGTTACGTTTTGGTTTGTTATTAGAATGTTTGAATTGTTCGGGATTTTTCGCTTTTGATTCGTTTTCTACAAATTAAGTAAGGAAAGTAATTAAGGCAAGGGAACAAAGTAAATAACAAATTAACTACTAAATAGCATAAAAACAATAAAACTAAGTTAAATTAAGTCCTAGGGTGCTAAAACTAAAAAGCGTGAAAACCTTAGGGCTAATCCCGAGCTTCAAAAGTGAAAATTATGCTACTTAAAGCCTAAGTGTGCAAAAGTAATTTTTCTACATTCTAAACGACTAAAAGAATTTTAGGAAAAAGCGGATATTTTTTCGACTTTTAAATTATTTATTATGAATTAAAAACTATTTTAATCTAATTTAATTATAAAAATACTAAAATATTTTATAAAAATCGAGAAAATCACTAAAAGTACTTTGAATATTCTTGGATCTAAGAAAATATAAAACTACCTCTTGGTTTTGAAATCGGACTTAAAAGCAAAATAATCTAATAAGCTTAAAATTGTTATTGTATTTAAAAGACTAGTGTTGCATGAATTTAATTGAAAAAGACCCTAGGGCAGTTGGTGATTGATGTGTGGTGTTGTGTATGCTTGGGGCAGGAGGTCTTGTGTTCGAATCCCACCTCCTGCCTTTTTTCTCACTTTTTTTGATTTTTTTTCTTTTACCAAACTTACTAATAGAACTAAATAAGCAATTTTATAAAACTAAACTTATGACAACTTCAAAATAAGCGGTTAATGGGTTTATGATGAGACTTGAAAATTTAAACATAAGGTCCATTTGGTTCTAAGAAGAAATGCAAAAGAAAATAAAAGCTACTAAAAAAACTAAGACAAGCTATCTAATTGAGGATATAAGCTAAGAAAAGCAAGTTAAAATAAGCAAGGCAAGCAAAAAGTGGGAAGAAGGGAAGTAAGCTAAATAAAGGCTGTTTGGGATTAGAGGCTATCTAAGAGCACCTAAAAGCTACAATAAGCAAGTAAAATGAGCAAAACTAATGAAAGCCTAATCTAACGATCAAAAAGCATTAAGGGTAAACTAAATAAGCAATAAACAAGTGGAAAATAAGCTAAACAAGCTCCAACAAACTCCTATGCTACTGTGACAGTGGGCTGAATCAGCCACATGGTGCTTGTTTGAGATGCAAAAATGAGTTGCTACATGAACTTTAAAACCTACAATAAGCTCAAGCATATATAAGTCTACCTATAAGCTATTTGTAAAACATAAATTAGACTCTAAAGCTTAATTTAACTACTTCTAAAAGGGTGAATTAAAAGGCTGTTTAGGGGCACTTGGAACTGCATATCAAAACAAAAGGGGCACACATGGGCAAGTTTGAGGCAAATTTAAGCTAATCATATAAGCTCTAAAGACCAAAATAAGCTACAATAGATCAATACCATACTACAAACTAACTATAACCTGAAAATCAAACTCTAATTCTAACTTTAACCATCCTAAATCTAAGATTAAAAGGGACTTTTGGGATTATTTGTGAAGCTGCAGGATAGTAAGATGATTCAACAACACAAGTTTGCAAAACACAAATATGGATTAGAAAAAGTAAAACTATGAAGAGAAAGCATTAAAATAAGTGACAAATTCAACAAACTACATTACAATTCTCCACCTTAACTAGAAAGCTACAAGATGCTCTAAACCAAACACCCCATTTGGGCGTAAACCGAATTTTGAAGCTGTTAAACACTTGAGGCTGTAAAAAAACTTGATATCATTAATAAAACTCAAACTAAATTCAAACACACTTGAGCAAACATTTTGGAACTACCAAAAGGCAATTTAAGGACATGGGAAAATTAATAAGTGCAATGGAATTAAAGACATAAATTTAAATTGCATTGAAAATCAAAAGTACATGTAAATTTAAATGACAATGAAAAGTAAAATGGTACTAGAATAAAAATTTCTAGACAAGTTTTACAAATGCACTAATTCTCTATTTATACTAAAACTAAAAAATATTATGTCCTCTTCCTGTTGTTTGCTACGTGATGTGTTTCTTGATGAGAGAAATGTGAGAATTTCCAATGCTTGTGCTTTTCCCAACACATCACAACCATTGATTTTACCTTGGTCCCCAATCTTGCAATCTCGGCCATTGTTGATACATAATGCAGCGCAATTTGGATTCGATGACTCTCCTGGGCCGTTAAATGCGTTTCTCGAGCCCTAAGTAGACACATCAACAAAGAGAACTCAGTTAGGAGTGGACCCGAGGCCGTAGCCCTGGGTCCACCTCCAACAATCGAGTTAGTATCGATGCGATGTAGCCTACAAGAGTTAGGGTTAGTGTAACTGTCATGTTACGTCCTCGAAGGAGATCCGACCATATATTTATAGGGCATGGATTAGGGTTTAGGTGTAGAGTGGGCATGGTCTGCGGGCCCCGACCCATTCTGGCCCGGTCCGGACTATCGTCTACAAGCCCCAAGTCTAGTATGAGATAGTACATGGCTATGTTATGCTAGACTTAAGTTTTGTTCATGGCGCGTAGGCCCAATCAATCATGACGGTGATAAGGTTTTAAAGGTACCTTTTAAGGGTCATTTAAGCCCTTATTCGATCATCTGTATCCGTTATTGCTTAATATCGTTCCTTTTCACTTTTAGGTCTCTTGAAGGCAAAATCTTGGAATGATGCTTATTTGGACGAAAAGGCGAATATCTGAAGAAAATGGCCAAAGTCGAATCGAGACACTCAAAGTCTTTGAAACATAAGGCGACGCGTCATCTTGCATATCTGCGACGCCGTCGGGAAGGAATTTTATGACGGGTCGAAGCGAAATTGCATGTTTTCGCGGACGACGTCGGGTTCTAAAGGAGTAGGCCGTCGTTACTCGGGACGGCCTAGATGCACAGCAAGGCGGCGTCGGAGGGAAGGGACGGCGTCACGGTCATAAGGTGGCCCGTCGCAAGGTTTACGTGGCCAAGACGAAACCCTAAATGGCGACACACGGCGCCACGAAACATAAGGTGACGCCGTCGCGGATGTAATCTTATATATAGAATCCGAATTTTTCGGTTTTGTGTGTAGTCTTTTGGAGTAAAACCTAAAACCGAACCAAGGCTTTCTTGTGCGATATTTTAGGGTTCTAAACCACATTATACATCAAGATAAGTATTTACTTCATTAATTTAATTATGTCTTTGATTATTTGTGTGTATGCTTGCATGTTCTCCATGTCCAGCTAATTTATTTGTGTGTTTGCTTAGGGAATATGAAACTTAATTATTGAATATTGATTGGTTGATACTTATCTTAGTTGACTAATGATCTAGAGTGCGCTAGATTATTCGTTGTGTACTTAATGCTTGACTTTTCTTTGTGAGCTTTAGAATATAATTATCTAGGTAATTGTAGGATAAAGTATTCAAGGACAACCGTAGAGTAGGCGTCTATAAATCACTAGAGGATTTGTAAACAAGACCCTTTGGTAATTTCAAAGAGTTAGGGAAACAAGCACGCCCTATAGCCTTAGAATCACAACGCAACTAGGAATAAGGGCGTGACAAATCAACCATCAATAGGAGATAATTAAGGAGTAGTAAAACCTAAGTAAACACATCTTTAAACTATCATACAGTACACATCAATTAGACATAGACTATCACAACCTTAGCTTAGATAATTAGATAATAGTAGAGTAATCGGTAGCAATACCAACCCCCAAATCCAATACGAGATTCGTACCTTTTCCATTTCTACAAAAATATAAAAATACAAAAATAATCTTCCTCAACCTCAACCTTAGCGTAGTAACTTCTCACTAGCATTCCTATTCCCAGAGAGCGATATCAATACCCGTGGCTTACCCTAATTACTACACTACAACGATTAGGTTCCTTGCCTGGGGTGTTATAAAACTTGCTCGAAGAAAAGGAAGTTTCCTTGACCCCGAACGACGCGTGTGGCGTTATCAAGTTTTTGGCGCGTTTGCGGGGAATAGAATAGCTAGTTAGTAGTCCACCTCGTTTAGGTTTCCTTACTTGATTCCTATCAAGTAACTTTTTCTCATTTTAACTTCCTCGTAGTCTATCCCCTTCTTTGTGCCTTTGTTCGTAAAACTTTTCCATTGACTCTTCCGTTCACCATTATGGAGAAGCGAATCCGCCAAAACTTTCACCCAATCAACGAAATCCACTACATAATCTACCCTTTCCACTCCAAAATGAGATCTTGAGGTTCCAGCAACATCATGATGAATCCTTTCCTGAGGCTTGGACTCGAATTAAATATTTATTGCAAAAAGTCATTTATCATGGTATTGACTTACTGTTTCCACTGCAATTCTTTTACACTCGTATCGCCCACGAAACCCAAAGGAGGCTTGACTATGTAGCGGATGGGGATATTTGGGGATGTGGTGTTCGACATGCATGGGAAACCTTTGAGATTCACGCCCAATTTAGAAGTGGAACATGGGACCCAAAAAATGAATCTTTAGACCTATTTTCAATTTGGAAACTTCGGTCGGAAAGGTTGTTTAGGAAGGAGATGATTAGAGTTGAGGTACCAAGGTGCATGTCATGGTTAGGCGCTACCACAATACAAAATGAATACATAGGTGATCTTGATAAGATGGAGGATAGAATAGAAAATCCAACCCCATCGGATAACCCACAAGTCTTACCATCACTGAGGAACACACATCGCCTATAACTTACCGGAAGAAGTAGAAGAGACTATAGGAACCCCAATTAGAGAACCTTTGGACCAAACGCCATTAGAGAATGTAGGTTTAGATGCTTGTTATCATGACCTCTCTTAGTCCTAGGGAAGTTCCATATTTTGATGAACCGGAGCCTCACTTAAAAACCTTACCCAATTTTCCGTCTTTAGATGTGAATCTTGGAATTGAATTAGGCCCCAATCCACCCATCAAAATAGATAGTCCGGGTAGTTGCTTGATAAAGGTGGTAGATTCTAGGCCATGTAGAGTAGAAGCCGATATAGGAGTAACCCATGACCTTACACACTTATATCACCCATTCATGGTTGATAACAAGAAACACTATGGGTTTAAACCGGGTTTATTAGGTCAAGATGGATCCTTAACCATGAATCTTTTGAAGTTGGTAGAAAATGATCCATTCTTAGAGAGAGATTTGATTCTCTCGCTACACCAATAGACTTAGGTAAGGTTATAATGAATAGAGCACACTTCTTTGAGCATATAAATCACCCATCATCCTCTCCTCACGTAGCAAATTTCCACCCTAAGGGTGTGTATTGCTACTATCACCCTTACTTGAACTTAAGTGTAGGGAAAACTTCCCTTTATCATTAAATAAGGGTAGAGTCGGGCTCGTGACTCGAACAAAACAAGCGCTTCTTGGGAGGCAACCCATGTGTATTTGTTTTCATTTTCATTTATTAATCGTATATCTTTTATTGATTGTTTATTCTCATGTTTAAATTTGTAAAAAGCTTTATTTTGTCTTTAACCTCGTCTTAATTACATATAAAGGTATTTTACATAAGGGATAAGTGTAGGGAGGATTACACACGTTTTCAAAAAAGCGTAAACATGAGAATTTCAATTAATTAAAAGATATATATGTGTTTGTTCGAGTCAAATGCTTGTATCGAGTCATAATGGATGTTTTGCGGGAAATTTTCCATTTTAAAGATAAAATTTTCGAAATTTTTCCGAAAATCGTGAGACAGTTTACATCATGATAACTGGCGTCGAGATCGCAACTGACGGCGTCGGGAAGGAGCAAAACAATGATTACTTTTCTCGTTTTACGAGCTACTTATAATTTTTGGAATTTTATAGGTCTTAATTTTCCGAAAATTCAGTAAACATCCATTCCACAAGCATTATATCTTATTTAAGTCTGGAATTACATCTTGTTGTGATTTTTCTTTGTTCGGTTTGATGCGTTGGGTTGTTTGTTTTCTTCAAGTGTGCAGGTTTAATTTATCAAGAAGAAGTTACATAAGATTGAGGAGCCTTTCACGCAAAAACTCTTCTTGGAAAAGATTTAACCACCACTTTTTACGGATCCTACCGAGCTAATCAGGGGAGTATTAGTTTCTTTCGTTTTTAATTACCTTCTATTATCATAACTTTGATACTTCGGGAACATTGGGACAATGTTCGGTTTAAGTGTAGGAGGAAAATAAAGCGGGAACTTTGAAACTATGCTTATCCTTGACTATTTGCTTTGTCCAAGTGTATTTGTGTAATAAACCATGAGAAAATGTAGGTTAGGGTAATTTTAGCCAAATTTAAAATTGTTTCATGACGTATAAGAGTGGGCCATTAGTCTTAACAAAAGCGTCTCATGGATAGGAAGTTGCATGACTAGCACAAAAAAACCTTACCACCTAAATTCCACCCAAAATGTGAGGATCGCCCTTAGATTAGTAGGAATTAAAGCATTCATCTTTAATGCTTAGAGTGTGAACCGGTAGTATATTAGATTCTAGAACTTGTTTTGTGATGCATTCCGAGATCGCTAGTGAGACTACACTTGTGTAGTTAGGAATAACTAAATGATAAGAGGCATTAGGATAAACCCTTGTTTGATACACTGTAATATAATTACTTCTTCCATATCGGTTGAGTAATTCCCCACACCCTTTCTTGTTGTACTCATCTTTAGTACACGATACCCCTAGTTAACCCCTCGAGCCTATCCTTTTCGCGGTTCTCGTGATGTTTCGGTTTTCGGGATATCAATGAAGAGCATTGTTTACACCCTTTGAATATACACCCAAATCGCCTTAGCCTACCTTTATTGCACTCACTTTTAGTGCAATTTATGTTATCACCCAAAACCCTTAGTTCAATTATCGGTTGCTTGCATGAGTTGCTAAGTCGAGTCATATCCTTTGTATACTGATTTTGGGATGATTGGGATTCATGGGAAAAGTTAAAGTTTATGAAATATAGGGAAGAGAACGTTAAACTCAAATTCCTTTGTTTGCATAATAATGTACTCCAAGTGTTTTGATCTTTTCAATTCGGGTCAAATTAGTGTTAGAGTAATAAAAACTCAAGTGTAGGGATGTGTCTATAAATCCCTATCATTTTGATGTCTTAGTAGAGGATGGTAGAGTAAAAGTGTATGCAAAAAAAAAAAAAAAAAAAAAAAAAAAAAAAAAAAAAAAAAAAAAAAAAAAAAAAAAACCATGGGCTACCATCCTACATCTATCTTTTAAATTATGTTTGTTTATTTTCGTTGCCTAGAGTTTTAGAGTGTCGAGTCTTGGCTTAGGCGCCATTCTTCGTATACTTGCAACATAGAGATTTTTGACTATCCACCACTAAATAGCCTATCCCACCAAACCCTTCATTTCCTACCGTAAGCCTAACATTACAACCCTTTAAAAGACCTCTTTGATAGTCTTTCCTAGGTGCTTACGCCAAAGCGACGGAGGTTTGATCTATTCTCAAGCCTATGGTAATCTATGTACTAGGACCGGTTAATGAGTGTTTATCTTCCATTTCGATTTGTTATATTTCATATATACACCGAGAGAGATGTGAGTATCCAAACACCCCATGTGAGGTGCTAGTATGTAATTCCGTGCTTGTTATGACTTTTCTTGGGCTTATATGTGTTGTGGACCGTTTTGAATGAATGCTTCATGACCACAACTTATAAATTAATTGGCTAAAAGCACATTTGCTTGAGGACAAGCAAATACCAAGTGTAGGGATATTTGATAAGGTTTTAAAGGTACCTTTTTAAGGGGTCATTTAAGCCCTTATTCGATCACTACTGTATCCGTTATTGCTTAATATCGTTCCTTTTCACTTTTAGGTCTCTTGAAGGCAAAATCTTTGGAATGATGCTTATTTGGACGAAAAGGCGCGAATATCTGAAGAAAATGGCCAAAGTCGAATCGAGACACTCAAAGTCTTTGAAACATAAGGCGACGGCGTCACTTGCATATCTGCGACGCCGTCGGGAAGGAATTTTGCGACGGGTCGAGCGAGCGGTGCATGTTTTCAAGGACGACGTCGGGTTCTAAAGGAGTAGGCCGTCGTTACTCGGGCGGCCTAGATGCGCCCAAGGCGGCGTCGAGGCGAAGGGACGGCGTCACGGTCATAAGGTGACGCCGTCGCAAGGTTTACGTGGCCAAGGCGAAACCCTAATGGCGGCGACACGGCGCCACGAAACATAAGGTGGCCGTCGCGAGATGTAATCTTATATATAGAATCCGAATTTTTCGGTTTTGTGTGTAGTCTTTTGGAGTAAAACCTAAAACCGAACCAAGGCTTTCTTATGCGATATTTAGGGTTCTAAACCTGTTATACATCAAGATAAGTATTTACTTCATTAATTTAATTATGTCTTTGATTATTTGTGTGTATGCTTGCATGTTCTCCATGTCAAGCTAATTTATTTGTGTGTTTGCTTAGGGAATATGAAACTTAATTATTGAATATTGATTGGTTGATACTTATCTTAGTTGACTAATGATCTAGAGTCGCTAGATTATTCGTTGTGTACTTAATGCTTGACTTTTCTTTGTGAACTTTAGAATATAATTATCTAGGTAATTGTAGGATAAAGTATTCAAGGACAACCGTAGAGTAGGCGTCTATAAATCACTAGAGGATTTGTAAACAAGACCCTTTGGTAATTTCAAAGAGTTAGAAACAAGCACGCCCTATAGCCTTAGAATCACAACGCAACTAGAAATAAGGACGTGACAAATCAACCATCAATAGGAGATAATTAAGGAGTAGTAAAACCTAAGTAAACACATCTTTAAACTATCATACGAGTACACATCAATTAGACATAGACTATCACAACCTTAGCTTAGATAATTAGATAATAGTAGAGTAATCGGTAGCAATACCAACCCCCAAATCCAATACCGAGATTCGTACCTTTTCCATTTCTACAAAAATATAAAAATACAAAAATAATCTTCCTCAACCTCAACCTTAGCGTAGTAACTTCTCACTAGCATTCCTATTCCCCAGAGAGCGATATCAATACCCGTGGCTTACCCTAATTACTACACTACAACGATTAGGTTCACGCCTGGGTGTTATAAAACTGCTCGAAGAAAAGGAAGTTTCCTTGACCCCGAACGACGCGTGTAGCGTTATCAGACGGCATAGCCCAGGTGTGCGCAACTCAAGTGTGCACATGGGATGGACCATACTGCGCAGCCCAAATGCGACAGTGCGCACTTGACCCATGGCGCTGTCCTGTTTAGCCCATTAGACTATATCCGAATCTGTGACCTTGTAGGCGCGTTCGTGGTGACCATGTTCTATCCTGAGTAACACCCGTTCTTACATGACGGGGAGGAATGCACATATGGTAGGTTTCCCGCCACAGTGTGACAGTAAAGACCCCGTAAGAAGAACACGTAGTTCTATAGTTGGGGTAACAGTGACATTGCGATTGTGAGAGTCTCACAATGGTGAAAGTGGATCCGTATGTCGCATCACGGGTAGGCGTACCTTTTGTACCGAACGACGCAACATGGTGCGACGAAAGCGTGTACATGAGCGAAGTGCGCGCTATCGCGCGACAAAGAAGTGTGATGAAGACGTAGCCACGTAGCATAAGTCTTGCGCATTACATCCGTCTTTACAACCGAGCGGAGGATGTCTCCCATGCGGCAAGATGGTGCGAATATTTAAATCCGTCTTTGTAGGGCTTGCAATACCTCTTACATACGATATGCTTCAAATATGCTGCGTGGCGTCACGGAAACAATGGTATTATATACCTGGTAGCCCCCAAGTTTGATGGTGCTACTTGTGTAGGAGCATTAAACTTATTCATTCAACAAAAAACACTTAATGCAAATATTAAAAGTATATGCCACGAATCGAAACATATAAAAACTAATGAAGTGAAGCAATATATAGCATAGCATGTGAACTTAACACATAACAGTGGTGGCACGAATTACCCTATCGCGAGGTTTTACAAACTACGTAAATAATTAATTGTTTTTTTTTTTTTTTTTTTTTTTAATATATAAAAACCCGGATGGACGTATCGTGACCGCGACTAATAGATGCGAGATGGATATATCGTGACCGCATAGACTCGAGCGTTTGTGGATGATCGCAGATGAACATAACATGACCACGGCCTTTGTCCGATTGCACTCATGGCGATTGACTAGCATCGTGGTGTTTGCTCGTAGCTAATCGCAAAGATGTCCGAACGCACGCCTACGCGGGTAGATTTATCGTGATTGCGTTGTTCGATCGTACAAACAAGCGAACGGGCATACCAACCATAAAAAAAAGTATATCGCGAATTAATTCGTGGCTAAAAAGATAAAATAGGTCCGATCGTGCGAACTTTTCCTTTTATCTATCTTAGTAAAAGAATAGACTATTATACACATTCTTGTTATTTTCCAAATTGGGTACAGTGTAACAACTTGGATGGCCTTAATTAATTAATAAACAATATGTCTGGTTTAAGCTTGGACAATACTATACACGATTTATCATGTTTTAACATTTAGCCAAATCACATGGGTGAAACACGATTTGATAAGTCAAGTCTCTCGACACGAATGAGTGTATTCATAAATGATTCGATAAGCTATCGCTAACCTTAATGAGTGTATTCATACCGTAAGTCATTTGGTGACAATATATGGTGAGCATACGAGACAAAATATTTTGTTCGGGTCCCACGGATGGCGCCAACTTGTTGATACATAATATGGCGCGGGCTAGATTCTACGACTCTCCACGGGCGTTCGTCGTCTTCTCAAACCCTAAGTAGACTGTCAACAAAGAGAACCCGTTAGAGTGGACCCGAGGCCGTAGCCCGGGTCCACCTCCAACTCAAGTTAGTATCGATGTGATGTAGCCTACAAGAGTTAGGGTTAGTGTAACTGTCATGTTACATCCTCGAAGGAGATCCGACCATATATTTATAGGGCATGGATTAGGGTTTAGGCGTAGAGTGGGCCGTCGTCTGCCGGCCCTGACCCATTCTGGCCCGGTCCGGACTATCGTCCACGATCATTGATTCATAAGGTGAGCACAAGGATTGGTGAGGTGGAAAGGAGCATGTGACTTTGGTTTGTTTGCTTGTGAGGATGAGAGGGAGGGGAGAGGAGGGGAAATTGGCAGCATATTTGGCGCCAATGGTTGGTTTTGAGGTTCGGGTTTGAGATAAAATGGGTAACAAGGGTAGAAAAAGTTAGATTAAGGGTTTATGGGTGGTAGGTTCAAGTGTAAGGTAAAGGGTTCAAAATGTTCATTGAGGGGGGGTCAAGGGGTATAAAGAGTTTAGTAGTGGTATTTGTTGTGTTTATATTTTGTATTTTGTATTTTTTTTTATTAAAAGAAATTCGTTTTAAAAAAAAAGTTTTTAATAAGAAAAAATGGTTTTAACAAAGATGCTTTTAACAAAAATAATTGTTTTAAAAATAAAATTTGGTTTTAAAATAAAAATAATTGTTTTAACGAAAACGGTAAATTGGTAATTTTGGGTTTAGGGTTAGGTTTCGGGTTTGTTTTCCCACTCTCACTCCAACAACGTCCCGAGATCCAAAATGCGAAAATCCATTCTCGGCTCGCCCACAAAGCACGTTTTCCGTTCCAAGCTCATTTCGCCCGCTTTGCCTGTTTCGATCCTTTGTACCGAAACACATCAAAACATAGTCCAAGGATATTTGTAGCATAATTGAGTATATTTTCGTGTTTTAGACGTTTTTGTGGGTTTTCGGGCTTAAAATGATGAGTAAAGGCCACTCATCATCCCCCCACTATCAATTGCTAGTCCCTAGCAATCCGATCATATGAAGTAATGAAAGGATCAAGAATACCTCGTTTCGACTTTTTATTCACTACGAAATTTAAACTTGAAAGTAAATAAATAACATGTTTGATTTTCAAAACATGGCATCACGGAACAGGATTCACACAAAATGGGTGCCTCCGGGAATTGTAATCGTCATCCTCTTTTGATACTCTCAAACCAAGCTTAAACTTATTGTGCAAACATTTTTGTAAAATGCTAACACTACTTATATCAATAATCTATGTAAGTCAAGACTTAACTTTTACTCCGCAATTTATAAAATTTAAGTGAGTGTGCTCATTTTCAAAAGTTTGATCATTAAAATCGAAATTTGTTATGGTTGTTATCCACTTAACTAAAGTACTAACTCACGGAAAGCACGAAAGTCTAAGGATCGAAGGGCCTTTTCCATGTAGCGGCTTTCTTCTCGGCACATCCGAAAACATCGAGTTTAAGTGACCGGCTTTGACACCTTACGAGAGAATAGTACCGAATCGGTAGAATTCGATTCCAAAGATTTACGAGGCTACCGTTAAGTTAAAACTAAACCTAAATGGATCACAACCGACGATGTTTAGAAATTCAAGATTCAAAGGTGAGATCACTCCATGTAGCGACTTTCTTCTCGGTTTATCCTTTTAAGGAGGCTAGGTTTTCACCCTCGAGAATAGTATCGAGACTTTGGGATCTTTGAAATCAAGGATTTCAAATTACAAATCAAACTTTTAGACAACTTTGACGAATCCTAGTTCAACTTCGATTTAAATTTGAGAAAAACAAGTTTCGCACATTTATTCATAAGCAACATAGTACTTTTATTCACGCAACTCATATTTTTCATTTTCATTTTCAACTTTTCACTTTTTTTCACTTTTGACTTTAAACTTTAAACTTGCAATTCACTTTTGCATCATTCAAGCACTTTTCTTTGTAACACCCCAACCCGACAAGGGTCCGAATTACTAATAAAATTTTGCAAGCGGAAGTCTTATAAAATAAAATACCAAGTCATATAAACGAATGACTTACGAGGAAAAATAAAAAATCCAATATGTCAAAAATGAAATGAAATATCAAAACAATTGCTCTTCAAAATTGGTCCAAAATGATAAGGGAAACTAGGGTCGGTTCACTCAAATGCTCCTACTCTCAGCCCAACAAAGCCCAGCATCCTACTTGGTACCTGCCGCATGGAAAAGAAAATGCGGCTGAGCTTAAAAAGCCCAGTGAACAGATAATGATATGACAAAATAAAATCTAAACAAAATAACGATATGAAGGGAATCAAAGGAAACAAATATCAAGGTCATAGCAAATGAACAAAATGAGTCAATGAGGAACCTGCAGAACACAAACTTAACAGATAACCAAATAACATAATTCAAAGGAGACCAATGCAAAGCAGCGCATCGATGAACATATATAAGTACATATGAATAACCCAACATACAAATACCGAAACATAATTAAATAGGAATTGATGAACAATATCATAATCAAAACAAGTAACCAAAAAATGGACAAGCAAACCAACCAGTGGATCAACTAATCATAAATATAGCAAAACAACAAATCAGATAATCAGTTATATTAAAGCTAAGTGAATTCTATAAGCGGTAGAAGTAATCGAATAAAATGCGAGCATGGCAATCACACGGTCGATAATCAACAATTAATGACAAGCAAAATACCCGTGAGTATAAGCATGTCACCACAAGTATAGGTAGGAAATAATGAACGAACATCATAATCAAATGAAGTAACTGAACAAGAATATAGCATGGCAACTAAACAAATCAAATAGTCACATAATAGCATGGTAAGCGGATAATCAGATATTAGCATGAAAACAGATGAATCAAGTAACCACATACTAACATAGTAGACAAAGAAATCATGTAATCATATACCAGCATGGTAAACAAATGGATCAAATAATCATATAATAGCATAGTCAACACTTGAATCCAATAATCATATAATAGCTCGGTAAACGGATGAAGTGGTAATCTGAAGTATAAGCTTGGCAACCAACCGAAATAAAGTGAAATCATAGTAAATCAAATGAATCAAGTCCGAGTATAATAACCAAATGAATCAAGCATGAGTCCGATAGTCAAGCGAATCACATAAGAATCTTGGTGAATAAGTAGTCAATCGAATGGTGAATAGGCATAGTAAACGAATGAATCGAATATCAGATAGTCAAATAACCAAAATCAGAATGTTGCCACGAGCACCTAATACTAAAGGACATACTCCAATAGCCAAATCTAACAAATCACATATCATAACCCATATCTGCCAAATCATATCAAATCCGTCAAATCATAAGTGCACAAGGAGGGGAGACCTCTCAAGTACCAAATGGAGTAGCTAGCTCCCAAATGTGAGGGGGTGTATTGCACACACGCACCACATCACCAAAACTGATTTGAGTACCTAGGATGCATCCATACGCTCCATGCAAAACAAATCATATATACATATGCCAGTTCGAGACTGTACATACGTATTCATAATGGCCAAGTGATCACATATATCATATCATATCATAAAGGGAACGCCGGGGACTAATCACACCACCCCGAGAGTGTCATGCCATTGGTGCATCAATGACATGGTCATGATACCTCCATGACTAGTTAGCTCAGGCAACCGAACATAACGAATCATATCAAAGCATATCCATAATCATATCATATCCAAACCAATCATATGAGCGTAATCGAATCATATAATAGCAAACGAATATCACACGGATCTCATAACAAAGCGAATAGCGGATCGAATATCATAACGGATGAAATCATATCAAAGGAATCATAGCAAAGGGAATCATATCAAAGATAAGGAATCAAAGTCAAGGATCAAGAAGTCATGAGAATAAACCTTTAATGAGAAAGGGTAGAATATCTGTACCTCAAATCGCAAATGAAACTATATCGAAAAACACAAGGATCGGAAATTACTCCTTCTTCAGCGAATCTACACGAATTACGATTCGTATAATACTTATTAGCTCATTTAAGTCATAACGATTTATCGTATTAATATTTTTAGAGTTATAAGCGTATTCTCATTTTTAGTAATGGATGGAATTAAAATACTTTAGGTTAATAATCATTAATTAGTCAAACTTAAGGGTTACAAATGATAAATGGTAGACTTAAAGGTTTAATATGATAGTTATCCTATTTGAGGGCTTTATATGACAATTTATAAAGTTTAGGGTTTGCATGTGACACTTACCAAAGATTAAGGTTCGAAATGTAATAACTTAAATATATAAAATATACCCAAAATAGTTATGTACAGATTTTAAGATATGCTTCATATTTCATTCTTTTCATGTACATGTTTGATCAATAATCAAGCTCGCTCGCGGTTCAACTGACTAATATTTACGACCAATTAATCATACTTTACGACTAACACCCGACTCAACTATCCCGATATGCTTTCAAAATTCCAAACAACCCAACCATTTTTCCCGCGATCGCCCTCAAACTTACCCCCAAGACCATGCATGTACCCTTTGCCTCATTTAATACTAAAACCCATACAATGCATGCACATCCGATCCACACATATTACTGGTAAAAAAATAGCATACTATTAAAATAGTTTTAAGCTACATTCGAGACTGAGTTCCATTTTGGATACGAGTTTTTAAGTTTCTTTATTCAATGCATGATTTATGTAACTACTCTTATTACTTTACGTGAGGTTTTTATGCATGCATTTACATAGATGAGACATGCCTAACCCATTCACAATCCATGCGACACAACAATTTCATACGAGTCCCATCTCTTATATAGCTAACGACACAAAAACTAGGCCAATGAATACTCGATTTGCATTTATTCTTTTTAGTTCGATAACAATTAGATGAACATGATCATGGTCGAATATATGGAGGTCGAAACAGGTTCACAAAACATTCGTATGGGTCGAGCAAGAGTAGTCGAAACATATTCAAAACTGTTACAAATGGGTCGAATACAAGGGTCTTTCATTCGATATTTATGTGGCCAAGATTATCATTATAACGAAACATTTTTATGTCTTGTATGCGAAGGTCGAAAGGTAACAAAACAGTTTCCTATGGGTCGTGTAATGGCCATCTTCATTTGATATTTTACGTAAATACTTTTATACTCATATGTGACAATATTTATCATATCATTTTATGTAAGGGAGTATTTGATTAATCATGCCTGCATTGAGCTAGAACCTCACGATAGGCAAATCAAAGAAAACAAAAGAAGGATGAACTGAATGAGATTAGATGCCACAATACCATTGATGATCGAGTGGAATAAACCAGGAAAAAGATGAGATCGAGCCAAAAATAGCCACGCCTTTTCGACCAAGAAACTCACAACCAAAGCTTCCTTCGAACCAAGACCCACGCTCACAAACACCTTTCGAACCTTGTAGCCCACGATCGATCTTCCTTGTGCGTACTTTGGAGATCGAATGAAATCAGGAACCAAAATGTTTAGCCGAATGGAAAGGAGCAAATAATTATGTGCCGTCACTTTTGAGTTGGGTGCTAGGGTTTTATGTTTTACTTTGAATGTGTAGATGGTAGTTAATATTTGAGAATATATGGGATTAAATGGGAGGTAAGGCCATCCACTATGGTAAACCTTTCTAAAGGTCTATAGTTGTGTAATAGCATTAATTTATAAACCTTTTTATGTTGTAAACCTAATTCCACTATGTAAAAAACCTCTTAAAGCTTTATAAACATCTCATTTAACACAAGCATTAAATTATGAAAAGGTTCAATATCTTAGACCTATTCATGCCACATAAGTTTAAAATGGATGCTCACTATGGTTTATAAGATTTTAGACCTCTTCATCTTTTTATAAACCTTTTGATAAACCACCATAGTGGATGCCCTAAGGGAGGCGTTAGTTTAGGCCGAGAAAAGGGAAATCACAACAAAAAAATCTACTTTCCAATTTCAATTATGATGGGCCTTATACTCAAGTTGAATTGTGATGCATTTTTGGCCCATGCTAAATATACAAACGTGTGAGGTGTAATTGACATAGGCGTAGGTCGATTTTTGTACACATTATTTATTTGGTGATTGTAGCTTTTAGTTTCGCTAAGCTTCAAATCATATCTTAAGTTCAATTCCATTACAATGAGGATAATGTGGATTAAAGTTCGATAATTACGCGTAAGTTAGGTTAAAAGTATATTTAATGAGCTTGGCGTATGTTAAATATTTAATTGGAGGGGCAAAATAGTCTTTTCACAAGTTTTAGATTTTTAGGCTTTTACATTTACGATCTTTCATTTTGCAACATTATTCAGATTTTAAGAAAGTATGCTTTCTCGGAAATTTAAATAAAAAGTTGAACTCGGACTCTAAATCAATTTTGCTTAAAAACTTTTTATTGTAACAAGACTATTTGAATGTTCAAAAGTTTGACAACGAGCACGTATTTTAGTCCGTTTAGTGATCTTCTGGGAGAAAAAGCCATAGATTACTTATATAAGCTCTAAAGAGAACCAACTACTCCACGCTTAGCATTTTCATTTGCACAACGCGTAAAACCTTAGCCTAAATGTTAAGAGAGTAGCTAAATCAACACTCTAGCAGTCGGATTCCCTTGTTCTAGCCTAATCAAGACTAAACTACCATTAACACCAAGTATCAATGCATTATTTTTGCTGAAGCACTTCTTTAAATGTAAATACTTGACTTAAAAGGATAAAATTTTAAAATTTTTGGTCAAAGCGGGTGCTAGGGTACTAGAAGGTACATATGTGATCAAAATTAAGCTTAGAATCCCCCCACTTAGAATTGAATATTGCCTCAATATTCAAAGTACCACCGTGGCGAAACTATAGAATGGAAAAGGTAATACTACTAGCCAAGTGTGAAGCGAAATCTTTTTCACAAAAGGATTAATAAGATATCCTAGATAAACATTAGCAAAAGATCGGATATTGGGCGGTGGATTGAAAGCAAAGCATCAATCATCACGATCTACGTGAATCTGAAACAGAGAGCAAACACACAACAAGCAAACAACAATGGGAAATTTCCCCACTTAGTGTTAGAAAATAGAAAGAAGTCGAAACATGGGTTATTACCCATGAAGTGCTACTATTTTTGTTAACCGAGTCGCTAGCTTGACTCGACCCAATTCATTGGTTCATGGGGAGCAAGTGGAAGAAAATCTCCATCGAACTTTCATTCAAATGGTTTGGATAAACATTGAATGTGCTGAAAGTTCCACTCTGATGAGATATAACCGGCTCAAAAGAATGATAAATTTCGGGGTCGAAAATGGTATCTTCACTCCCGAAAGAGTTAAGACATGGAGAAGTAATGGGATAAGAATGTAGAGTGTCAATAACATGACAACGGGTGGGTCGGGTGGGCAAAAGATTAGATTGATGAACATTAACCGGATGTTCAGAAATCTTATCCACCACTCTAGAAGTCACAACATCCGTGTTGGACTTAAGAAATATCCGAGAGTGATCTCCTTTGAAAGGTAAGATACCGGGTTTGAACACTTTGTCCTCGGAGAGGAATGAAACACAAGTATCAACCGCAGTAAAATCCTCAAGGGTAGATGAGTCACTCATGGATAAAAGAGGATGTGGAGCATTTTGCTCAAAAAGCTCATCCTCGATTCTCGGAGGAAGAGGATCGATGTGAGCGAGTTCACCGGCGAACTCCTCATGAAGGTCTAAAGTTGAAGTGGGATTGCCACTACTCTTTTCATCAGAAGAAAGATCCTCGATCTCGGGTAAAGAGGGAGATGCAATGGGGTTTTCCATGTAAAGGTCACTATCCTTATTCTGAATGTCAACGTTTGGGTTATCTGAAACTAGGGTAAATTCAGAATCAAATTCAAACAGAGGATTAGTGAATGCCATAGTGAAAGGTTTCTCGGACACGACACAAATATCTTCATCATCCGTATCAAAATGAGTGTCAATTTCTCGATCTTCCGGCTCAAAATATCTCACTTCTTCTAAGCTGACGAGCTCATAAGGGACTTCCTCAACATACTTGTAATACCTGAAATTTCTAAAATTCATAAAAGACCAAAATACCCCTATAATCAAAAAGTATGAATAACTAATTTAAAGAGTACCAAATAAGCTATGTAAATTCAGAAAATTATTAAGAAATATCACACATGATCCAAATAAATATTAAAGACTTTGTAAAAGGTAATTTTTATAGTTTGCAATTTTATAAAATTCGTTTTGTATTTTATATAATTAGCCGTATATATTAAATATATTTTATAAAAGAATTTAATTGATAAAAGCCCAATATAAATTTATAAAATTAAGAGTCCATTTATTTTAAGTCCAATAAATTATAAAGCCCACAAGAAAAATAGTAAATCATGTATATATACATTATACGGTTTGTATTTTATCCCTAATAACCGATTAACCCTAAACCGACTCCCAAAACCCTACAAAATTCGACAATCAGTTCCCAAGGCTTAAGACCATTTTTCTTGGACGAGCTTGAAGGTAAAGAAGGTGATAAAAATATAGTTCGAGGCTCTAAGGTGCTGGATCGATCGTGTTTAGTTTTTAGGTCAGTTAGGGTTTCGGCGAGAGGAGCTTTTGGTTTCTTTTGTTCTAACGACCAAAGCTCATCAAGGGTATGTTCCTAATATTATTTTCAGTCCTATAAGTCATATAGAACACGTAAAAATTTGCCATGCATGTTAAATAAGTCGTATGGAATTATTTGGAATTAAAACCCTAAAAGCGTATGGAGATAGCGAACGAGTATATAATAAACTTTGGGACCATGATATTAATTTTCCAAGGACTCTTATATGATATAAGACCTGTATAAAATACATGTTTATGAATTCTAAGCTTGTGTGATTTGTTTGGGGTTTTATTATTAGATCACGTATGAAAAAGGAAAGGTTTTAAAAAGGGACGATTAGGGTTTATAAAAATTAGGGTTTGCTCGTTATGATTAAGGGTCATTAATACAGTAGTAATGATGAATTAATGATGGGTTATATCTAGGTTTAGGGCTTGTACTTGAATTATGCATTATTCGGTTCTACATAAAAAGTTTTGGGTTGGTTTTGTAAATTATGAAACTTAAAGGTTATTTTGTGAACAGTAAAATAATGGTACTAAACGATAAAAATAAGTATGGGGTTAAACGTGTAATTTTGGATATTTAGAGGCCATTGAATTGTATTTAACTTAAAGGGTATGTTTTGTAAATTCTAAAACCTTTGGGCTAAAAGTGTAAAATCGATAATAGAAGGTTAGATCATATAATTAAAGATGTTAAAGGTGCAACATGTAATTTTGGGTAATTATGGGTCAACGTGTGTAAATGAATTACGTAAGGACATCGTGAGTTAAGTTAATTTCGCTTGAGTTTTCATACGTTCTAGGTCAAAGTGGGAATCATTAAAAGGAGTAACATGTTAATTGAATGCGTAATAAATGATATTAAAAGTATGGAAACCCTAGAACATAAATAGGAAGTTGATTAGGGTTAAAAGCTAAGTGTGTAAATTCGTTATTTCATGTGAGAATGGTAAGTCTTGGAATCATGTATAACCATTGATTAGGAGTAAATGAGCTAGTACTAAGTGTGTCGGGAACATGCATGAGTTATAATGAATTAAAGTATTGCATGAATGGTCTCATTAAGGTTTGCATTCGAACAAGGTTACGTGTGAGTCTTGATTTATCATGTAATTTATAAAAGATTAAGTAAACTATTTTGAAAGAGAGTCTTAAAATCCGTTATTGACATTTGTAAACCCTATACTTTGAAAGATGATCATATAAGCTCTCAAATAAGATAATTATCATATTAAACCCTCAAGTTTGCTATTTATCATTTGTAACCCAGAAGTTTGGCTAATTAATGACTAATACTCTAAAATGTTGGAATTCGTCAAATCACTAAAAATGAGAATATTCGACAACTCTAAAAGTATTAATGAGATTAATCCGTTATACTAATAAGTATTAAATAAATCATAATCCGTGTAGATTCGTTGGAGGAGACGCGACGTTACATCTTCGTATTCGTTCATTCGTTTGCTTTTCCCTCATTTGCTTTAAGGTACAGATATTCTGACCTTTTCAGTAAAGGTTCCTCATGTTTTCCTTCTTTGTCATTTCTCTCATGCTTATTAGGATTTCCGATGCCATTGCTATGAACCCTTTTCTGAATGTTTGATCTGTTACTTATCTGAACTTATGTTCTAGTGAACTATGCAATATCTGATGTGAACTTATGTTAGGAAGATTTTGATATGCACAATCGTTGAACTTTGCTATGGTTGATTATGAACTTCTGATTATAAACTTCTGATTATGAATGTAAGATATGCCACTGTGATATGACTTCTGACTTCTGAATATCCGAATATGAACCTTATGATATGGACTATCTGATATGTTATCTGTGACCTTTGGGTTTTATTATGATCCGGTCGTTTATGACAATCTGTTTGACCTAAGTTAGTTTGACACCCGAGCCAAATATTTCACTAGTCATGGGGTTCCATGTCCGTATCGTTGATGCACCTCGATATGACTCTAGGGCGATAGAGTGATGTTACGCCACGTCTCGGATGGTGAAGCATATTTGTGAATATGTAGGAAGGGCGTATGGATGCATCCTAGATCATATCTCATTATCCGATATGTTTTACGGTGAATGATGTCGTGTGCATTACGCGTCTTCACAAAAAAGGAGCTAGCTACTCCATTGGTTACACGAGGTCTCCCTCATATTATATAAGGTATTCGAGGTCACCCTCCGAATACAATGGTTACTTATGATATGTTATGATCGATATGTTTCGGGCTCGTGGTAGTTGACTAAATCTTTATCTGTTACTTACGTGTTAAGTATTCAGTATGATTCGGTATTTTAGCGCTTATATTATGTATTCGATATGATATGTTAGAGAATGTGCTTATGACGTATTTGTTCAAGTGATTACTAGTTGCCATGCTAGGATACGATTAATATGTTTAAATATGATTCGCATCTCGCCATCTCGTTTGTCTGTTAACTTATTGTTATGTGAACTTTTGATCTGAGTGATGACTACGTTAGTGATAATCAATTGTTCTGAAAGTTTAGTAAGTATAATTGTTCCGTTAATCCGGTAAACTTTACTTATACGTTAGGGTATCTATCTGTTTATGATTTGGTCTGCCATGATTGTTTGCTTTTTCCGCTGCTACAATATTGAATTAAGCGTATTAAATGTTGATTAATTGATTTGTATGAATGCCATGTTTATTTTCTAGGACTGTTTTCCGTTAGTTTTGAGACTCTTCGTTTGGCTTATATGTAACTGTTATTCTTGGTATGTTAAGTGTTTGGTCGTTACGATGTGTTATGTGGTTGTTTGATTGTGATATTTGTGCGTCCCAGAATCCTAAAAGATCCTTCGTCATTATTTGATTTTATTTTTGTTATTCGTATTTATGTTTTGTTTAGCTTTTGTTTCGTATATATCATTCCTTTGGGCTTTGTAAGCTCAACAAGACTTTTCTTTTCCTCGGCGGTATTTAGCATTCAAGATGAGCTTATGGGATAGCCGATCCGGGTTTGAGAGTAGAGTCGAGAGCAAGACTTTACCATAGAGATCTTAGATTTATTTTGAATAATAAGTTATTTATACTATCTTTTGTAAGTTTTGTAAAGGCTTCCGCTTTTGTACATTAGTTAAAGTTCGATATGAAACCGTATTGTGATATCTTTACCCTTGTCGGGTCGGGGTGTTACAATTTATGGCATCGAGATGTGTTTTAGGACCCATAGAGCTTAGGCTATGACCCGTGAGAAGTGGGTAGACATTAGGTTTCAAATGCATTCGGATATCTTCGATTCCTTTTGATGGTCGCTCGATTTGACTTGATATCCTTTTGCCTTCACTAAATTGGCCCTCCTTTGTTCGCATCAAATTTTGTTATTTTGTTTTCGTCGTCCGTTTGTCGATCGTTAGATGGAGACTACCCGTGGAGCCGAAGAAGATGGTGCCGACCACTGCGTTCTTTGCATGATCCACTGTCTTGGAGAGGTTCGTGAAGCGAAGCCACACTCACCGTCGTCTTCTTTGGAGACATCGGGATCTTCTTGGAGGAAGTTGGACGAATCAACCAAAGACGCAACGACGAAGACATGATTCAACCGGTGGTGAGAAGATTCATATACTTCATATGACTTGGCGCGACGTATGTCACCGATTCGTTTGTCATGCGTTTCAAGATGGTTTGATATTCGATAAGTGATTCGATCCGTATTGCTTTTCTACGATTTGTTCGAACTCGGTGTGAATCGTGAAGTTTTATCGTTTAGCGTTCGGTATATCTCGACTTTTTCTTCACAGATAAATCGGTGATGAGTCATGAGAACCATTTTGTGCATTAGCGGCCTTCTTTCGTTGTGGTATGGTAAGTTGTTTTGATGTCGTATATCTTTGTATGTATGTGATCCGTCTCGCTATAGTATGTTACTTGCTATCTGTATGTTATCTGTATATGGTATGTTTGTTGTGATGTTAGTTATGTGTTTTGTCATGACCCGAGACCGAATATAGTGACAATAAGAACTTGTTATGTGATGCAAGTATTATGACGCCTGATCAACGTAATAATACCGAGATCATATAATCTGAACTTATCGAAGGTATACGACGTCTGGGAAATGCCTGTAGTTGATGTGTGAATGGACCTTGGATTGTATCTATTATTTGGTGCTTCTCATGTTCGTTTGAAATTGTACCTAATTGTGAGATTTTAAATCGATGTCTTTCGTATAAGTTTTGTACGTTTGGAATCCGAAGTTGTTATGATCTGTACGAACCTATAGATTGCTATGACCGCCTTAAGCTTGTATGTCTCCACGTAATTCTGCGACTAGTGAGGCCGATAGGATTTATTCCGTCTATGCGTATGATGTCCTCATCATTAGATATCTAGATAAGTTAAAATTTGTCGTTTGGTTTTCTGCGTCTCATCCGCTACCTGGCATTATCTTGATAAGTATATAATTATCTATTTTAAGTATTTGACTATCGATTTGATTTCTGAATAAGTTTGAGTTTGAATATTCCGATAAGAAATCCATTTGTTCCGAGATAAGATTAACGTTCGTTGTATTCCTAGAAGTCCTGAAATCCGATTCGTTTTCTGTTCTGTTCCGTCTTGCTCAATTTCGAGGACGAAATTTTCTTTTAGAGGGGAAGAATTGTAATACCTGAAATTTCTAAAATTCATAAAAGACCAAAATACCCCTATAATCAAAAAGTATGAATAACTAATTTAAAGAGTACCAAATAAGCTATGTAAATTCAGAAAATTATTAAGAAATATCACACATGATCCAAATAAATATTAAAGACTTTGTAAAAGGTAATTTTTATAGTTTGCAATTTTATAAAGTTCGTTTTGTATTTTATATAATTAGCCGTATATATTAAATATATTTTATAAAAGAATTTAATTGATAAAAGCCCAATATAAATTTATAAAATTAAGAGTCCATTTATTTTAAGTCCAATACATTATAAAGCCCACAAGAAAAATAGTAAATCATGTATATATACATTATACGGTTTGTATTTTATCCCTAATAACCGATTAACCCTAAACCGACTCCCAAAACCCTACAAATTTCGACAATCAGTTCCCAAGGCTTAAGACCATTTTTCTTGGACGAGCTTGAAGGTAAAGAAGGTGATAAAAATATAGTTCGAGGCTCTAAGGTGCTGGATCGATCGTGTTTAGTTTTTAGGTCAGTTAGGGTTTCGGCGAGAGGAGCTTTTGGTTTCTTTTGTTCTAACGACCAAAGCTCATCAAGGGTATGTTCCTAATATTATTTTCAGTCCTATAAGTCATATAGAACATGTAAAAATTTGCCATGCATGTTAAATAAGTCGTATGGAATTATTTGGAATTAAAACCCTAAAAGCGTATGGAGATAGCGAACGAATATATAATAAACTTTGGGACCATGATATTAATTTTCCAAGGACTCTTATATGATATACGACCTGTATAAAATACATGTTTATGAATACGAAGCTTGTGTGATTTGTTTGGGGTTTTATTATTAGATCGCGTATGAAAAAGGAAAGGTTTTAAAAAGGGACGATTAGGGTTTATAAAAATTAGGGTTTGCTCGTTATGATTAAGGGTCATTAATACAGTAGTAATGATGAATTAATGATGGGTTATATCTAGGTTTAGGGCTTGTACTTGAATTATGCATTATTCGGTTCTACATAAAAAGTTTTGAGTTGGTTTTGTAAATTATGAAACTTAAAGGTTATTTTTGTGAACAGTAAAATAATGGTACTAAACGTATAAAAATAAGTATGTGGGTTAAACGTGTAATTTTGGATATTTAGAGGGCCATTCGAATTGTATTTAACTTAAAGGGTATGTTTTGTAAATTCTAAAACCTTTGGGCTAAAAGTGTAAAATCTGATAATAGAAGGTTAGATCGTATAATTAAAGATGTTAAAGGTGCAACATGTAATTTTGGGTAATTATGGGTCAACGTGTGTAAATGAATTACGTAAGGACATGCATGAGTTAAGTTAATTTCCGTTTGAGTTTTCATACGTTCTAGGTCAAAGTGGGAATCATTAAAAGGAGTAACATGTTAATTGAATGCATAATAAATGATATTAAAAGTATGGAAACCCTAGAACATAAATAGGAAGTTGATTAGGGTTAAAAGCTAAGTGTGTAAATTCGTTATTTCATGTGAGAATGGTAAGTCTTGGAATCATGTATAACCATTGATTAGGAGTAAATGAGCTAGTACTAAGTGTGTCGGGAACATGCGTGAGTTATAATGAATTAAAGTATTGCATGAATGGTCTCATTAAGGTTTGCATTCGAACAAGGTTACGTGTGAGTCTTGATTTATCATGTAATTTATAAAAGATTAAGTAAACTATTTTGAAAGAGAGTCTTAAAATCCGTTATTGACATTTGTAAACCCTATACTTTGAAAGATGATCATATAAGCTCTCAAATAAGATAATTATCATATTAAACCCTTAAGTTTACTATTTATCATTTGTAACCCATAAGTTTGGCTAATTAATGACTAATACTCTAAAATGTTGGAATTCCGTCCGTCACTAAAAATGAGAATATTCTGACAACTCTAAAAGTATTAATGAGATTAATCCGTTATACTAATAAGTATTAAATAAATCATAATCCGTGTAGATTCGTTGGAGGAGACGCGACGTTACATCTTCGTATTCGTTCATTCGTTTGCTTTTCCCTCATTTGCTTTAAGGTACAGATATTCTGACCTTTTCAGTAAAGGTTCCTCATGTTTTCCTTCTTTGTCATTTCTCTCATGCTTATTAGGATTTCCGATGCCATTGCTATGAACCCTTTTCTGAATGTTTGATCTATTACTTATCTGAACTTATGTTCTAGTGAACTATGCAATATCTGATGTGAACTTATGTTAGGAAGATTTTGATATGCACAATCGTTGAACTTTGCTATGGTTGATTATGAACTTCTGATTATAAACTTCTGCTTATGAATGTAAGATATGCCACTGTGATATGACTTCTGAATATCTGAATATGAACCTTATGATATGGACTATCTGATATGTTATCTGTGACCTTTGGGTTTTATTATGATCTGTGTCGTTTATGACAATCTGTTTGACCTAAGTTAGTTTGACACCCGAGCCAAATATTTCACTAGTCATGGGGGTTCCATGTCCGTGTCGATGATGCACCTCGATATGACTCTAGGGCGAGAGTGATGTTCGCCACGTCTCGGATGGTGAAGCATATTTGTGAATATGTAGGAAGGGCGTATGGATGCATCCTAGATCATTATCATTATCGATATGTTTTCGGTGAATGATGTCGGTGTGCAATCGCGTCTTCACAAAATTCGGGAGCTAGCTACTCCATTGGTTACCCGAGGTCTCCCTCATATTATATAAGGTATTCGAGGTCACCCTCCGAATACAATGGTTACTATGATATGTTATGATCGATATGTTTACGGGCTCGTGGTAGTTGACTAAATCTTTATCATTATACGTGTTAAGTATTCGTATGATTCGGTATTTGAGCGTTTATATTATGTATTCGATATGATATGTTAGAGAATGTGCTTATGACGTATTTGTTCAAGTGATTACTAGTTGCCATGCTAGGATACGATTAATATGTTTAAATATGATTCGCATGTCGCCATCTGTTTGTCGTTAACTTATTGTTATGTGAACTTCGATCCGAGTGATGACTCGTTAGTGATAATCAATTGTTCGAAAGTTTAGTAAGTATAATTGTTCCGTTAATCTGGTAAACTTTACTTATACGTTAGGGTATCTATCTGTTTATGATTTGGTCTTCCATGATTGTTTGCTTTTTCCGCTGCTACAATATTGAATTAAGCGTATTAAATGTTTGATTAATTGATTTGTATGAATGCCATGTTTATTTTCTAGGACTGTTTTCCGTTAGTTTTGAGACTCTTCGTTTGGCTTATATGTAATCTGTTATTCTTGGTATGTTAAGTGTTTGGTCGTTCTGATGTGTTATGTGGTTGTTTGGATTTCTGTATATTTGTGCGTCCGCAGAATCCTAAAAGATCCTTCGTCATTATTTGATTTTATTTTTGTTATTCGTATTTATGTTTTGTTTAGCTTTTGTTTCGTTATATCATTCCTTTGGGCTTTGTAAGCTCACCGCACTTTTCTTTTCTGCGGCGGTGTATTTAGCATTCAAGATGAGCTTATGGGATAGCTGATCTGGGTTTGAGAGTAGAGCTGAGAGCAAGACTTTACCATAGAGATCTTAAATTTATTTTGAATAATAAGTTATTTATACTATCTTTTGTAAGTTTTTGTAAAGGCTTCCGCTTTTGTACATTAGTTAAAGTTCTGATATGAAACCGTATTGTGATATCTTTACCCTTGTCGGGTCGGGGTGTTACAATACTCGATGTCTCCACACGATAAAGAATCATCAAACGACGCATAATCATTTTCAGACTCGGAGATCATCTCAACAGAATCTTTTGGGGTAGGAGGAGAAGAATCATCATCAATAGGCTCATCACACATCATATCAGAGATACCCTCGAACTCACTTAGGGTTGGGACAAGGTTCTCAGCACAAGACGATTCCGTTTCCAGAATAGTGCTAAGATGCTCATCCCCCATACTCAGAGAGTTAACGGGCTCTTCAGGTGTGGCTTCAGCTGACAAACTTTCATCATCACCGTCACTATCATCATCATCAATGTAAGTCGCGAGCCATCGGGCATGTCTTTCAAGTGCTCGTTCTTGATTCGTATTTCTTCAATACATTTCTCAATCTAAGTCGCTTTCGTTTTCTTCTTCAAGTAATTTTAGCATAGATCTTTCGTTGCGAGATGCTTGATCTTGATAAGTTCTTCTAGAATACTTTTCAAGCGAGGATGTTGATCAATGACGGGATATTGTTCAATGACGGGATATTGTGGGGGTTGGAAATTGTCAAAACAAGGAGTGTTATAGCAAGGATCAGGCCCATAGTTTTGATTCCATGATTGACATTGATAATCATAATGAGGACCCCCACAATTAGCACAATAAAGATATTGAGGAGAGAAATTTTGAAACGATGTATCATTGAAATCTTGATAGCACGGTTGTGGTTCGAATGAATTCTGTGGAGGGTAGCTGAAATTGTTTTGAGGAAAATTGAAGGAATTTGGATTAGAATCATAAGCGAATGAATTCTAGGCACAAATCGAACAAAATCCATCAGTAAGATAGTTTCCACACCACTCGCACATACATTTGTAACAACGAAAACCTTTTGGTAAGACATCTCCACAACCGTAGCAAAATCTTGATAGAACAAAGATATATCGGGTTCGGGAGTAGGAATCGAGGGTTCATCAATATCACACATGGTATTTGTAGCGGTATTTCCCGAAGTTAACTTTTGACAAAGTTCATTAAGGTAGTTATCAATCATGTTCATTCCGGCCCTAAGGAAATCTTCAGAAAAACGTCTTGAAGATTCTGGAGGTGGGACACGTGGTGTGCTCTTAGAGCTAGAAATTTCCACCACTTCGTAATGGTCTCCGGTTCTTGAACCGGCTTGTCAACACTAAAACATATCTCGGGTTGTGGTGGTTGGTCGGAAAACTTGGAGAATTATCAAGAGAGTTTTTATCGTATAATTCGCACCAATAGCAATATTTACTTGCACCAACCCTTCCACACCGCTTACATAAACAATCGTGATTCTGACAATAAAGCTGATCCTCTTCTATACGGCCTTTACAATGAAAACAACGACGATAATCGATCGTCGCCATGAGAATTAAACTTATAGAGGGTTAAGAAATAGAATTAAGCGATCGAGAGGATGACGGAGAATAGAATTAAACGATAAAAGAGGGTAAGAGAAATAGAATTAAATGGATAAGAGGAATGAGAGGAATATTTTTGGGGTTTTTTATAAATAGAAAACATAAAAGGAAAATAAATTTTTAAAAATAAATTTTTTGGTTTTAGGGTTTTGGAAAGCGAATAACTTCACGAGGAAGGTTCTTCAAGTCACTAATCGTCAAACCGTACGATATTGTCGCAACACAACCTCCCGGCGGTGGCGCCAAATTTGATAACGTCCTTTTAGGGGTCAATTATATCAAATAGTATAGTAAATATCAAAATAACACGTGAAACGCGAGAATCGACAAATCAACCTTTAGGAAAAAGGTTAACGTGCCAAAGCTCACGAAGGTGATATAAGTGATACCGGTTAAGTGATTACCCGGTCGTGTCCCAACGAGGTGAATGGACGGTTACGTTTTGGTTTGTTATTAGAATGCTTGAATTGTTCGGGATTTTTCGTTTTGATTACGTTTTCTACAAATTAAGTAACAGGGAAAGTAATTAAGGCGGGTGGAACAAAGTAAATAATAAATTAACTACTAAATAGCATAAGAAACAATAAAACTAAGTTAAATTAAGTCCTAGGGTGCTAAAACTAAAAAGCGTGGCTTAGGGCTAATCTCGAGCTTCAAAAGTCAAAATTATGCTATTTAAGGCCCACGGTGCAAAAGTAATTTTCCTACATTCTAAATGACTAAATATAATTTTAGGAAAAATCCGGATATTTTTCGACTTTTAAATTATTTATTATGAATTAAAAACTATTTTAATCCAATTTAATTATAAAAATACTAAAATATTTTATAAAAATCGAGAAAATCACTAAAAGTACTTTGAATATTACTGGATCTAAGAAAAATATAAAAACTACCTACTGCTTTTTGAAATCGGCACTTAAAAAGCAAAATAATCTAATAAGCTTAAAACTGTTATTGTATTTAAAAGACTAGTGTTGCATGAATTTAATTGAAAAAGACCCTAGGGCAGTTGGTGATTGATGTGTGGTGTTGTGTATGCTTAGGGCAGGAGGTCTTGGGTTCGAATCCCACCTCCTGCCTTTTTTTCTCACTTGAGACTGTAAAAAAAACTTGATATCATTAATAAAACTCAAACTTAATTCAAAAACACTTGAGCAAACATTTTGGAACTACCATAAGGCAATTTAAGGACATGGGAAAATTAATAAGTTGCAATGGATTTAAAGACGTAAATTTAAATTGGATTGAAAATCAAAAGTATCTGTAAATTTAAATGACAATGAAAAGTAAAATGGTACTAGAATAAAAATTTCTAGACAAGTTTTACAAATGCACTAATTCTCTATTTATACTAAAACTAAAAAAATATTTTGTCCTTTTCCTGTTGTTTGCTTCTGTGATGTGTTTCTTTAGTTAGAGAAATGTGAGAATTTCAATGCTTGTGCTTTTTCCCAACACATCACGACCATTGATTTTACCTTAGTCCCCAATCTTGCAATCTTAGTCATTGATTCATAAGGTGAGCACAAGGATTGGTGAGGTGGAAAGGGAGCATGTGACTTTGGTTTGTTTGCTTGTGAGGATGAGAGGGACAGGGAGAGAGGAGGGGGAAAGTGACTGCCATATTTGGCGCCAATGGTTGGTTTTTGAGGTTCTGGGTTTGAGGTAAAATGGGTAACAAGGGTAGAACAGGCTATGGGGTTAAGGGTTTATGGGTGGTAGGTTCAAGTGTAAGGTAAAGGGTTCAAAATGTTCATTGAGGGGGAGGTCGAGGGTATAAAGGGTTTAGTAGTGGTATTTGTTGTGTTTATATTTTGTATTTTGTATTTATTTTATTTTTTTTATTAAAAGAAATTGTTTTTTTTTTAAAAGTTTTTAATAAGAAAAAATGGTTTTTAATAACAGATGCTTTTAACAAAAATAATTGTTTTAAAAATAAAAATTGGTTTTAAAATAAAAATAATTGTTTTTAACGAAAAACGGGTAAATTGGTAATTTTGGGTTTAGGGTTAGGTTTCGGTTTGTTTTCCCTCTCACTCCAACAACGTCCGGGATCCAAAATGCGAGAAAATCCATTCCGGCTCGTCCCAAAGCACGTTTTCGTTCCAAGCTCATTTATGTTCGCTTTTGCCTGTTTTCGATCCTTTGTACACGAAACACATAAAACACGGTCAAGGATATTTGTAGCATAATTGGGTATATTTTCGTGTTTTAGGCGTTTTTGTGGGTTTTCGCTTAAAATGATGAGTAAAAGGCCACTCATCAAGCAACAACTTCAATTTCATGATGTACATGATGAGTCTTCGCCTTATCATCTAATTCACTTGGCATCTCTACTGTATCCAAAGTTAGTTTCTCTAAGATGTTGGCTAAGGTTTCATTAAACTCTGCCACTGCCTCTTCTTCACATACATTTTCCTGGCTAAGCATATAGGTCATTTTCTTAGTCACATATTGTAATTCAAAGTCAATCTCAAACAAGAGCTTTCTGAAGTTGTACTTTCAAAAATCATCCTTGCCCTTTTTTCATTCTTGCCCTCATCAAACCATGGTGGGAACTCATCATTAGAATCGGATAAACAAACTATACTTTTTGAATCTTGGGTTTCGTTTGACCATTTGGGTTTTCGTGTCGACCATTTAGGTTTTCATGTCGACCATTTGGATTTTTGTGCGACCATTTGTCGATGAAAACAGATTGTAACTATTGAGACCAACAATAACATGAAAGGTGCTATTGGGAATTCGTGTAGTCATGTGGGTAGTTATATAAGTAAAAATGGAAGGTGCTTTTGGCAGGGACTAATATGGAATGTGAAGTTGGTGTACTTATATGAGCAAAAATAAGATAATTCAGGGACTAAACTCGTAGTTGGTGCTCTTGGCTGTTTTGGCGGGAAAAATGGATACCCAGGATAAAATTGCCATTTTTGAACGATTAAATTACATGAATAGTCCATGTGATTGAAATACATTTGCACCAGTAGTCCCTGTGATAGTCCATTTTGGGTTTAGGGTTTGGGGCACTCACCACCACCAATCTAAAACAAAATTGAAATTGGTTGTTGCTGCCACCAAATAAACAAGAAAATGAATTCACCCCAGTTTCAACTCAAAACCTAATGTTGAAAATTCACTAAATATCTAGTTATGATAATACCAGTCCTGCAGTATTATTTAAGCAATGACTCCATAAAATAGTGGATATTGGGAAGATAGGGAGGAGTCTATAATCTCGACACGAGAATATATCGGAAATTTGTTGAGGATGTGGGTGAGGATGAGGATTTTACATATGGGCCTTGGTTAGTGCGGTTGAGTTTGTGAATGCTAAAGGGAGATCGTGAGTGATTGTTTTGACTATATCAATAAATTTTGCAACAAAGGAAACTTGACAAGGTTGTTGCGATAATCAAGTCTCTTACACGAATGCAATGGGTGAGCTACAAGTAACACTCAAAGATCCTTGGTACAATTTCTAGTGCAATTCATCACAAAGTCCTTCGGATGGGGTTTATGAAAAGGCTATTCTTGTAGGAGCTATTTTGATCCTTAATAATGCTTTGGTTTTTCCTTAAATCATTAGCCTATTATCTTAACATTACATTGAGAAAATTGGTTAAGGTTTTCTACAAGGATCGTTTCTTGGAAATGGCGTGGTGTAGATGGTAGCGGAATGGTAGACCAAGAAAATAAAGTGAACAAGAGTGGGAGGAAACATTATAAGAAGAACCATGGGCGATCGGGGTGGGAGGATAGATTAAGGTAAGACCAAGAAGCATTAATCTTGTAAGATATTAGTTTTCACATACACATCAAACCATAACAACAAGGTGGCGAATAAGTGGAATTCTAGAGAGAAAGTTAGAGGTTTAGGGAACTTTAGTGAGAGAAAGAAAATTCTTATTATGAGCTCCAACTCTCTACCTTGGAAGGTAGAGAGTATTTATAGTCTTACAATAAAGCGCCACACAGCGGGTGTGGATCGGGCATCTGATGGGTAAAGACCGTCCAGTCCTCCACGGTGTTACTTAACTAAATACTACTTAACTTAAAATAACTATGACTACGAGCTTTCTAACGATTACATATACTTGAGGTGACCGACTCTTTAATACACGGAATTTCTAATTCCTAACAATCTCCCCAAGGAGGTCACCTCAATCATGTACTAAAATTACATTGAATACAAATAGATATTACATTAACAATTGTTCTTGCATTCTTGATGTAGTACTTTGCTTTGAAGCTCGTAGTCATTGATTCTTCTCATTGCATGTTTGGTTACTCCAAGTGGAGGTCTTTTCTTGATCCACGTGATAATAAATTTGAGCCGACTTTTGAGATCATCGGCTATCAAAAATCTACGAGACATCCATTGTGGTGTTGGTATTATGTGATGTTGTGACTTTAGGACCGACATGCTCACATTACGGATCATGATATCTTCTCATCGAGTAGCGGAAGCTTTAGTTGATTCATGATATTGGCGGCGTAGCGAAGCATGGGGTGAAAATATCGAGTCATTGATGCACTAATCATGATTTCTTTTGAGATGAATGTGTTAAGTGAGCATGCGGCTATGGATTGACCGCTTCATTACGATCGGTGCAAGCGTCGGGTGTACTGCATACAACGATTAGCAATAAATCGCGCGAAAGTGTCTTTGATCACTTCGTTGAATTGAGTACACGCCCACGGTTCCCGTTGATCGATACAAATCTTGCACTGTGATCGGTATAATTCGAAGAATTTCCTTGACGGGGTTTCGCGGTTGCTCTAGTTGTTCTCAAACCGGAACATCTCAAAGAAGACAACACGGAGTGAGTGAACCGGTAATTTAAGTCCAGCGATTGATGAAAAGAGATTTGAAAAACAATCGTGTATTGCTCAATAGAAATTGTTTTGCAATACAACGAAGGTTTTATTGAAAATCAATTATCAATCATAAAACACCTTTTGATTTGAAAAATGAGTACGGTCGATGTGCTAAAGAAAAGAGTTGTTAAGCACAAAGACCGGTTTTCAAAGGTATCCGTCAATCCATAACTGAACGAGATTGATTCAAAGATTGAATCGCCCCATTGTTTACATTCGGTTGTCACATGGTTGATCTATATAATAGATCTCACATGCCACCTACCGAGGAGCTTGTTTGATGTTGGCTCGAAGGCTTTCCATCTTCATTGTGAATATGTTAACACATCACTCGGATGTTACGGCAATACCACAAGGATAATCGTGGGACTCAAGATATAATCTCTCTTTCCACATTGTGTGAAGCAGAGTCTTCATTGAAAGTGTCCTAATGAGATTTATTGATGATCTCGTGGCTCTAGACTCAATTTGTGCATATTTGGATCTGTCTTGGGAGACTAGGGAGAGGTCTCCTTCTTCAATATCAACAATCTCTAGAGAAAGTCGATAGATAATGTCGGTTCCCGTGAGAATGAAACAAGTCCTTTTAAGAGGAACTTGAGTGGTTTGGAAAGTTGAAGTGCGGTCGTCCTTTGGGTCCATGACGTCTTGTCTTCAATACCGATGTTACCATCGGTAGCATATGAATTGAACCGGTTTACGCCTAAGGTTGAATAAATGGAGGCTATTTGTTTTCACCTTTTCTCATTCAATTCTTTTAATTCTTCAACCCCTTGAGTGCTTACCGAGACTTCATTGCAAGAACCTTGTTGGGTTTGTTCGATTACTTGCTCTGTCTCGATCCGCACTCTTCCCATATCTCACTTTTCTCCTTTTATCATCATACCTAAGGACTTCTACACTAACTAGTGGATTGTCCTGGTAGATCCCTCCGGTTACGGCGGATCATGGGAACCAATACCTAACCTTATCATCCTTATATCACCGTACATAAAGTAAAGTTGGTCGGTCTATTTGGTATTGTTCATACGCCATTGGAACCAATTGAAAACCATTTGAAAATCAATCCGGATACTTGTGATATATTATCAAAACATTTTGTACTGAATTGTTTTGATATTTTTAGAATAAGTGCTCCCCTCAACATGTGCATCAAATGTTTGAAATCGTTTTGCACACGGAGGCAAGAGGAAGAAATTACTTCTTTGATTACCATTTTCTAAAGATATCACCATCACTTCCTTGATCAAATCAAGTAGATAAAGCATTTCGGGAAGGATGAGGTTTCCATAAATTTGCTCCCCTCAATATGTGCCTCGAGGTTTGAAAAGAGTTTTGCACATACTAGAGGAACTGCTGATGAGATAAATGATCACGTTTCAAATCATAGGTTTAAGATAGATGCTCCCCTCAACATGTGCAATTTGAAAAATTGAAATCGTTTGTCACATGTGGGAAGGACAACATGTACATCCTTATAAAACCATTTACCGAATTATCAGTTTAAATTCAATTTAAATCACACATTCTCCCCCGATCACAATTATCAAATCATTTGAGATTTGTGATCTCTTATAGATTTAAATTGATTTTGAAAGCTTTTAAGGAGAATTGTGACTTGATTATGAAAGCGTTTTAACTGATAAGGATCGGATTTTAAGACTTAAAAACTCCATTGGTAAAACATGCATGAATATCTTTTGAAAACAATTTAATGCCAAATAACTTTTTAATTTAATTGAAATCATTCTCCCCCTCAATCAATGACATAGGTTGTTGATTGAGAGATAGAGATTTTGACAAATAAGTCCTGATGATTATCAAAAATAGAGACCGAGTTATTTTTCAAAGCGATTAGTTTCAATGTGAGATAAATGTTTATAGAATCGAGCATGGAATTTGAAAATATGGTAAAGCATGGCTCTGTTCTTTCTTTGAAAAGCGGGTTCTTGCTGAAATGACAATAAACCATTTTTCTCTTTCTCCCAAAAATATTTTTTTTTTTTTTTTTTTTTTTTTTTTTTTTTTTTTAAATTCGAACAACATCTAAAGTCCGTGTCATTCTTTGAATGACAACATCAAAACCGTAGATATTATCGAATCGAGAGAAACAAGACAAATTGACAATATTTTTGAAGATTTTTGAAATTTTCAAATTTTATGGATTTTGAAAGTTTTATAATTTTGTATTTTGATTTTCGAATAGATATATACAAGAGATAGATGAAGATAGACCTTTACTCCTCGTCTTCCTCACGAAGGCGTTTGAGTGTTACGGTTGAAGGCTTTTCAAGCCAAGGCGTGGAAGAATAAACTCAAAGCGTTCTCTTGGAAGAGCTTTGGTGAAGATGTACGCTAGCGATATTCGAGACCTCACAAAATAGAGTTCCACCACACCTTTTCCACTTGTTCACGATGAAATGATGTCGAATGTCGATATGCTTTGCTCTTGAGTGTTGAACATTGTTGCATGAGAGAGCAATAGCACTTTATTATCACGATGCGAGAGGGATTTTGTTGAATTCAAAGCCATAGTCGGATAATTGAGATCTCATCCATAAGATTTGAGCACAACAGGATGACATGGCTATGTATTCGACCTCTGTAGAGAAATAGAAGTACTCATTTGCTTCTTTGAAGACCGACTCACAAGCTTATCACCCGAGCCGAGCACCTCGGATGTACTTGACGAGTATCTTGACACCTGCATGATCGGCATCTGCATAGGTCATTAGTGACATACGGTGTCCTTGGTGCAAAGACCCATATTGATGGTTCCTTGGAATACCGAAGACCCTTTTAACCGCTTCAAGGTGCTTTTAGTAGGCTTAGCACGGTATCTAGCACACATGCAAACAATGAACAAGATGTGCGGTCTACTAGCGGTGAGGTACATCGAGGATCCAATCATACTACGATATTTCGTTTGGTCAATCATGATCCACAGTGGTCCTCATCTAGTTTGGTTCGATCAATCATGGGGGTGTCAATAGGGTCACTTGAATCAAATCCAAATTTCTTTAAGATCTCGGTTGCATATTTAGATTGATTTATGAAAATGCCTCGGGACTTTGTGAAATTTGTAATCCCAGAAAAATGACATTTGTCCCATCATTGACATTTGAAATTTTGAACTCATTTCATTAGAAAACGATCACATTCCATTGGGTGCATCGAGGCAAAAATAATATCATCAACATAAATTTGAACATGAATTAAATGTTTGCACGACTTCACGGTGAACAATGTAGGATCAATGCTCCTTTGCTAAATCCGGTAGATAGAAGAAACTTTGTGATGTATCATACCATGCCCTTGGAGCTTGCTTTAAACCGTAAAGGGCCTTCTTCAAGCGATAAGCGTGAGTAGGATGCTCTTGATTTACAAATCCTTGGGTTGGGCGGCGTGAGCGACTTCTTTAAGGTCTCCGTTCGAAATGCCGTCTTCACATCCATCGATAGACTATCATGTTCTTACTAGCGACATTAGCCAAAAGATTACGATTGCCTCGATTCGAGCAAGCTGGAGCAAAAGATTCTTCAAAGTCAATACCCTCCTCTTGGCGGTATCCTTTAGCAACTAATCGAGCCTTGTTCTTGACACATCACCATGCTCATCAAGTTTCACTTTGAAGATCCATTTAAGAGCAATAATCATAGCACGATCTGGGCGGTACTAACTCCCATACATCAAGTCGATCAAACTCATGAATTTCATCTTGCATGGCATTGAACCAACTATCTTCATTCATGGCGGTTTTAACATCTTTTGGTTCGATCTTAGATAGTACGGAGTTGAAGAAGCACCATAAGGCATCGGTTGCAAGTTGTTTCCGTGTTGATACGGGGACGAGAGGATTTCCAATGATGTTGTCTAGTGGGTGATCGTGAGTCCATTTTCTAAGGTGTTCATGTGGTAGTGGTTGAGGCTGAAGTAGCGAGTCGATGTCTCTGAAGAAGATGGTTACGATGATGATTCGGGAGCAAATATGTTTTCAAATGGAGCATCTTGAGGAGTACCAAAGGATTAACTTCATCATTGATGCGAAGCAGTTCCATGATGTACATTTGAAGAATGATGATTTGTTGATGAGACGGAAGGATCGTGATGGCGCTTCTTGACTTAAAGATATTGAGGCGAGGATTGACTTCATTCACGGGAATATGAGCGACCTCATTGTAGGGATCAACACCTCATTAGTACATGGATCATAAAGTTCATCAAACATAGGATCAAACAATTTCTTTAAATCATCTTGGATGGAGGTACATATGGAGTTTCTTGAGAGGAGTTTGGAACAAGGGATGAACCAATGGGATTGTTTTGAAGTGCGGGTCTGGCTGGAGTGTCCAGGAGCCATTTGACCGTCGACTCATCAAGCGTAGCGTGAATTGTTTCCATGATATTTCGGGTTCTTTTGTTGTAGATTCGGTATCCCTTTTGTTTGGTGCATATCCTACAAATACTCCAATGTCGACTTTAGCCCTAAGTTTGCCTAAGTCTTGTCCTTCATTAGTTGGATAACACAATGCTCCAAACACACGAAGGAAAGAGATTAGGTTTTGTTGTGGACAAGTTCATATGGTGTCTTTCCATGAGCAGTGTGAATCGAGGAGCGATTTTGTGTGTAGCATGCGGTGGAAATAGCTTGACCCGGAGAAACATTGGAACCTTTGAGTAAATCGGCATTGTTCTAGCGGCTTCCACAAGGGTTCGATTTCGTCTTTCAACTACACCGTTACATTGAGGAGTTCGTGGAACACTTCTTTGATGGTGATTCAATGCTTTCATAAAAGTCACTAAGTTGTTTGTTAACAAACTCGGTTCCATTATCATTCGGATAATTACATTGTTTTGTTAAGTCGAACTGCAATTTGTTTGATGAGTTTGATGATGATATCGGAGTTTCATCCTTTGTCCTTAAGAACTTGACCCGGTGAATCTAGGTAATCATCAACCACAACCAACACATATTTCTTACCAAAGATGTTACGCACTCTCATTGGTCCACACAAATCCATATGAAGGGTATGAAGAACTTACGTAATTGAGTTTGTAGGTTTGGGTTTGTGGGCATACTTTTGCTTTTACCCAATTGGCATCTTGAACAAAGATGATCCTTTTCATACTTTAGTCTAGGTAAACCTACAACTAAGTCCTTTACGGAAAGATCGTTGATGGTGCGAAGTTCAAGTGATTGAGGCAGCGATGCCATAACCATGACTTTGTTTTGAAGCCTTTGATAACAAGCAGATTGGAGAAGACCTCATCATGTCATCGATAGAGATGGTGTAAAGATTTGAGCCACGAGTTCCTTTTAGCAGTTCCTTACCATTAAGATCTCTAACAAAGCGGTATGTTTTACGAAGGCTACTTCTAGATCGAGAATCACAAAATTGACCAACGAGAGAACAAATTATGACCCGGACCTTCCACATAGTATACTCTAGAGATGACACTATCACCAACAACGTAATCTCCATAACCCATGATTGCACGAAATGATCATTACCGAATCTAACGGTCCGATGAATTTGCTCACGAAGTTCATGAGCATGACGGTCTCGGTCATATGCTTGGAGCGACTGAGTCCGGTACCCGAGCGATTTGAGCGATCTGCGGTTGAACCTGAGACAAGAATGGATAAGCGGATAATTGGGATCCCCATGCAAGAATGGGTTCCATTTGGTTAGTAACAATGGTTGGAACACCGCATCGAAAAAGAAGCATTCATATCGAAATTAAGGCCTTTGGAATCATTGTGAATAGATGCGGTACTAGTGTACGTATTAGCCACATTCACGGTGTGCTCACTTCTTATGGGAATAGTTCTACCGGTGAGGCATCCATTTTCTAGTGGGCATTGTCGATTATTCTTATGACCAACGGTATCCAATAATAGCCTATCTTACTAAATGTTCTTCTGTGGGTTTCCTTTGTTTTCTAACTTTCTTTCGTTTTGCCTTTTTGCCTTTTTAGCATGAATATTAGCAACATTAGCTGGACAATTATCATCATTAGGCAAAACATTAACACCACATTCATGATTAGAAAGCGAATTCAAGCGGACATCGGTACAAGGTTTGCAAATAGTATCGAATTGAATTAATTACGATGCGCCTATGGCTAATACTAGAATCAACACGATTCGTTTTATTCGATTCAAGCTTAAAGTTCCTAGATTGTTCTTCTCTTTTCCGGTGCACATTCTTAGCTTGCGAGGTCCTATCATTCCTTGTATTGTCTTGAGACTTTGACTGCTCCCTTTAATGTCATGATTACTCTGTAGAGGAATGGGAACATTAGTGGGTTTACAACTCTTTGCATCACTGTTTAGATGTCTTTGGGATCGAACTACATGCAGGCACACTAAGGTTCACTTTCTTAAAACTAGAAGTCTTGGGATTTGTACTCCTAGAAGGCACAGTTGAGTTCTCTTTCATAGCATTGCGGATCTGAAATCGAACTACTTAAAGGCACACTAAGGTTCACATTCAAGACATTGGGCATCGAATGAATATCATACTTGGCAATAGGCATCGAACATGGAATCAAAGGATTAACTCTCTCACCTAAGGACTTTGGGCATATTGTGATCAAGCATTCTAGGATTTCTTGAGATCGTTTGGCATATAGGCATGCATGTCCAATTGCATTATCATGAGGTTTCTCTAACTTATCCTCTTCAACAATCTCATGAGACATTCTAGGCAATCCTTAAGGGATGAGAAGTATGTTTGAACAACAAGTTTGTTGTTCACGAGATGAGGAGGACATATTTCCTGAGACAAAGCATATTTATCACAAGAGTGAACCTTTGATACACCATTCTCCCCATTGGTCATTGGCATTTTCCCTTTTACGACTCTTGATTCTCAATTTCCTTTTGCAATGAAGCTATTTGTTCGTTATTTTTGTTCTGAGTGACCTTTATTGATTCAAATAACTCATTGAAATGACGTTTAACCTTTTCATTTTCTTCTAGAAAACTTTCGTTTTCCTTTTGTAATGCATTTACTAGGTTTTGAAGATGAAACGTTTGAGAATTACGAGAATCTAAAGGAGGAGGCATTTGGGAGCTGTCATATTGTTCGTTTGACCCTTTAATTGAGAGATTTGGGCTTTCAACTTTACGATCGTGTTGCCTTGAGCTTGAATCATTCATCACGTTTGTTAATTTGAAAAGCGCATCAAACTCGGAGCATCGAGGATGTCTTGATATTTGAAGTTTTGACATTTTCTTTAAGATGTTGATATTTTAGTTGTAAATTAAAATGCTCAACTTCTAGTTTAGAAAAATGTTTAACCAAATTGTCGTGATCATCGGTTCAATTTTCTCGTTTAGTTTAGAATTAGTTTTTCAAGCTCAATGACACGATCATGGGAGACTTTCGAGGCAACAGATAGTTCATGAAATTTGGAAGCATTAATAGAGCAATTTGAGCGATGAAAAACATATCTTGAGCAATACATTCGGTAATAAGGTTCTCATTTAATGTATGCAAGTTCTTCCTCTCAATCTCATTATATTTTAGTGCTCGCTCATAGTCACTAACTTCAACTATCATTGCATCAAATTCCTTTTCCATTCCCTTAATATCGGTTTCTATCCCTTTTAAGACTCTCAAAGTGATCTTTTAGAAGTTTAAAGAAAGGCATGACCTCGGTTAAATAACATTCTTTCATTTGCTCAAAACCCTTTCTCCTTCCGTTATACCGATGGGTGTGATCCTTTTCTTGCAAGTTTTCTCAAAATCAACAAATAGTTGAAATATAACATATTGGCTAATTAAGGTCTTGCTTTTAGTGGCAATTGTTCTAGGAACAAGATGCATTGGTGTATTAGGAGGATACACAGTCGCTCTAGGCATTTTCCAAAGGGAGGGTTTGTTTCAACAATATTTTCGACTTTACGCTTATCTAAATCCATTTTCGAAAACTTGTTCGGGAGTCAACAATGTCGAGGCTTAAACATGTTCAAGGAAATCAGTTTTCCTTCTTGTAGTCATGGGGTGTGATAATTATTTTCTTCTTTACATTTAGGATCATCTAATTTCTTGTTCATCTTTTCCTAGTGACTTCATCGATTTCTTATCTTCCTCGGTGCACTCAACGCAACTAGGTTTTTGTCTAGGTTTAAGAATTTCATTGCCATCATAAAGAACCTTATGAGCATTTCTAGCCCTTTAATGACCTCGGGGTTTGGTTCCTTAACAATGGGAATGCTATGCTTATCGCTTAAGACTCTATGCTTAGTGATCATGTGAGCGATCGAATGGTGTTTCCTTGTATGTACAACTTGTTTTCAAGTTTGTTTTCAAAGTTTTGATTAGAAAAATCTTTCAAGAGTTTTGATTCCTTTGCATTAAATTCTTGCTTAAGCATTTTCACATTTTCTTGAAGTTCTTGTTTTGCTTAGCGGTTTTAGAAAGCTTTTCTTGCAAGGAATTTAACTCTTGTTTTAATACTTCTTCTCTAAAATTACTTTTTCTAATGATTATGCGCACTTGGTCATCCATTTCACGCTCACAGTGGTCAACTCAAATTTTGCACGTTGTTCATAAATAGCAACACGTTCTTTATAGGCATTTAGTTCGAAATTACGGACTCATCGAGGCACGGCGGTGTATTCATCAAAAATATAGTCATTGTTGATGCGGAGATGCATCACTTGGTACAACTTCACTTTCACTTTGTTTCACATATTGATCATATGGGACAACATTGATATTACCCATATTTTCAATATTTGATTCAATAGTTTCGATTGATAGTACTTTGTCATGCATCTTTTGCACATCGGCATCATCGTATAGTTTTAGTACCTCGAGATGAGTTTGTCTTTGGATGGGCCACTTGTGGTGAAGAGGAGACCTTGGGAGAAACCATTGGAGAAATGCTAGCCATAAAGATTGTGTGTGCGATGGGTCCATCATCCACATCAGTCGTATGCATCACAATCGGCGACTTGAAAGGCATTCGATGATTGTGACCTATCTCTTGAATAGGTTGCTCATCCACATCTCGCATCATAGGTCTTGGCATTGCCTCGACTAGAAACAACAATTCCTCTTCATCCAAAGCAACACCATTATCCCGAGCTTGTACAAGCGACATCTTATCTCTGAAGTAATCGGCGTTACGTGGGCGCTTTGGAGATGTGCGGTTCCTTGCAATGTGTCCTCACCACCACAGTTATAACATTTGATCGGCTTAGCTTGACCTTGATTACCATTCCTTCCTCGATTCGATTACCAACATAACCTCTACCGACTCCACCTCTTCCCCGATCATCTTGTCTTTCTGAGCTGGTTGCACCACGATCCTCCCATCTTTTGATAGCTTGATTGTGTGGGTTAGATCTTTGTTACGAGGTTGTTATTGGTTTGTGGGAGAGAATTCATGTTTTGACTAATCGGAAGAGCTAGTTGATTAATGAAGCTACCAGCGTGTGCATCGGCATCGACTTGTTTGAACATAGGATCGGGAATTAGTTTGTGATTACCATTTCCCATGGGTATGACTTGTGAGGCTTTGGTAGTGATTCCGATGTTTGAGTAGAAAGCGGTTGAGTCATTAGGCGAGCTTGTCTCTCCACTGGTTGGTTTTGAGCGATTAAGAACCAATTTTTCAAACATGGCATGTCTCTCATTACGAAGGAGGAAGGCATAGAGTTGCTCATAGTTTGTATTCTTCAATCCTTTAGTGAGCTTCACGGAGGTGACAAACTTGTGCCATTCGGGATTCATGTTGTTCACAAATTTTGAGTTCGGTGAATGTTAGGCATAGTCATTCGATGTTCCTCATGTCATTCACCAACTTATGAAATCTCACATAGTACTCATAGACACTCTCATCGGTTTCATCTTGAAGTGTTCAAATTCGTCATAGAGTTGTGATTCTCTGTCTTCCATAGTTAATTACGAACACGAGAGAAGCATCTTGACATTATCCCATCGCCTTTGCTTGGTGTTGTGATTGATCGACTTGTAGATGTCTTTAGGAAGACCTTGAAGAACAATGTTAGAAGCCACGATATCGACATCGAATCTCTTTTCTCCTTATCATCAAGCTCATCATACATCTTTGGTGCATCCATTCCGTAAATCGAGTTCCATCTTTGATATCAAGTACATCTCTAGTCGTCTCAACTCGATCGGTCCTTCATCAATGGATTTGAGAATGTTGACACCATTTTCCTTTTCAAGGCGGTACAATCGATTCGTTGAGCCCAAGAATCGTAGTCGATTCATCAAGCATGGGTGGGCAGTATCGACCCGGTGCTTGAACATCCTCGACAGCAGTGGAGATGATAGTAGGAGCGTTGGTAGACATGTTAACGGATAATACGGATTTTATAACTCTATGATTAAACCGAGAAATAGATTCTTTCACGGTTTTACTAAATCAAGAGAAAACCGTAAACAATCACCCAAGTCGCTAGAAGATAATGCACCAAGTCGCTAACACCTAATTAGCTACACCCCAAGTCGCTAAAGTCCCAAGTCGCTAGACAAATGCAAGTCGCTAAGTAGTAACTCGCTAAGCCTCAAGTCGCTAGCAAAATTTTGGCGACAATTAAGCTACTCAGTCGCTAAAGATTCAAGTCGCTAAAGAGCAACTCGCTCTGAGACCAAGTCGCTACCACCAAGTCGCTACCCGTAGTGGAGAGTCCACTACTTGTCTTGATAATCGCTAGGTCTAAGTCGCTAGCTCCAAAGCGTAACTCGCTACAAAATTGTGAAGCAAGTCGCTACGAAGAAAGAAGTCCGTATGTCAAGTCGCTAGCAAGAAAAACCACATAAACATCACTTTTCAATCCAAAACAACCCTACCAAGATGATTCAAGCTTACCAAATGAAAACCTAAACACTTGTGATGATTCTAAACATAAAAGTACTAACAAAATCCAAACTTTAACACAAGAAATCAACCAAATGATGCACAAACCACTAAACTTTTCAAACTCAAAACCACCTAAAACCACTAGAAATCCAAAGATGTGCAAGATATGATCTAACCATGGCTCTTGATACCAATTGTAAGATATTAGTTTTCACATACACATCAAACCATAACAACAAGGTGGCGAATAAGTGGAATTCTAGAGAGAAAGTTAGAGGTTTAGGGAACTTTAGTGAGAGAAAGAAAATTCTTATTATGAGCTCCAACTCTCTACCTTGGAAGGTAGAGAGTATTTATAGTCTTACATAAGCGCCACACAACGTGGCTAAAGGTGTGGATCGGGCATCTGGTGGGTAAAGACCGTCCAGTCCTCCACGGTGTTACTTAACTAAATACTACTTAACTTAAAATAACTACGACTACGAGCTTTCTAACGATTACATATACTTGAGGTGACCGACTCTTTAATACATTGGAATTTCTAATTCCTAACACGTAAGAAACTTAAAGCGTAGTTCGGTTGAGACACGAACTCAATGAAGATCGGGGAGTATAGTGTTTCCCGGTCGTTATGTCCCAATGAGCTATGCAATGGATCACCAAACGTATAGTGATCGAGAGATTTGAACGAAAAAGAGATTTGATATGATTATAACTACGAAAAAGCCAACAAATTACAACGGCTTAAATGCAAATTAAAGGAAATTTAAAAGATAAAAATATTAAATAAACGCTATCACTATTTTTAAAATGATGTTTTTGTTTTATGTTTTATAAAACTTAATTAAAAACTACGTAGACGTATAATAGAAAAAGTGAAACTTACACAATATTAATCCTAAAAATATGAAAATGATATTTTACAAACCTAATGATAAAAGAAAATTTATAGAAAAAGAAAATTATTTTTATAACTATTTAATTAATTATTATTAATTAAAAACTATTTTTAACTATTTAATAATGACCTAAAATACAAGAAAATAGGAAATAAAGCTAGAAAAATAAAATTAAGACTTAGAAAAATCTAAAATAACAAAATAGAATTTTCAAAACTATTTTGTATTTTTCGATTATTTTCTATTTTCTAGGAATTAAAAACTATTTAAAACTAATTAAATTATCTAAAATACAAATTTAACTAAGAAAATCTAGAAAAATATTTTTTGTCTTTTATATTTATCTTAACTTAAGAAAATGAAAATTATTTTTTGAAGCTTTTCTTAATTAATTGTATTAAATGCTATTTAAAAAATGCTTAAAAACTATTTTAAATCAAGAAAAATAGCAAACAAGCTAGGAAAAATCTGAAAATTTCAGGAAAACTCTAAAATTATATTTGGAATCTAGGAAAATTGGAAAAACAGGTGCTTATGTGGGGGAATTTGAAACTGATGTGCAAAGTGCTTATGAAATAAGCACTTGGATAAGCTAAAGGGACAAAACAAGCACCAAACTGATACACAAGCTAAAATATGCTAAAAGTGACCAAATGCAACTAGAATCAACAAGCTATAACCTCTGGATTGCAAATTACCAAGATTTGATGAAATGAGCAATTTAAGCTAAAAGCAGTTTTAGGGTCTACTTTGAGCTTATGAATAAGCACTCAAATAAGCTAGAAACTAGAAAACAAAATAAGGATCCTAAACTAGACCTAGGTGAGACCTTGTAAACCAAAGTGGAGACCTAGCCAAGCTCAAATGAGCTTTGCACAAGCTCTTGCAAAACACGCATAATCCACATGCGGACTTAATGCCTGCACAGGCATTTAGTCCCATTTTGACAAGCTCATATGAAGCTTCTAAAAATTGATAAAGTATACAAAAATGCTAATAAGAAACAAGACCAGCATGAAGATTTTAAACCCACAAGTTTCATTTAGATTGGCTCGAAATGAGTCCATGAAAATTCCTCCTAGATAGGCTCAAAGCGAGTTTTCAACATTTTGACTTTTAAGACAAACATGAAAAGTTGACTTTATGAGATTTGATCTTGATTTAAGGACTGAATAGATGTATAATGATGAAATGAAGACTAATGCAATCTAACTTTATGTATTTTAAACACAAAATGAGCTTTTGACTTTATAAAACTCAATAGACAAGCTTTGAGACAGATTTAATGAAATGTTGACTTTTGAGCTTTGCAGGCACAAGTTATGACTAGATATGGGTTCAATAGGAGCTACCAAGCTTGAAACAACAAGAACCTACCACTGGATAATCCTAAATCACGACAAACCATTAAATCCAAACACACTTATTATGATTGTTATGCAAACTTAAATGAGCTAATCTTGAACCAACTTGAGCCAATGATCAAACCGAGTTTATATGACCTAAATACAACTATATAAACAAGTTTAAACTACCAATGATCACAGATACTCATACAAGCACAAAATGCAAAATGCCTTGAAAATTGAAAATGAAATATAAACTCACATAGGTCCAATTGTTATGCGAGGCTAAAACCAAACCCAAACTTACACTAAACTAGTCTATTTCAACCCATATCAAGCATCTTGCAACAACCCAAATATCATCACCAATTCCCATTCACTTGATTTGTTTGACTTTTGTTGACCATGATGAAAATGGTTTGAAAATGTTTCCAAAGCTTGTCAAAAGCTAATATAAGCTTATATGAACTTGTTTGAGCTTAAAATGAAGCTATTTAGAAGCTTGAACATAAGAATTTGAAAGCGAAATACTCAACAAGAAACTTAAAACATGAACTTATATAAAAACTTTGAATAGATCTTCAAAAGCACATTACAAAGATGTCTTAACTTAAGTTTGATACATAAAACTTGAAATTACAACATTTGTTTTAAACTAAAACATTAATATAAAAAAACGACATTAAAGAAAATTAAAAACTAACTACTCCTTTGCTTCTTCTCTTTCTTCTTTTATACCCCAATTGTCTTTCTCTCTCTCTCTCTTCAAATCCCACATTCTTTTGAGGCCATTGGATGAGCTAAAGTGATTTTGGCCATTGATTGGCTTTTGGCGGAAAAACTTGTTTAAGCAGTGGGTTGAGGTTGAGTGTTTGGAGAAGGTGCATTAAATGTATCTTGGATTGTTGTGTTTGGAGTGATAAGGGAGTGGAAAAGATGATGGAGGTTGATTGAGTGTTAGCAGGGTTTTGCGGGGGGTGATGAAGGTGGAAGAAGGTGAGGAGGGCGGGTTTGTTTGAAATGGTTTGACGAGTATTTTATTATTAAAGGGGTCCAAAAAGGCGGGGTCCAAAGGTATAATGGCGGGGTCATATGGATTATGACAAGGGTCCAAGTGGGTTGAGATAAAGGTTTAAAACAAGGACCTAATGTGTAAATTCGAAAATGTAAGGACCAAAGCGCCAATTCAACAAAGTTGATCCAAGGACTAAAAGTGACAAAGTTCAATAATACAAGGACCAAACTTGACATTTTCAATTTTCAAGGACTAATTTTGCCAATTTTGAAACTTGGAGGACCAAACTTGTAATTTCTCAAACTTTTGATATTTTTCACCAAAGGACTAAATTTGACAAGTTATGATTTTAAAAGGACCTTTGGTGATTTTTCTTTGAAATTAGGACTCGGGGACTATTTTTGACAATTTTAGAAACTTGGGGGTGAAGCGCCAATTATGCAAACTTTGCTCATTTTTCATCGATTTTAAACATTTTGCATCCGAAACATATAAAATGCAATTTTGGAATATTTTCGATATTTTGATGCATTCGAGCATTTTAGGCGTTTTGTAGTTTGATTGACTAAAAATGATGAGTATTTACACACTCATCAATCCCCACACTAAACTATTGCTAGTCCCTAGCAATCTTTTGAGAAAAACTTAATGGATTTGAATCTCTTTACCAAAAGCCATTACTTACGGAGTAGCCAAATGTTTTAGTTCAAGTAAGAACCATGGTACACCGATAACCATGTGATTTTGAGCAAACCACCGACTTTCAACGGATTTGATTTGTCTTTACGAAGCCGTTTGCTCGGACTAGCCAACTCTTAGATAAATTATCAATATTATCTTTGGTGAGTGATTACCAATTATGGTTTTTCCATCGCCTTTACCACAAGCCATAAACTTGCGGGCTAGCCAACTCTTCACTTTTTAGGATATGGTGGTGAATACCATACAATTTTGGGCAAATTGCAAGCCGTCAATGATTTGAGATATCTTTACCAAGAGCCGTTTGCTCTGGATTAGCCAATCCTTTTGTTTATTAGACATGGCGGATGATAACCAATGATGAGTAAGTGTAAAACACTTACTCCAAAAAAATTTTGGCCAAAAGCGGGAATTAGGCGGTATAATTATATGATAAAATTCGTGAGAATTCCCCCACTTAGAAATGAATATTGCCCTCAATATTCAAAGTACCGTGGTTATGCGAAACAAAGAACGTAAAAGGAAATACTACGGCCATTATTTAGAAAGATTTTTTTTTTTTTTTTTTTTTTTTTGAAAACTTATATATATATAACATGTGGGCAACTCCCCACACTAGGGTGGTACACATGGGTGAAAACCCATGTTTAGCTCTTGTTTTTGATTACCGAGTCGCTAGCTTGACTCGACCCAATTCATTTGTTCATGGGAAGCAAAGTGGAAGAAACAATCTCCATCGGACTTTCATTCAAGATGTTTGGATAAACATTTGAAGCACGTGAAAGTTCCACACCGATGAGATATACATAGAACCGGCTCAAAATGATAAATGAAAATGCGGGGTCAAAGATAGTGTCTTCATTCGAAGGAGTGAAGATGAAGAGAAATCACAAGATATTTGAGGAAAGGAAGAAAGATTTTGATAACAATCAAGATCCATTCTTCATCCTCAAATGTAGACATATCGGGAGGAAGGGTGAGGTAGTATCATCAATAAGCAAACTCATATGATAGAGTACACCTTCCTCCGAGCTAATATCATCCTCAAGATCAAAATAGAAATGATCATGTTCGGAGGAGATATGTCATGAGAGAGTTCACCGGAGAACTCTTTATGAAGAGAATCATTCACATGAGGTGAAATTGTGAACTCTTGTTCCATTGTGGGCTCATCACTATCCTCAATCGAGTATCAAAGAGTGGATTCTCGAAATTAAAGTGAATTCGAGTCGAATTCAAATAGAGGATTGGTGAAAGTAGCTTTGAATGTTTCGGGAACAAAGTGATCAACATTCTCTATTAATTTGTTAGGATAATAAGTGAGTGAGCGATCATTATCAATGAGACTTTCGGTCTCCCGGATCGGCTTGAAATCAAAGAGTGGATTGATGTGAGTGAGTTCATCGGAGAACTCCTCAAGAAGAGGTCGACATCTGTGGGAGTGATGCCTCAACATACTCGATGTTTCCAAAGGAAGCACAATCGTCGCTAAAATCGGAGAAAGTTTCCAAATGATCATTTGAACACTCAAGAGGGAAAGAGAATCACACATATGATCGAAGTTCCTGTGACTCTCTCGGGATTGGGACAAGGTTCTCAACACTAGACTTTATGAATTCGTCCGATTCCTTTTCGAGAGCAGTGTCAAGATGCTCGTCCCCATGTTCGAGAGAGTGAGTGGGAGCTTGGGTGTGATAGCGATTGTTTGAGATGGAATCTCAGCTGCTGGGATATCAATGACCGAGGAGTTGAGAAATATTATCTTTAAAAGGATAAAACTCTCTCGTCATCATCATAAAGAGATGCCTTAAGAAATTGGGAGCGTCTTAGAGCGCATGCTCTAGGACTAATAATTCTTCCCTAGATTGGCGGGCCTCTCGTTCTTGACAAGCAATTCTCCCATGGTCTTTTCACCACTCACTTGATTCTTAAAGTTACTAATCATATCATCAAGTGTTTTCATTGCGGTTTCAAAATCTGGGAGATTTCTTGAGACAACGGCTCGGTGGAGTTTGAACCGTATGGTCTTGTGGAGGTTGGAAATTGTCAAACATGTAAGAGTCATGATTGTTACAAGGCTGGGTTCCCTATTTGACAATCGAGTGAAATGGGGACCTCCACAGTACTCTACAACAAGAAGCTGTTGAGTGCAGATGGTGAATCATATGGATTTTGGTCATAACCAAAGTTACGAGCATCACCGAAAGCTGTTCATAGACAAACGTGTTTCGGATTGACAATCAAATCCTTGGTGAGGACCTCCACAAAATTCACAAGATATGTTGATTATATGAAGATAAGTCGGTGTGGTGGGTAATTGGAAAAGTTTGAGGGTCGTTAAATGAGTTCGGATTAGGATCATAATCAAATGAATTCCTCGAACCACAAAACAAACAACTCCGTTATGGATATCATTACCACATTGTACACACGTACACCAACGGCAGGGTGAACCAAAAGAGGCTCACCACAACCGACACAAGGAATAAACGATTGCATTTGAGAGTTATGAAAAGGAATCGGTTTATTCAAAGAATCAACAAAACCAACATGGTGATCGAATGACTATTAAGACTCGAAGAACATTTTGAAAAATCGGGAGGTGGGACAAGTGGTGTGCTCGAGAGCTAGCAATTTCCACCACTTCCGTTATGGTCTCGGTTCGGTTCTTGAGAAGCGTGAAGATTAAGCAAGTCATTCTTGCTAGTCACCGGTCTAAATTCGCATGTTTGCTTTTAACCGTAAATCGTGAAAGTTTAGGATCAATTTTAGGCGGCTTAGGAGCAATTGAGGGTTTAGGTCTTTGGATAACCGTAGGTTGGACGTATTTAGCACTTCCATTATCGGAGGAAGTACCGGTCCTTTGTCACCCCGGTTTCTCGTTCCATTTCCCTACGCGAGAATTAATGGATCATCACGAACAACACGAATTCTCGACATTTGTGATAAAGTCGAAGTTTTCAACCGTCCCGAATTCGTCCTCGAGAGATTCCATGAGAATAGAAGAAGTTAGAATCAAATGGATGAGGGTAAAGGGATAAAGAATCAAAAAGGGTAAGAGGGTAAAGATGAATATTTTGGTATTTTTGAAAACATGATGCAAAAACAAAGAATGAAAATCTTTTGGATTTTTGATTTTTAAAGAAAATATAAACACATATAGATGGTATAAACAAGGAGTGAATATCCAAATCACTAATCGCTAAGCGGAAGATAATCAAGACAAGACTGACTCCGGTGCGCAAAAATTTGATCCGTGCCAAAAAATCAAGTTTTTCTCACTCAAGCCGCCACTTGTGAATGGTCGACCGTAAGAAACTTAAAGCAGTTGAGACACGAACTCAATGAAGATCGGGGAGTATAGTGTTTCCCGGTCGTTATGTCCCAATGAGCTATGCAATGGATCACCAAACGTATAGTGATCGAGAGATTTGAGCGGAAAGAGGATTTGATATGATTATAACTACGGAAAAAGCCAACAAATTACAACGGCTTAAATGCAAATTAAAGGAAATTTAAAAGATAAAAATATTAAATAAACGCTATCACTATTTTTAAAATGATGTTTTGTTTTATGTTTTATAAAACTTAATTAAAAACTACGTGAGCGTACAAATAGAAAAAGTGAAACTTACACAATATTAACCCTAAAAATATGAAAATGATATTTTTACAAACCTAATGATAAAAGAAAATTTATAGAAAAAGAAAATTATTTTATAACTAATAAATTAATTATTATTAATTAAAAACTATTTTTAACTATTTAATAATTACCTAAAATACAAGAAAATAGGAAATAAAGCTAGAAAAATAAAATTAAGACTTAGAAAAATCTAAAATAACAAAATAGAATTTTCAAAACTATTTTGTATTTTTCGATTATTTTCTATTTTCTAGGAATTAAAACTATTTAAAACTAATTAAATTATTAAAAATACAAATTTAACTAAGAAAAATCTAGAAAAATATTTTTTTAGCTTTTTATATTTATCTTAACTTAAGAAAAATGAAAAATTATTTTTTTGAAGCTTTTCTTAATTAATTGTATTAAATGCTAATTAAAAATGCTTAAAAACTAATTTAAATTAAGAAAAATAGCAAACAAGCTTGGAAAAATATGAAAATTTCAGGAAAAGCTTAAAATAATATTAGGAATCTAGGAAAAATGGAAAACAGGTGCTTATGTGGAGGAAATTGAAGCGATGTGCAAAGTGCTTATGAAATAAGCACTTGGATAAGCTAAAGGGACAAAACAAGCACCAAACTGATACACAAGCTAAAATATGCTAAAAGTGACCAAATGCAACTAGAATCAACAAGCTATAACCTCTGGATTGCAAATTACCAAGATTTGATGAAATGAGCATTATAAGCTAAAAGCAGTTTTAGGAGGCCTACTTTGAGCTTATGAATAAGCACTCAAATAAGCTAGAAACTAAAAACAAAAAAAGGAGATCCTAAACTAGACCTAGGTGAGACCTTGTAAACCAAAGTGGAGACCTAGATGAGCTCAAATGAGCTTTGTGCAAGCTCTGCAAAAACTGCATAAATCACATGCAGGACTTAATGCCTGCACACAGGCATTTAGTCCCATTTGACAAGCTCATATGAAGCTTCTAAAAATTGACAAAATTATGAAAAATGCTAATAAGAAAATAGACCACATGAGATTTTAAAACCACAAGTTTCATTGAAATTGGCTCGAAATGAGTCCATGAAAATTCCTCTTAGATTGGCTCAAACCGAGTTTTCAACATTTTGACTTTTAGGCAAAATGAAAAGTTGACTTATATGAGATTTGATCTTGATTTTAGGACTGATTAGGAACTTAATATGATGAAATAAGACTAATGCACTCTATGTTTATGTATTTTAAACACAAAATGAGCTTTTGACTTTATAAAAACTCAACGATAAGCTGTTGAGATAGATTCTATGAAATGTTGACTTTTGAGCTTTGCAGGCACAAGTTAAGACTAGATATGAACTCATATGAGCTAACCAAGCTTGAAACAACAAGAACCTTATCTTTGCACTAACCCTAAACCACGGATAAACCATTAAATCCAAACACTACTTAATTGATTGTTATGCAAATTTAAATGAGACAAACACTGAACCAACTTGTTCCAATGATCAAACCGAGTTTATATGACCTAAATACAACTATATAAACAAGTTTAAACTACCAATGATCACAGATACAGTACAAGCATAAAATGCAAAATGCCTTGAAAATTGAAAATGAAAAGCTCACTCACATAGGTCCAATATGTATGCGAGCTAAAACCAAACCCAAACCTACACTAAACTAGTCTATTTCAACCCATAAGCATCTTGCAACAACCCAAATATCATCACCATTCCCATTTGCATTTGTTTGACTTTTGTTGACCATGATCCAATATGGCTTGAAAATGTTTCCAAAGCTTGTCAAAAGCTATATAGAGCTTATATGAACTTGTTTGAGCTTAAAAGAAGCTATTTAGAAGCTTGAATATAAGAATTTGAAACTGAAATACTCAACGAGAAACTTAAAACATGAACTTTAATAAAACTTTTGAATTGATCTTCAAAAGCACATTACAAAGATAACTTAACTTAGTTTGATACATAAAACGAAATTACAACATTTGTTTTAAACTAAAACATTTATATTTAAAAACGACATTAAAGAAAATCTTAAAACTAACTACTCCTTTGCTTCTTCTCTCTTCTTTTTATACCCCATTCGCTTCTTCTCCTCTCTCGAGCTTATCCCACATTCTTTTGAGGCCATTGGATGAGCTAAAAGTGATTTTGGCCATTGATTGCCTTTTGGCGGAAAAACTTATTAAGCGGTGGGGAGGTTGAGTGTTTGGTGAGAAGGTGCATTAAATGTATCTTGGATTGAGTGTTTGGAGTGATAAGGAGTGGAAAGGTGAGGATGGAGGATGGGTGTGTTAGCGAGAGGTTGCGGGGGCGATAGGTGGTTTGGGAAGAAGAGGATTTAGCGTGGTTTTGTTTTGACTTGTGGTTTGTTGGATTTTAATAATTAAAGGGGTCCAAAATGGGGGTCCAAAGGGTAATTGGTGGGGTCCAAAGTATAATGGGGTCACATGTATTATGACAAGGGTCCAAGTGGTAAAGAGTTTAAAACTCGAGGACCTAATGTGCAAATTCGAAAATATAAGGACCAAAGCGCCAATTCAACAAAGTTGATCCAAGGACTAAAAGTGACAATGTTCAATAATGCAAGGACCAAACTTGACATTTTCCAATTTTCCAAGGACTAATTTTGCCAAATTTGAAACTTGGAGGACCAAACTTGTAATTTTCTCAAACTTTTTATATTTTTCACCAAAGGACTAAATTTGACAAGTTATGATTTAAAAAGGACCTTTGGTGATTTTTCTTTTGAAATTAGGACTCAGGGACTATTTTTGACAATTTTAGAAACTTGGGGACTGAAAGCGCCAATTATGCAAACTTTGCTCATTTTTCATCGATTTTAAACATTTTGCATCCGAAACATATAAAATGCAATTTTGGAATATTTTCGATATTTTGATGCATTCGAGCATTTTAGGCGTTTTGCATAAAGCATATGAAGAAAAATTTACGATATATAAAGCATGGTAAAATAAATAAGACTTGAAATAAAGGCCCAACCATGTTTCTAATAGGGTATGGGTACAAAATATTAATTGTTATAACTACCTAAACATAAACTAGTACTATCCAAACGCTTAACTATCTAAAAGATTAATTGTACATAACAAATACTACCATCATAAGTTGTCCACATATACTACCATCATAATCTGTTCAAAAGATCCACAAAAGCTAAAGACGCAACATCTACCATCATAAAATGCTCCTGACCATCTTTATTTTTTCCATTTTCCTTGCTTCTAGATCATCTTTAGTATTTCTTATTCCAAAAGTCTTATTACCAATACATTCTGAAATATGAACTGCTGCAAGGCCTAAAATTTAATTCCTTATTGGAGGGGTTCTTGTAGCAGAAATTCTTTGAGTTGGAACCTTCTGATCTAGAACTTGAAGATGTTTGGAGCTGGACCCTCTTTTAGCTTGAAGAATTGGAACCTTTGATCTGGAACCTGAAGACATTGGAGTTGGGCCCTCTTTTAGCTTGAAGATGATTGAAGCTGGAACCACTTTTAGCTTGAAGATGCTTTCAGCTAGAACCTTTTTTAACTTGAACAAGTAATTTAGCATCAGAACTTGAATCAGAGAAATTGTAGAATGATTTGTTGGCAAATACCATGAAAGCATCTTTACTTTCGAATTGGAACCTTTACTAGCGGTAGTTTTGAGGTAACCTTTTTAACTGGAGTGTTTTGTTTTCTGATTGTATCCTCTAAAAACTCAAGGCTTGTATCATCTGACTCAGTGATTGAATAAGAATCAATGATGAATTTAGAGCTTGTATCAGAGTCAATTATTATGATTTTTGCAACAAATAATAAAGAGCTTGAATCAGAGTCAATGCATAGAACATCTAAATGCATATAAGTCTATCTACATTCCCTTTATTTAACGAACATACCCTCATGACTTTATTCACTTTATATAGTCCTACTAAACTACATTTCCTATACTTCTATATAGTTCTCACTAAACTAGCAAAGGGCCATAATAAAATAGGGTTCATTAAGACATATAGATTTCCTTCAACAAAAATAATATCTAATGCTAATTCTACGCAAGCTAATGCTACATTTCCTTTAAGAAAATAGGCCTCATCAAAAACACACAACAGTCCATATTCTTCAAATATTTTTCTAGCTCATATATCATTATGGTTTTCAAAATTACCTTTATTCACCTTCTTTTGTTGCTCTGCCTCCTTTGCTTGCTTTTCCCTACCATACACATCTTTAAGCTTTGTTATCTGCTCTATGTTAGGATTACAAAAATCCATATTAAAGATTCGGTCACCCCGCGGTCACCCCGAGTATCATCTAGCTCTAGTTAGGTCGTAGTCTTATTAGAAAATGTTTTAGTTTAAGTATCACCGTGGAGTCGGGTCGGGTCTTTACCCACTGTCATCCCGCTCTACATCCCATAGGGGCGTTTATGTATGACTATAAATACCATCTTCCCACCAAGGGAGAGGGTTGGAACTTCATTTGGTCACAACCTAATCTAATTTACTTTCTCTAACTAGAATTCTCCTACTCTCTTTCTTTCTCTCTCTACTACACGGCCTAACCACAAGATCCATATGTGTTTATGTCAGTTAGTGTCCTACAATTGGTATCAGAGCCATGATTTGATCTTTTAGATTGTGGGTGCTCGGATTTGTAGCTTGGTTCTTGTGGTTTTCTTTGGTTCGAATGTTATTTGTAGTAAACATCATAGTTCGATCTTGTTTTATGGTTAAATTTGTTATAGGCTTGTACTTTTGTGTTTAGAATTGTTGGATGTGCATTCTTTAGTGATTAGTAAGTGTATTTCATAAGTTTAGTGGAAGATTTTGGTGTATTCGTGTGTGTTAGAAGTTATTTCTAAGTTGCGGTTTGATAGTTCTTGTTTGCGTTTTGACGTGTTCTAAGCTGCGGTTGAGGATTAATATGTTGAAGTATATTGTGTTTTGTGTTAAAATTGAGTTGCGTTTTGGTTGTTTGCTCAAAAGAGGAATAAAGACAAAACTGTGTGATTATGACACTTGTACTTGTGAGAAAGTGACCATTTTGTCCTTTGCAGTTTGTCCGTTTGCTATTGCGGTTTGACAGATTGAGGTTTGACATCTGCGGGTTACGCTAAGTTGCGGTTTGATCTTTTGCTTTTTTTTGTTTTCTTCTACGGTTTGCCGAAAGCTGCGATTTACTCTCTGCGATTTGAAGACTGCGATTTGACGTTGCGACTTGCATTGTGGTTTGAGGTCCTGCATTTTGAAAGATTGCGGTTTGGTCTTGCGGTTTGACATTGCGTTTTGATCAAGCTGCGTTTTGTGAATTCTGCGGTTTGGTCATTGTAGTTTGTGTTATATTGTAGATTGTAGTTTGAGTGTTGCGTTTTGCCAGTTGAGCTTTGTTGCGGTTTGATAGTTGCATTTTGCCTCTCCGATTTGAGGTTGCGTTTTGCCTTCTAAAGACCATTTTCCAAGTTTAACTAAACGTGGTGCTGCTAAAATTTTGTCTCACGGTTTATCCTTGATTTTGTAAAATCCTGCGAAAGATCCTATTTCTTGGTTTAAATCATAGATTTGTAAAATCCCGTGTAAAGTCCACATCATGTCTACAGTTTCTGATGACATTCAAGTTGTCGGGTCCTATACCCGCCCTCCTATGCTAGATAGGATCGATTATGTATCATGGGCACAACGAATTCGATTATATTGTTTGGGTATGGAAAATGGCATCAACATTCTTCGATCTATTGATGAAAGACTATTTCAGTTGGGCACTACCAGAGACACAATCTCTACTGCTTATGATGGAACTGTCACTCTTGGAATGGACAGACCACGTACCTACATTGATCTCGCTGAAAAGGAAAAGAAGCGGTATGATGCAGATATAAGAGCTTCCAACATTGTGCTTCAAGGGCTTCCCAAAGACATCTACAACTCATTAACCACAACACCGCAGCCAAAGCAGTTTGGGATAATGTTAAAATGCTTCTTACTAGATCTGAATTGACTAAAGAAGATCGAGAATCACAGTTGTATGATGAGTTTGAACACTTCCAGATGAAACCATTTGATTGTTATACTTAGTCTTCATTCCATTTGATTTACTATGCTTTCACTCTATTTCGGTTTGTCCGCTGACTTATACTTGATTTCCACTTCATCCGTTTACCGAGCTATTATATGATTATTGGATTCAAGTGTTGAATATGCTATTATATGATTATTTGGTCCATCTGTTTACCATGCTGATATATGGTTATATGATTTCTCTGTCTACTATGTTAGTATGTGGTTACCTGATTCATCTGTTATCATGCGAATGTCTGATGATCCGCTTACCATGCTATCATGTGACTAATTGATTCGTCTGGTTGCCATGCTAGTATGAAATCATTTAATTTAACCTTTTATCATGGTATACTTCGTTCAGTCATTTCGTGGGCTATGATTATCATTTAGTAATCTTATATGCTAATTGTGACTACCATGTTTGTACTTCCGTTTGGTATTTTCTAATGCTTATGTTATCGGTTCTGCATAGTAATTGATGTTTACCTGACTTGTTGATCTGCCATGTTTTACACTTCTGTTCATGTTACTAGTTGAAGAAGGAATATGGTTCAACTTATGTTATCTGTCTAGTTGACTTGTTTAGTTGCCATGCTATATTCTTGTTCAGTTACTTCATTTGATTATAATGTTCGTTCAGTATTTCTTACCTATACTTGTGACTGACATGCTTATATTTCTTTGCTTCCGCCTGCTTATAAATTCCGTTTAGCTTATGTATATATCTGATTATCTGATGTGTTGTTTTTGCCATATTTATGTGTAGCTGACCCGTTAGTTGATATTCTTGTTCACTGTTTGGTTACTTGTTTTGATTATAATATTGTTCATCAACTCTTATATGATTATGTTTCAATGCTTGTATGTTTGGATTTTTATATGTGCTTATGTTTGTTAAGTGAATCGTTGCTTTGCTTTGCTTTGGTTTTCTTGGAAATCTGTTCCTTCTGGATATTTGTTAATATTGTGTTCTGCATGTTCCTCATTGACTCATAGACTCATTGTGCCCATTCGCTACGATTTTGTTATGAGTCTCATTTGTTGCGCTTTGTATTTTTGATTATGTTTAGATTTTGTTTTGTTATATCTGTTCACTGGGCTTTTTAAGCTCAGCCCATCCCACTTGGTACCTGCCGCATGGAAAAGAAATCTTGATATGCTTGATATTAGGCTTCCGTTTGAGTGAACCGACCCTAGTTACCAAGTGGCATTCGAGTGAACCGCCCCTAGTTACCAAGTGGCATTCGAACCCTGCGGCACTTGATATGCTTGATATTAGGCTTCCGCTTGATATTAGGCTTTCCATGCGGCAGGTACCATGCGGCATTTGAGTGAACCGACCCTAGTTACCAAGTGGCATTCGAACCCTTGTCGGGTGGGGGTGTTACAATTATAGTATCAGAGCCTAGGTTTTGAGACCCTTAGAGCTTAGGCTATGATATGTAAGGATTTGGGTAGACATTAGGCTTCCGTTTGTTTTGACCTATTCCATTTGGTTGGACCTTTTCGTTCAGATTTGATTTTGATATCCGTTTTTCTTCGCTGATTTGATCTTCATCCTACCACATTTGATTTTGTCTATTTGTCTTCGCGGATTAATTTGTCGATCGTTTAGATGGTGACTACTTGTAGAATCGAATATGGTGATTCGGATCCTGAGTTGCTTCAGTAGTTGCTGAGATAGAGAGGTTCGTGGAGAAGCCACATCCATTTAGTACTGTTGCCACTCCGGTTAAGTTGAAGACAAGATTGCTCGTGCGAGAAGATCGTTGAAGTATTTCGACACTGCAGAAAATATCAAGATGCTGCAGGAGAGAGTTGGGCAGAACAACAAGAGGAGCAAAGACGAAGGTAAAAACTTCAACTAACGGGCACACAGAAGGCGTATGAGCAGAAGAACTATGACTGGCGTATTGCAGATAGACGGAGAAACTACTACCAGGAGTTTAGGCGTATAGAAGGTCAGCAGTTCAGTAGAACTACTAGGACGTCATATCAGAGAAGAGATGATGTGAAGATTTCATCCGCTCTGCGTGTTTTGTGGGGCATTGGGCCCATGATTTTTTTGAGAATGGTGGAAGATAGAACTACCGTGATTCGTCGTCCCTCTCATTTGTTTGTCACACATTTTGAGACAGTTTGATATTTTGTTATGTGATTTTGATCGGTATTACTTTTCTTTGATTTGTTCAAAACTCGCCTTGAATTGTGAAGTTTTATGATTTGGCATTTTGGTAATATTTCAGCTTTGTATCATATCTCATATCTCTTTGAGAGATTTCGATTATCATCTATTTTGTTTATGTGATTCGTATCAACAAGATCATATTTGTGATATTTTAGTGTTTGTGTGCACGAGACTATTTTGGATCGTCGACAATGAGTCATGAGGAACCCTCTCAAGTAAAGCGACCCACCTTCATTCTTTCCATGGATTGGTAAGTTTTCGTTTAGTCTTACGAAACTTTTTCAAGTTTGGTCTGATGATATGCTTGTGAATCCGATTTGATTTGATATTAGTAGATTATTTGTCATGACTCAGAATAGAATATGATGGAAATAAGGACATGTTCATATGATGCAAGTATTATGATGCCTGATTAACGTGATAATACCGAGATCATATGACTTGAACTTATTGGGATCATACGATGTCTTGAGAAGTGCCTAAGTTTAGTACGTTTGAGGAATTAGAAATATATCTGTGATTCGTCAGCCTTGATGATATTCTCGACCATGCAGGTATCCTATCCATTCAATTTCACATTCTGATACGTTTTGATATTCCGATATGTGCTCAACTGATCGTCAGTACAAATATGTTACCCATCTCTTTATGAAAATCTTGATATGCTTGATAATTCGATATGTGATTCTCTGATGATTAGCAAGTTCCTTGATCCGTTTGGAATCTGGTTTGATTTGATGAAGTTTTCCTACCGTTAACACTACCTCAGTGTTTTTCTCGTGTGTATACGTGTTTCATGTATCTCCTTGAGGAATTTCAACTATCGTCTGTCACCTATTTGTTTCATATTCGTTGGATCAGATTTATTATGATTTGTATTATGTGAAGAGCCTGCGGCTATCCTAGTTGTCGGAATCGAGTCATGAGAGATAAAACTATTTCCGTTTGTGAAGATTCTTTTGGAAGAACCTCTCTGAGCGTGAGACTATTGGCATTTCTTTCGCAATTTGTTACGTCTTTGTCTACTTTTACGTCTTTCCAATTTCGAGAACGAAAATTTCTTTTTAGAGGGGAAGAATTGTAATAACCTGAGTTTTTATCTCGTAAATTTCCATCATATTTCTTTGAACCTTAAAAAAGTCATAACAAATGACGGATTTGATATGATTTGGCATATATGGGTTATGATATGTGATTTGTTAGATTTGGCTATTGGAGTATCACCTTTAGTATTAGGTGCTCGTGGCAACATTCTGATTTTGGTTATTATGTGACTATCTGATATTCTGATTCATTCATTTACTATGCCTATTCAGTCATTCAGTTGACTATTTATTCACTCAGTATTCTTATGTGATTCGTTTGACTATCGGACTCATGCTTTAGTTCATTTGATTATTATACTCAGTCTTCAGTCCATTTGATTTACTATGCTTTCACTCTATTTCGGTTGGCTGCCAAGCTTATACTTCAGATTTTCACTTCATCCGTTTACCGAGCTATTATATGATTATTGGATTCAAGTGTTGAATATGTTATTATATGATTATTTGGTCCATCTGTTTACCATGCTGATATATGGTTATATGATTTCTCTGTCTACTATGTTAGTATGTGGTTACCTGATTCATTTGTTATCATGCGAATATCTGATGATCCGCTTACCATGCTATTATGTGACTAATTGATTCGTATAGTTGCCATGCTAGTATGAAATCATTTAATTTAACCGTTTATCATGGTATACTTCGTTCAGTCATTTCGTGGGCTATGATTATCATTTAGTAATCTTACCTGCTAATTGTGACTACCATGTTTGTACTTCCGTTTGGTATTTTCTAATGCTTATGTTATCGGTTCTGCATAGTAATTGATGTTTACCTGACTTGTTGATCTGCCATGTTTTACACTTATGTTCATGTTACTAGTTGAAGAAGGAATATGGTTCAACTTATGTTATCTGTCTAGTTGACTTGTTTAGTTGCCATGTTATATTCTTGTTCAGTTACTTCATTTGATTATGATGTTCGTTCAGTATTTCCTACCTATACTTGTGACTGATATGCTTATATTTCGTTGCTTCCGCCTACTTATAAATTCCGTTTAGATTATGTATATATCTGATTATCTGATGTGTTGTTTTCGCCATATTTATGTGTAGCTGATCCGCTAGTTGATATTCTTGTTCGTTGTTTGGTTACTTGTTTTGATTATAATAATGTTCATCAACTCCTATATGATTATGTTTTGATGCTTTTATGTTTGGACTTTTATATGTGCTTATGTTTGTTCAATGAATCGCTGCTTTGCTTTGCTTTGGTTTCTTGGATTTCTGTTCCTTCTGGATATTTGTTAATATTGTGTTCTACAGGTTCCTCAGTGACTCCTAGACTCATTGTGCTCATTCGTTACGATTTTGTTATCAGTCTCCTTTGTTTCATTTTGTATTTTTGATTATGTTTAGCTTTTGTTTTGTTATATATGTTCACTGGGCTTTTTAAGGTCAGTCGCATTTCTTTTCCATGCGGCAGGTACCAAGTGGATGTTGGGCTTTGATGGGCTGAGAGTAGGAGCTTTTGAGTGAACCGACCCTAGTTTCCCTTATTATTTTGGACTCATTTGGAAGAACATTTGTTTTGATATTTCATTTCTTTTGACATGTTGGATCTTGTATTTCTTTCGACGTCATTCGTTTATATGACTTGGTATTTTATTTTACAAGACTTCCGCTTGCATATTATTAGTATGTTCTTATATGACTCCATAATGTGGCATTCGGACCCTTTTCGGGTTGGGGTGTTACAATGATATGGCCCAGAATGATCCCAATATCTTTCAAGTCGATGATTGTGATGCCTTCGACTCAGATGTTGATGATGAACCCACTACTCAAACCATATTCATGGCAAATATATCTCCAATGGTCTCCTTACCTCAACAAGTTGGTCCCTTCACCGCATCTGTTATCTTTGAGGTACTTAAACTGTACGACGTGGCTGATGAACAAAATATTCCCCATAAAGTACAACAGACAAAATTTGTTGAGTCAGATACTGCGAATATGGGAAATAGCAATGTTATCCCATATGAGCAGTATGTGAAACACAACAAAGTTTAGATTGTACTTAGTAGTGCATCTTCGGTTCTAAATGATGATTACATGTTGCATGAGTACACTGCATTCATCCCTGATGACTCATTGACCTCTACACTTAATATATATAAGGAACAAGTTGCCATATATAAACAACGTGCAAATTTTGAACTGATTGAACGTGAGCAGAAAATGGATAGTCAAATGCGTATACTGATCACTGAACGTAATTCAAGGGAAGAAACATTGAAAAGGGAGTTACATTCTTTACAAGTGAAACTTAATCAAACTGCTAAACAAAAACAAGAAATACAAGAAAATGTAACAATGCTTAAACTGAATTTCAAATAAAAAGAAACAAAACTGTTAAATGATTTTTCCAAACTTAAAACGTTAAAGAATTAAATTGAAAACAAGTTGTACGCACAAGACCAATCCATACAAACTGCTCACATGATGTTAAATCATAAGAAATTGGGTGATGAACATAGTGAGAGATCCATAGATGACCCAAATCCAGCTTACCTTAGGAAAACTAAAGCTAAAGTGGCCCAACTTGCCTTATATGATGGAAGTGAGATCATTAAACCTGGTCATGTCCCTGCTAGTGCACCAATATCAGAAGAGGATAGGGAGTTAGAAAATGTATCTAGAGATAAAATGGCTAAGAAAATGAATGACCCTGTGAGTATGAAAATCCGGGTCAATCACAAGCGTCTCAATTATTCTAAGGAGAACTTCTTAGCTACTTTTAAGCCTCAGACACAGTCCCCCCGAACAAGTATTTTGAAAGTTAGACATGGAAAAGAAAAATGCCAAAGAACTTGTAATAAAAAAATCCTCCCATATTAAGATTACCGACTACAACGGTGTACCCACCTAATACCCCCATGCATTTAGTTCCCAGAAATCTTCCTACATAATGTAAAACGTTAATTAGCATTAATGTAATCTATCAACTATTTGTTGATTTTGATTAAAAAAAATGTAAGAAGATAATTATACCATCAGCTATTACTGAAGGAGAAAGGGGGTTTGAGGAAACTAAAATGTGTTATCTAACTGAGGTTATTCCATTATTTGAAGTAGTCAAAGAACATTTTGAGAGCATTCAAAAGGCTCTAGAAACTGAAGTTAAAGAAATGAAAGATGTGTTCAAAGACATGGAAAACATGGTAAAACAAAATGCAATAAAGCTTAAAACTTATGAGATTGAGAAGAAGAATATTCACATCACCAATGAAAAGTTGATTGTTAGATGTATTACTCAGGATGTGTATTATACTGCCACTGATTCTGCTTTAACTGCTTCTCAATTTCATGATCTGTCACTTGCATTTAAAGTTGCCCAGGTTCGTGTCAATGAGCTTGAAGCCGAGAATTTAAAATTGTAGGAGAAAATCCAAAACGATGATCATGATAACATGGTTAGGCATTTGTCTAAAGTAGAGGTTGAAATCTTAATTTACAATTAAAATGTCAACATCCAGATTAAAGAATTAAAACTTTAAATGCCAAGACATCTTTGGATGCTCCCAAATTTGATGCATATTTTGAAATAAGCAATCGAGATGAACAGATTCAAGCTCACTGTAATACGATCAAAAAATTGAAGGCTCAAATTTCTCAATTGACGGGAAATATGAGTGAAGTGGCAGACTCCCCTAAACCACCGTCTCTAGTGTTAGCCTTGATAATAATTAATAGAAGTGGTGGTCATTCACGTTTAGGAACTTTGTAACGTGTGTTAGATATCATGATAGAATAGTCAACGGGCTCGTGGATTGGGCTAAGCTAAATGGCTAATTGTTATGTTAAGCTAGCCTTATGTAAGTTATTGTCCAATCTAAGCCCAAGCCCAAGCCCATAAGGGTAATATGTATGGAAGTATAAATACCCCTCAAATGGTCATTTGAGGGGTGTGCTTGAGTGTGTATGTGTATGTTTTCTCTTTGATATAAAAGTTCTTCTTTTCATCTTTTCTCTCTACACATATATGCATATCCTATATCATATCAAGTCACCATCTTTCCTTTCTTCTTAATCTTTCTACGCATAACATCAGTTTGTGTTTCACGTGATATACGTGTAACGTGTTTGTTTCACGTGGTATACTTGTGTGGTAAGCTTTGGTATAACGTGATAAGGTTGATATATTTAAGGTCATACAATTGGTATCAATCGCCTAACAATGGTTTAGGAGTGTCGTGTTACGTTTTTTATTGAAACTTTTCCTCCAAGTTTCGTTTTTTTTTCATAAAAACGCAAGCTTTTTGCATAAAGTTTTGATTTTTACGTGGTTTTAAGCTTAAAGTTGTAGTTTTTATTGATCATTAAGTGTTTTGGAAGAAGTTTGTGCAAAAGAAATCGTTTGGAAACGTGTTTTTGGGTGAAAAATTCGTGTTTTTGCATAATCTGGGCATTCTACGCGTAAGGTTGTCAAGTACAAAAAAGTCAAAACCCTAGTTTTACGCCTAAGGAAAGTCAAAACCCTATTCTTACGCATAAGCTTCTACGCGTAAGAAGTGGAGTTTACGCCTAAGGTTTACGCATAAGCATCTGGTGAAGAATCTTCGTGCAACAACGGTTACTCAAGACTTCACTTGGATAAGTTTGTGGAATACTGACTTGTGAAATCTCACTAGCTTGGACAAGTTAGAGATACGATTCGCTTTTATGCGTAAGCAAGTTTTTTACGCCTAAGAGTTCAATCTTACGCATAAGACTCTGGGTTACGCATAAGAATTAAAACTTACGAGTAAGATATTTTTACGCATAAGAGAAATCTTACGCGTAAGGATATTGTTTACGCATAAGAGTTAATTTTTACGCGTAAGGTCACTGTTTACACATAAGATTCAAATCTTACGCCTAAGGACAAAGTTTACGCCTAAGCACCCAAATCTTACGCCTAAGGACAAGGTTTACAAGTAAGATTTTCAGCAAAACTTCAAACGGCCATAACTTTTGAACCGTAACTCCGTTTTCAGCGTTCTACCCATCAAAACGACCGTAAGAACAAGGAGATTGGCATGCCAAATGAACTAGGGTCAACCTTTAAGTCCTAAAAATGCTCCGAACAGAAGTTATTGAGGTTTTAAGTTTTTAGACCAAATTTTCACAACAACAACCGAGCTTAATCTTCATCAAACACAACTCCTTTATCGTTGAATCGATCCTACATCAACTTTATCATCAAATACCTTCATCAATGGCTACTCAACAAGACATTCATGCAGCCGGTGCCGAAAACCGTCCTCCTATGCTGGAAAAAGGTGGATATCTTCAATGGACAAGTCGTATGCTCCGCTACATCAAGACCAAACCTAATGGAAAACTCATGATTCAATCCATTGTGAATAGACCCTTCAAGCCTCGACCAATCCAAGATGCAACACCTCCGTCCCACCATCTTTTCGTGTTCAAAATGAATCAGAATACACACACGAGGATAACAAACAGGTTGAAGAAGATGACATGGCAATACACATTGTCCAACTGGGTTTACCGAGAGACATCTTCTTTGCTGTGACGGTTGTGAAGCTGCTTACAAAATGTGGGAGCGTGTTAGACGGCTTTGTTATGGAGTAAATTGGTCAACAAGACACGGAGAACAAGTCGCTAGCTGCATGGGAGAAGTTTACATCTACTCCGGAGAATCCATTGAATCCTACTATGGAAGGTTTGCACTTCAATGAATGAGCTTATCGAAACAAGTTGGCACCGAGAACTATCGTGAGTAACATCAAATTCCTAAACAATCTTCCGAATAATGGGGACGATATGTCACAATTGTCAACCATACAAAAGACTTACATCGGGTGAACTTTGATCAACTCAACGATTTTACGAAACAAAACCAAACTGAAGTGAATGAAGTCGGGAAAGAAAGATTGGCAAAGAATCATGATCCTTGGCACTAATTGCAAAGACTCCAACTCCGGTGAACTCACAACAACAAGCTTCATCATCTTCCACTAACAACAACTTGCAAGAATACATTCCACGACCACAAGTCGTTATCCTCAACAACAATTCTACCCACAAGAACAACAAGTCGATCAACAACAACAAAGTATCCACAATACCGGGAACAAGGAATCACCGATCTTGAAACCGAACAAGAACAAGCTTTGTCAATGCATTTTCTTTTGACTAAAGCATTCAGAGGTCGCTATTCCACACCAACTAACAACAACCAAAGGATTTCATCAAACACTCGCAACGGGCAAATTGCACGTAGGGTGTGAATATGGGTCATCAAGGACAAATGGTTGGAGTTATTGGGAATCAACGAGGATATCTCTTGGATTTCACATAGGTAATCAGCGGTTCCGTATCGGGTGTCAGTTGAGTCGAATGTTGGAAATCGGATGGGGCGTAATGTTGGGAATAAAGCGATGGTAATCGAATGGGAATCTGCAGCTCCGATCGTTGGGAATTATGGAAATGTGAGTCGGTAATCAGTTACGTGTTAAAGCTGTCAAGGTGGGTCACATGGCAAGGAATTGTCCTACTAAGCCGAAAAGAAAAATCTTGCATATCTTGTAAAGCTATCTTTGTTAGCATACCAGTCGAAGCGGGGTTGCGGTTGAGTCTTGAGGAAAATGATTGTTTTGCTATTATGGATGATTTGGAAGACCTAGAGGACATCAATGCAAACTGCATCTTCATGGCAAATCTTGAGGAAGCTAAGTATGACACCGAGTCTCGACGCACCTCCCATCTATGACGCCAATGCATGATGTCGAGGTACCAATCATTGATCCATGCTATAACAATGTCATATTTGATGTGTTTACTCATGACGAACAACATTCGTGACATCGGCACCTACTTATGAAACATACCGGACAATCCGAGTTGTAGCAATACTAACTCGAAACTCGAGATGTGGATCCTAGTGGAGGCCGTGTGACACAAAATCTTGAGACCGATGAGGAAACACGTGCCTTATTTGAAACATTAATCAATAAGCGTGGCATTGAAATTGAGAAAGTTAAAAGGTCAATCGCGATGTTAAGGCCGCGAATGATAAATTGACCACCGAGCTTGAGAGGTACAAGGAGAATGCAAAAGCCTTTGAATTTTACAAAACAAAGAGTCGAATTAGAAATTGGTTATCGAGATTCCGTTTTAAGAGAAAAACAATTGCAAATCAAGTATAACACGCTTGGTGTTAATTTGAACTTGAAAATAAAATCTTTAAACAAGGAAATTTTCGATCTTAAAACCAACTTTCTAAACAACAAGCAACTTATTCGATCTTGAAAAGAGAATAAGCAGTTGATTTCGATTTTTCAAAACGTGAAGATTCTCTTCTTGATGAAATTCTTGATAAAAATGAAAAAAATCAAAAAATTGGAAAATTTTCTTGTTACAACGGGTCATTCAGCCAAATCAACCAATATGCTAATTAATTAAACAAATCCTTATTTTCATACAACACAAAAAATGGCTCTTGGTAACACACCTCCTTGTTTCCTCAAGAAAGCTCAAAAAGAACAGAATGTTTTGAACAATGGAAAAGCTTTGCATGAACCCATAATTGCTCGTGATTCTCTTGAAACGTTAGAACTATCTTATGAGAGTAGATAAAAAATGCAACAAAATAACCCAGATCTAAAACCAATTGATTATAACAAATGGAACAAAATTAATGGAATTACTTTTGTTTCACAAAAAGAAATGTCAAAGTTTTCCATCACACCCAGTGTTTCAAACAAAGAGTCAACACCTGTTTCAAAACAAGTTTTAAAACCAGTTTCAAAACCTGTAGTTGAATCAAAATCATTGTCAAACATGGAACAAATGTCTTCAAACAATCCTTTTAACACAAGTGATGCCAAAAGCATTTTAGAAGATGTTAAAACTAGAATTGGGAGACTTCAAGAGACTGTCAAATCTAAAACCAATATTACAACTAACATCCGGTTTTCTAGTTTTGATGATGAAAATAAAAGTTTTTGAAACTCAAATTGCCCTCAATTTGAATAACATCAATTCAAGGGTAATTCATTTTGAACAAGCATTTTTGAAAGAAACATTGACTTTGTCAAGGACCATAAATCCACAGTAAAGAAAGCTAATGAAAGTGTTGAACACATCAAAGTTTTGGAAAATTTAAATGATTCTCTCTTCAAGATTTTTCGTGTACCGATATTATGTCCATTGTTTTACAAACATATTCTGTTGAAGATCATGAAAGACTCAAGTACGAGACCTCCAAATTGTTTCAAAATATGAAAAGCTCTTGAAAAACTTGAAAAGAAAATGTCTCATATTTTAAACAACTTGATCGAAAAGCGAGGAATGCAAGTATGACAAACTGTCGTATGAGCGTGCCTATAATGACATGAAAGAGAAATATGATCTTTTGAAGGCTCAGATGGAATGTCAAAAAAGAAAGGTTGTGGATACTAAGATTGCAAAACCATTGACTGAGGAGAAAGCAAATGTTCCCAAACCGGTTTTCAAACCAAAAATGTCAATTTCTATGCCTCCTCCAAAAGTCAATGAGAAAAATGATTTGTCAAAATAAGTCACTCCATCTGCCTTGCCTAAATAAAATGTTGCAAATGAAAAAGCGGTTATCGAGAAACCAAAAGTTTTAGCTCCTGGCCTTTTTAAGATGAGTACCACTAATGCGTCTGCCTCCACATCTAAACCATATGAAACAAACGACATAAGTTTAAACAAGCACTCTAAAGAGACTAGGAAAGCTGAAACCACTTCTCTAGATAAAAATTTGAATCCTAATGCGTGTGGCTTACCTTCTACAGGACTAGAAAGCACCTCTAAGAGCAGCAGACTAAAGCCTAAGAGCAATACAAGGAACAATAGAGTCTCGACTGCCTCTAAGAGTAGTAGCTTGAATAAAGAGAAGAAAGTAGAAGAACACCCTAGAAATTTACCGCTTTTTAATAAGAAAGACATTTCATCTGAATGTAATGAACCTATGAAATCTGATAAGTTTAATGAATCTGTTGAATCTGTTTGTTTAACTTGCAAGAAATCTTTAACTATTGTTCATGATGATTGTGTTTCTAAGAATAAGATTGTTAAGCCTGTTCAGAAGAACGTTCCAAAAAGAACTTATGCTAAACCAATAAGAAGACTAGTTGCAAGATTTAGGTCTTACACTACTGATAAGAATCATATTGTTTACTTTAGGGATGATATTTGGAAACCAACGGGTAGAACTTTCACATTCCAGAATGGTAGAATGAGTGATGAATCTGTCTTCCCAGTAGATAACTTCTATGAGTGTGATCAGGATTTTACCTCTAACCCAAAGGAACCAAAATCAAAACGGTTTCCAAAATCTTCTTCTTCTGTTCTTGGCAAGTTATCGAAATATGTCTTTGGATCGTCGACTCGGATTACTCCAAGCACATGACCGGAAAGCTGAAGCTGCCGATCAATTTCGTCTAGAAATTCATGGAACCGATCGATTTGGAAATGATCATGTAGCGACTATCATGGGTTTTGGCGATCTACCTTTGGAAATTATTTGATCACTCGGGCTTACTATGTCGAAGGGTTGGGACACAATTTGTTTCGATCGGCGGTTCGTGATGCGATTTAGAGGTTGCTTTTAGGAAAAATGCTTGCTTCGTTAGAAACTTGAATGGCTCTAATCTCTTAAGCGGGAATCGTGATACAAACTTGTATGCTATCGACATTAACCAAATGGCCTCTTCATCACCAATATGTCTTATGACACGAGCATCGGAACAAAGTCTGGTTGTGGCATAGAAGATTATCCCATCTCAATTTCGACACCATCAACAACGGCCAAAGACAACATCGTCAATGGACTTCCAAAGTTCAAATACACCAAGGATCACCTATGTCCATCATGCGAACAAGGAAAAAGCAAAAGAGCATCATATAAACCCAAAATCGTACCTAGTTCAGAAGCAAGGTTGCATATGTTGCACATGGACTTATGTGGCCCAATGAAAGTTGAAAGCATTAATGTGAAAAAGTATATTCTTGTTATTGTTGATGACTATTCAAGATATACATGGGTTAAGTTTCTGAGATCAAAAGACGAAGCACCAGGCATCATCATCACCTTTCTCAAGCGTATTCAAGTACTTCTTCAAACTCCAGAAGGATGGTAAGAAACAAAAACGACCGAATTCACAAATCGGGAGTTAAGAGCTTATTTTGAAGATGTTGGAATCACACATCGGACATCGGTTGTTAGAACTCCACAATGAATGGGGTAGTTGAAAGAAGAAATCGTACTCTTGTGGAAGTTGCTCACACAATGCTAATTTATTCTAGTGCACCGTTATTTCTATGGGTCGATCTTTGTCGCCATCGCTTGTTTCACTCGTAACCGATCCCTAATCCATCCAAGATTCAATAAAACACCATATGAGCTAGTGAACAATAGAAAACCTGATATCTCTTACCTTAACGTGTTTGGCGCTTTGTGCTATCCAATGAACGACAGAGAAGATCTAGGAAAACTAAAAGCTAAAGGTGATGTCTTCATTGGATACTTAGAAAACTCGAGGTCATTCAGGGTGTGTAACAGAAGAACTAGGAAGATAATGGAGACGATGAATGTGAATTTTGACGAACTTTCACCGATGGCTTCTGAGAGACTCGCTCTAGAACCCGCACCAAACCCGCAGACTTCTGGACACATCAGTTCAGGACTCGTACAACAAAGAGCTCCATCAACTTTTGTTGGCACTCCTCATGAACAAGAATGGGAGAATTTCTTCGAGTTAATGTTCGGTGAATACTACGGTGGAACTTCGACAAATGCATCAAACCATTATTCCACCGCACCGCTCAAAATCATCCACCACTACCAACAGAAGATGCATCTACAACGGTCGAATCCAATGCACCAACTCCATCAACGTCATCTACATCGACTACGCAAATCCTATTCTTGAAACAGTTTTACCGGTGTTGATGAGCAAAACCAAAACATATCATTTCAAGAAGAACCTTCACAAAACCGAGCGATGCAACGTTAGATGAAGACTTATTTGAAAACTTCGTTTGCTACTGGAATCGAGTTGAATCATCTTCAAGCTTACGAGAACCATCTAACTCGCATACGTTTAAACAACGGTATCCTTCTACTCTGAAGTGGACAAAAGATGTAGGATCAATAATATTATTGTGTTGATGATTCGGGTGGTCTTGGATGATCAAAATACATGTTTGTCATAGTTAGAAAGTTAGAGAGAAAGGGAGTTTCTTGGTAGAGACTTGGTTCAACAAATGTAAAAGGTTAGATTAAATAAAAGCTCCACCCCTTCCATCTAAGGAAGGGGTATTTATAGTTACAAGCATAACGTCCTCCTGTCAGACTGTGGATCAGGCATACAGTGGGTAAAGACCCGTCCTTCCTCCACGGTATTACACTAAACTAAACTACACTATAAACTAACTAATTAACAACTTAATAACGTAACTAACGATATGTCTACGAGCTAACTTATGCTAAATTATAATTGGGGTGACCGACTCTTTAACATGGAATTTCCAATTCCTAACAATCTCCCCTTAAGGGAGGCCACCCCATGAAATACATTTTGTATCCTAGCATTCTTTCATTGTCTTTAGTTCTTGAGCTCGTAGACTTGAATTCTTCAACTTCTGCATCTTTGTGCTTTAGTAGCGATTCTTCAAAGTCCGCATTGATTTGTACTTTTAGTGGAGGCCTTTAACTGATCCACATCTTTGATGATCTTCGAGCTTTCTTTGAGATCATCAGCCACAGTAAATCTCTGGATCACCCATTGTAGTGTTGCCTTCATGTGATGTTGTGACTTTCGGACCGACATGCTCACACTTTTGAATCATGACATCTTTCCATCAGAGTAGCGGAAGCTTTACTGGTTCATGATATTTGCGGCGTGTAGCGAAGCATAGTATAAAATATCGAACCGTGTTATGTAGATATGCACCGGTCATGATTTCTTCAAATTAAGTGTGGATCTTTGTGAGCATGCGACTTTGGATTGACTCCTCAATTTCGATCACCGCAACCGTCCAAATGTACCGCAAACAACAATTAGCAATAAACACACGAAAGTGTCTTTGATCACTTTCGTTGAATTGAGGTACACGCCCACGGTTCCTCGTTGATCGAGACAAATACCGCTGTGATCGGTAGGATTCCTAAGAATCTCCTTGACGAGGGTTTCACAATTTGTTCTAGCGTTCTCAAACCGAACGTCTCAAAGAAGACAACACGGAGTGAGTGAACCGGTAATTGAGATTCACCGATTGATGAAAATGATTTGAAAAACAATCGTGTATTGCTTGAAGAAAGAGTTTTGAAATACAACGAAGGTTTATAAGAAAGATCAATTTTTCAATCAAAATACTTTTGTATTAAAGAATGAGTACACATTCGACGAGCTAGTGAAAAGAAGAGATTCGCACATCGAATGGTTTTCTAAAAGTATTTTCAATCGAGATACTTTTGAATTGAAAATGAATACACATTCGATGCGCTAGAGAAAAGAAGATTTGCACATCGAACGGTTTTCCAAAAGTATTAAATCAATTCATTTCTGGACCAAGGTTGATTCAAGATTGAATCTCCTCATCGTTTCTATCCAGTTGTCACAAGCTTGTTCTTACGAGAAGATCTCACATGTCACCTACCAAGAGCTTATTTGATGTTGGCTCTAGAAGGATTTCCATCTTCATCGTGAATATTTAACATATCACTCGGATGTTCTGGCAATACCACAAGGATAAAGCATAGGACTCAAGATATAATCTCTCTTTCCACATTGTGTGAAACAGAGAGTCTTCATTGAATGTGTCCTAATGAGATTTATGGATGATCTCGTGGCTCTAGACTCAATTTGTGCATATTTGGATCCTGTATCGGAGACTAAGGAGAGGGTCTCCTTCTTCAATATCAATAATCTCTAAGAGAAAGTCGATAGATTATGTAGGTTCCCCGTGAGAATGAAACAAGCCCTTTTAATAGGAACTTGAGTAGCTTTGGGAAGTTTAGTGCGGTGCATCCGGGTCCATGATGTCTTGTCTTCAATACCGGTGTTACCTTAGTAAACACCAAGTAGCATATGTATTGAACCGGTTTACGCCCTAAGGTTGAATAATTGGAGGGCTATTTGTTTTCACCCTTTTCTCATTCAATTCTTTTCATTCTTCAACCCCTTGATGCTTACCGAGACTTCATAGCTAGAACTTTGTTGGGTTTATTCCAGTACTAGCTCGGACTCGATCCGCACTCTTCCCATTCTCATTTTCTCCTTTTTCATCTTACCTAAGGACTCTACACTATCTAGTGGATTGTCCTGGTAGATCCCTCCGGCTCGGCGGATCGTGGGAACTAATACCTAACCTAACCATCCTTATAACACCATGCATAAAGTAAATTGGTCAGTCTTTTGGTATTGTTCTTTCCTTCTTTGAAACCAATAGAAAAATTATTTGGAAAAACAATCAAGGTACTTGTGATACGAGATCAAAGCATTTTGTACCTTAATAGTTTTGATCATTTAGAAAACCTCCCCCTCAACATATGCATATGATTTAGAAATTGTTTAGCACATGGAGGCAAGAGTTCTTTGAAACAAATTCTTGATCACAATTTCGTACGAAAAAGCCATTTGATTTTCTTGGTAAAATTCTCCCCCTCAATATGTGCATAGGATAAGTGAAATCATTTTATCACATAGAGGAAAGAGTTCTTTTGAAGCACATCCACAATCACAAAAGCCATTAAGAAACCATTCGCTCCCCCTCAATATATGCTTCGAGATTCGAAAGCGTTTAGCACATATGAGAGAGAAGCCTGCACAATTGAATCAAACAATCACCTTTTATCAAATTTCATTATTAAATCACAAATTCTCCCGATCAAAATATCAAACCCTTTGAGATTTTGGATCTCAAGTGATTTAATCGGGTTTAAGAACATGGGAGAATATGTGGCTGGTTTAAATACTCATCATGTTTTGGATAAATCCTCCTCCTCAACATGTGCATTGTGTATTTCAAATCGTTTGGCACATGGAGGCGGAGTGCCTTTGAAGGACTAAAACCAATTCCATTTAAACAGATAAGAGATTTAAATCACGATCTCTCCCAGATCAAAAATATCAAACCATTTGAGATTTGTGATCCCATCGATTTAAATCATTTAGAAAAGTTTGGGAGAAGACGTGGCAAGATTTAATTTTGAAAATGGTGATAGAGGACCAATTATAGACATTAAAGATTGTTAGTGTCAGGTATGATAGTTTTTAAGAGATCTTTTAAGTAAAACAAAACAATTTCATAATCAAACAAGAACAGAAAAAATTTTATTTTGAAAGACCTTGATTCTAAATAAAAAAATCATACCATGACATAACATTAAATCTTTAGATCACCACATTTTGACGTACAAACGGAACTTTTATGAAGAAATATCGTTTGAAAATATTTTATTTAAAATCACTCTCCCCCTCAAACCATGACAGTAGTCGATGATTGAATGACTTAAGTTTTGATAAAATGAAGTCCGGTGATTTTCAAAGATTAGCTCAATAAATTTTCAAAACAATATTTTCCATTTTCAAAACAATTTATTCAAAAAAAATTTCAAAAATTGTTTAAAAATGGTATCTGCACAAAGAAGCGTTAGGTGGTTGAGCTGCTTTTGATGTTCTTTGTTGTAGGGCTTGGAAGAAAACCGTCGCTAATGCGGTGAGACTTCTTCGTTGCATTTAATGCCAACCGAGGTCAAATTAAGCTCCGTTTCTTCAATCACTTAGAAGAAAACCATCTGCTGATGCAGTGAGACCTCTTACGTTGCATTTATGCCAACTCTTCATAGAAGTCCAATTAAGCTCCGTTTCTTCATTTGTCAACCCAAGATATAGTTACCGTTTCCTTTCAGCATCCAATCATCATATTATGTGGGATCCGGATCGGGAACACTCTTATACCAAAATACCTGCATACGTTAGTGAACACAAACAGATATATGGTGGTCGACATCACCCAAACAGCAATCGACTAATAAAAGTCAATTCAACATATCAATCAGATCATATAAGGTATGGGAATAATGTGTTAATCAATCTATAATCATCTAATCCTAACAATCACATCCTAGAACCCTAGTCCTTCAACATAGGCAATTATATTTTTTCAGATAAGCACGTAGGATGATGAAGAACGTCCGTTAGATGATGTAAATTTGAAAAACATTCTCCCCCTCAATCAATGACTCTTTCTTTGAAAAATTTAAAATCGCTGAAGTCATTGATTGAGTTTTCAATTTTTACGAAAAACTCTGAAACTGATTGATTTACAAGCAACTCATTTTCCACTAATTTAGTTAAAACAAATATTTTTCTGAAGAATTTTAGACGGAAAAATATTTTAGTAGGAACAGAAGTCCTTCGACATACTTTCCTCAAATTGTTTTAGGATAAGTGCACGAAATATTTGAAAATTGTTTAGCGCAACACTTTCCTTTCTTTAAAAGAGCGGGTTGCTATCTCGAAATAATAGCAAGCCATAGTTTTAAGCACGGGTTCTGATCTGGAAATAAGCTGCAAGCCATATTTTGTGACATGTTTTGGAAAGAATATTTACACCTCCTGCTCGAACTTCATCTATGGTCTGTGCCATTATTGAATGACATTTCTAAGATCGTAGATGTTATCGATACCGTAAGACATGTCTAGAAAACAATATTTTGGTATTTTGAAATTTTTCGATTTTTATGGGTTTTGATGGTTTTATATTTTCTATTTTCTTTTGTTGGTTTTATATTTTGTATTTGGTTTTGATAAAATATGTACAAAGATAGAGTAGATGATATAGTTTAAGAGAATGATGATACGAGTACCGAGATAAGGATATCGAAAAGACGTCGTAGAAGATAGAATTCATCATCCTAAAACTTTCACCACCAAAGCTTCCGAGGCTCTTGCATTGAAGAAAGAAATTGAACCATCGAAAGTGAGACTTTGGCGCTTCCCCAAACCGAAAATCCTTTAGCGAAAGCAGATTCAAAGCTTTCTTTCAAGCTTTAACCGGTGCACAAAGAAGCACACCATTATCATCGATCATCTTGCTCCTTTTAAGAATAATCATCGTGATTCTTAGATTCGAGGTTATATCATCAATAGAACGACAAAGAACGTATCATCCCACATGTAAAATAATCTTCTCGTATTTCTTTTCTCGACGTCTCAAGCAATCCATTCCAAAAGTCATCAAGAGAACACATTCCCCAAGTAGATGAATTGATGCGATCGGTCTCTTAGACTAGAGCTTACGAACCGAATACACATACCGAAGACAAAGAAACTTATACCATCAAGTAGCAGTTAAGTCCAATAGCCGAAGAATAACCACGATGTATACTTTTCTCCCCAAGAAGTGTATGAAGCTCAAGAACCCGGTACCGAATGCCCAAAGAGAGAATAATCGATAACATTGAAGAAGCGGGCCGAATCACCGATTATCTCTGCGGTGACAATCTCGAGGGCGTCAACACCGAATAAGTGATTATATCTACGAATCACCGATTAAGCCCTCAAGTAAAACAGCTGAGCATCCCCAATGTACACAATCTCTCTCCCCTGATGATTGTGATAACATCAAAATCATCACACACTTGTGTACCTCTTTCATCTTCAGAAACTAACTCTTACATCTCTTCCCCCACGTAGTTGGAATAAGAATACTAAAAGCCTTGATGAGTAAAACCTTGAGTTTCTCTGCGGTCATGACATTTGTTTTCCCGGGATATCTTCAATTACTTAGAAGAATTAAGTTCATCAAGTTTACTCGCCATGAGTCAAACCTTAAGTTTCTCTACGGTAATAAAATTTTTCTTCCCGGGATATCTTCAATTACTTAGAAGTATTAAGTTCATCAATTTTACTCGCATTTAGATGCTTGTCTCCTTCCCCCTTGCTGGTTTTGAAACTTCAGAATCAGCAATACTCTAAAATTCCAAATACAAGAAATCTGTTGAGAAGAACCTTTGAAGTCTTTGTGAGTATCAACTTGTTGAAGGTAATGTGAGCAAGTCTAATTGGGGATTAATCGACTTTTCACTCTCCCCAATTAGTGCTCTCCCTAAACTAACAATGCCCGGAATATGAAGAAGTCTTTGGATAATCAAATGCAACTCGCCTTTAGTCTTCTAACATGCGCAGAAAATGTAGAGCAGGATCAGACTCGACCTTCTTCAAGATTGTGCGGTTTAGAATAGATAGTTAACATCTTCAACTCACCAAAAATAAGAACATCACCTAAAAGCATCCCAATTAACTTACATATTGCAAGTCCCCTTAACTAAAATCTCTCCCAATCAAACAAGAACAGAAAGATGTTCATCAAGGAAATCGAGAATCAAAGCCACAACGAACACACGAGATGGTAACACCAAACTACCAATCACATCAAACAAGAACAGAGAGATTGTTCGGAATCATCATGTTGATGTATACGTGAAGCATTAACCGGAAGCACTTTGACGAAAAACTCATATCAGCTTGTGAAGATGTCAACTAATGGCTCTTAGAAGAAACACCATGTAAAGATGACCCGATAAGAAGAAGCTCGGTTCTTACATGAGTTTGGAGCCGTTTGACCATTTATTCTCAAATATCAATCAACCATGCAGAATGATCATACTTCTTCTCCCCCTCAAGAATTGCATACGGAGATGCCATTCTTGATTAAAACAAGTGATTATCATCTAAATGTATTCTATTCACACTTCTCCCCCGCAAAATTAGCATAGGATGTCGCCATCGTCATTATAGTTGAGCAAGCAGAATAAGAAAACAATCAACAGTAGCCCGGTTCACTTGATGACCGAAGCGCATGGAAAAAGCATGAAGCATGTTGATGAGAATGGTAATAATAAGAAGATTTCTCTTCTTCAGAAGATAAAGTGCACTGAAGCGTATACTTTTCTTTTCTTTAGAGAATGAGGCATGAACTGTTGTGTTCATACGTCATAATGTTGAAGTACGAGGCCTGAACTGATGTGAACATACGTCATAAGAAGATTTCTCTTCTTTGAAAGATAAAGCGCACTGAAACGTACACTTTTCTTTTCTTAAGAGAACGAGGCATGAACTGTTGTGTTCATACGTCATAAATCTCTCTCTTTTCAATCTCTTGGCAAAACATGTAATCAATCACCATTATCATTCAGTAGGCTCTTTGTTGTGACAGCTGATGGAGAAAACCCAATATGATAAATTTGACATTGAAGTAAACTAACCCGAACTCGTGACTTAAACTTGCACATATGTAACAAAGAACGGTGCCGATTTCCATTAGCATCTCTAAGTACTCTCTATATACTCTATACTCTTCAACCAACCAACCATCAAGTATAAGACGACATTACCTCTTGAAAATCCACAATTGAATGTGACACCGAGCACTACAACGTAACTCCTTAAAGTGATAGTTATTTTGTGGTGGTATGAGCCCAATTCCCCAAGTGGTAAAAGAAAAGGTAAAGACACCCAACAATAACTAGATTTCCAAGTCTTCGTTTTGATAATAAGCTCGAACAAGGATCTTGAAGAATCTTCATCCATCCATCCCCGATACCTTCGGATACTAAGTACATGCGCCGTGATATTTCACTTCAACCTCAAATAAATAATAGTGAATTAACGCCGTTGTCACATCTTCTGAACTGCTCAAATCTAGCCTTCTTTGACATTTAAATGAACTTTGATAATGGTTTTCATCCCGACCATGGTTAAAAGCACATAACCCCGTAAAACCAAGTAATAACCAACCTGCCATGACGAATATCCAAACACACATCCAATTCATGAAGTACACCCATTTATCCCTTCTTCGAAACAGAAAACGTAGCACCAGCATCAAATAAGATCCCGAAATACACTTTCCTTTCTCCAAGATGGTTCCATCAATACGGGATTTTACAATTCTATGGTTTAAACCGAGAAATAGGTTCTTTCACGGGATTTTACAAAACCAAGAATAAACCGTAAGATAGATCCGGAAATGCACTTTACTTTTACCGGGATGTTTCCATTGTTACGGGATTTTACAAGCCAATGATTTAAACCGAGAAATAGTTTCTTTCGCGGGATTTTACAAAATCAAGACAAAACCGTAAATAGTGTCAGCTTGAATGTGTTATGACAACTTTGGTTTTGGTGAATATCTATTTTAGGGGAACATGCAGTGGTTCTTCAACGATTCTTCTCCACCATGAACAATTCTTTACCCATATGTAGACAACTTCACAAACCATACTAAGTCAAGTAGTATATACTACTTCCCCCTGGAGGTTGACCGTAACACATCAAAGTACACGTTTCTCCCCCATTATGGTTTCGAACTTTCGGAAGCATCATAACGTGTACGACCATTTGCACGAGAAGTTCTTGTCATAAGCAGACATCTTGAAAAATCATGACTGACGCTGAAGATTCTTAAACTATTTTGCTTAGACTGTGAAGTATCATTGACATTCTGTGGCGTTGAATATCACAAGAGAATTGCTGTAAACTAACCTCCTTTGATTCACCTGCTAATAGTAATGACCACATATGGAGATAACGTCACTTCCGTTAGGCATCAATAATACCGTACAAAATCCCGTAGTCATTTTTCACTTTTTCGCTCAAGCCGTAAATTTTGTATCCCACGTGAAAATTATCAATACCAAAATACCATCCAATATACCAATAATTATCCTAACATATTTATCCAAACATGACATTCGGATGAATACATTCAATGTAATCGGATGAATAACATATTTATCCCACTCTCAACACCAGCATATTAATCAAACGACCCAAGTCCTTTTCCCAAATACATCAGCCCATGTGGAATTCCATGTAGCCCATTGGAGTATTCAACCCAACAAAAACCCAATCCATTCTAAAACTAGAAACCGGTTATATAAATGTGATATCCTAATTTTAGGTCATTCCATCATAACCCTAAATCACATATTAGAAAATATCGCCTCCCACCGATTTTTCTCTCAAGATTACGAGAAGACAAAAACGTGTCTCCATATATAATCAAACGCATCTCATATCGGAATATATGCCCCCTCTCAATCATTAGTATCACGAATCTCACAAACAAATTAGTCCTCACTGATAATGCCTAGACCCATAAACAAGCCCTTGAACGCAACCCTTTACTTGCTTATTAGAACTCACAAGGAAATCACATCCATCTTCCATGTTGACCTCGCCACAGGGATGGCTTGAGGCTTGCATAAACGTCACAAGGATGGCTTCAAGGTGAAGGACACGGCTTCAAGGTCTTTAATTAAAGATCTCAGGTAGGTGTGATGTGTTTTTCGTTTTGCTTTGGGTCTATGAACGAATTAAAAAAATGATTATAACAAAATAGTTATCAATCATTCTTTAATTATTCGGATATTAACGAAGTCAAGCTTCGAAAAAAAATGATCGATGAAGATTTTAATTCATGTCAAACTCTTTGAATCCTCTTGATGTTTCTTTATATGCCATGATATAATGAGCTGAGATCATGTAATAAATTTTTCATTTTGGTTCGAGTGAAGCAGAAGGTTGAATATCGGATTTAGGATAGATGAGATGGTTTAAGTCTTGATTGTAGATTGGTTATTTTCGTTTTCAGTAGGGATTGGACTGATGACGATTAATATCTGAGGTCATGAGTCTAGATGGTATTTGATTTAATTTTTGTTGTGGTCATGGTCTTGTTGTGGTCAATCATCTTCATCTTCTTTTCTGTCAACTCGCTAGGTCTAAGTCGCTAGGTCTGTTAACAAGTCGCTAGCACTAAGTCGCTAGCACCAAGTCGCTAGCACCAAGTCGCTACGACTTGTAAATACAAGTCGCTAGGCAGTTTTATTACTCAACTCGCTATGACAGCATCAAACACAACAAGTCGCTAACATTTCTTGACATAAGTCGCTATCAATATAGTGACAAGTCGCTACATAGAATACATTGCATCTGGACAAATATGAGGACAAGTCGCTAGATTATCCGGCGAGTTTTCCGACCAAGTTTCCGACCATGTTCATAACAAACCCAGAAACACATCATAAAAACTGCATCTTATGACTGTTTTGACTTCAAGAAAATGACCAGTTTGACCACTTTTTGACCATTTAAGACCATGTATACTTCACTGAAATATTGATACAAGAAGTCTATGAAAAGATGATAATACAACTTTGGACAAAGATGCCAAAAGCAGATATGGTAAACATAGATAGCACAATACTGTTTTGATAAAAACGATGCAAATACTTAGTTGAAAACTGTATTATCCACAGTAATAAAAAAATGAATTCAGACCTTTAAAAAAAAGGTACCAAAACAGTTTGAAACAAGATTCTAAAAAACACCATAAATCATCAAAACAAAATAACCATGGTACGAAACCACACAAATCAACACAACACAAAAACCTTGGCTCTGGTACCATTTGTAGGATCGATAATATTATTGTGTTGATGATTCGAGTGGTCTTGGATGATCAAAATACATGTTTTCCATAGTTAGAGAGTTAGAGAGAAAGGGAGTTTCTTGGTAGAGACTTGGTTCAGCAAATGTAAAAGGTTAGATTAAAGAAAAGCTCCACCCCTTCCATCTAAGGAAGGGGTATTTATAGTTACAAGCATAACGTCCTCCTGTCGGACTGTGGATCAGTCATACAGTGGGTAAAGACCCGTCCTTCCTCCACGGTGTTACACTAAACTAAACTACACTATAAACTAACTATGTTGGAATCACTCCTAGACCTAAATCAAGTGTTAGTAATTTACATGTAATAGTTAGCTTAATTATGGCCTTTATGTTTGTTATTAGCCTTAAGCTTATGTAGAAGGCCCATGAGCTTAGGCCCAAGCCCATAAAGGAAAGGAAGGGAACTAGGGTGTTGCCTAGCTTCCTCCTATAAATACTCTTGTATAACCCTCACTTGAGGGTTGGTTGTTCAATGCATTTCTTTCACTCTCTCGCCTAACCATCATAGTATATCGTGTGTGTGTGTTTGTTTATTGTTCATCTCTATCCCTCTCTATCTCTTTCTAGTAAGCTTGTGTTGTAAATCTAGTGACCTAACGGTGGTATCAATCGCCTACTAGTTGGGTGAATCGTTATTTCTTGAAGTAGGTTTTGGTCCTACAGCGTAGAATAACATACTACTTTGGTTAAGCTTAAAACTTGTTTTTTACACTTTTTAATCCAAGATTCTTGTACTTTCAACGTTTTAAGGTGTTAAAATACTTGTTTTTGGCAAAAAGTTTCAACCTTTACGCGTGGATCTAAGTTTTTATGCTTGTTTTTGTTCGTGGGTATCGTTCTACGCGTAACCCGTTTAGCCGTTTTGGTTCATCAAGGTTCACACTTTTGTGTTATTTTGGTGCTATTAACGCTATTCCATAACAAAAATCTGGTTTAGAAACAAATTTGGGCATAATCATCTTTACGAGTAAGATTACGCGTATCAAAACCCTAATCTTACGCGTAACTTTATCCGTGGCTTGATCTTCGTTCTCGTGGTTTACTCCGTGTTTTCTTGCTTGGATAAGCACGAAAATCGTCGACTTTGGATATCTTTTGCCTTGTGAAGTGTAAAGATCACAGGATAAAACCTAATCTTACGCATAAGCATAAAGCTTACGCGTAGAAATCCTACGCATAAGATTATTCTTACGCATAAGCCTAGTCTTACGCATAAGGTAATCCTACGCCTAACTTTCTCGCCTAACTTTGTGTCTCGCCTAACTTTAGAGTCTTTTCCATACTTACGCGTAAGCTAAAACTACAGCGTAACTCTCTTTATTACGCGTAACTTTGGTGTTTTACGCATAAGTTCCACTTGGTTTCTTGTGATTTCTCGCTAAGGACACTTCATCAACAAAGGTTCATTCGACTACAAAGATCCATTTTACCAACACAAGTTTTCAACATGTCACAACCACCATACTCTAACTATTTCCCTTACACTTATTCTCAGCGACAACAACAACTAAGTCCACAACATCAACAATGGAATCAACAACAAGCAATTTATCAACAACAATTTAATCAACAACATACTCCACAACTTGGAGCAATTCCTCCACCACAAATGGTTCAAACACCGCCAAGTCTTCAAGTTCAACCCTACACAAATGACTTCAATCAACATCCATCAAGGAACACTATGAAGGAACCCACTTGGTTTGCAAAGATGTGTGAAGCTTTAAGCGACCAACAATCAATTCATGAGGTGGATCACTTGATAGACCTCAATGCTCACTCCGAAACTACGATCAATGGGTGATAAGGTTCTTTAGGTTTTGTGATGCGAAGAAGCCACATGGAAAGTTCTTAAAGAAGGTTATCTTGGAAGGTCCATTTGAGATGCCTATTGTCATTGTGCCGGAGATCCTAATGCTAATCCACCAAGAGATGAACAAGCGAACATTGCTCTTGTTGCGAATTGAATCCTCAAGAACTTCTACACTATGAAGGCGATGAACTTGCAATGCAATATATCCTTTTAGGATTACCTAACCCAATTCTTGAAGTGTTGATGCTCAAAAGGCGCAAAGGAAATGTGGGACCATATTCATCTTCTTATGGAAGGATCATACTCAATCGGGAGGATTTGGAATCCAAAATTTACTTGGCTTATGAACACTTCATGATTGAACACGGAGAGACACTAGAGTCTTATCATCATAGATTTTCGAGACATCATCAATGATTTGGATAAACACAACATCATCATGCCAAGAATTGCGGTGAATACTAAGTTCTGAGTAGTCTTGGTCACGAATGGGAGAAGTATGTCATTTTTCTCCGTCAAGCGAAGAATATGCATCATTCTACATATGGATTGTTGTACGATTACTTGAAGCCTCATGAAAAGGAAGTTGATCGGGAAAGGATTCTCCGTGCTCAAATTGCTCCACCTACACATCCGGAAAATCAACAACTTGCCTTATATGCTCAACAAAGTTATCCTCCTCCACAAGCAACTCAACCAGCGCCTCATCACACAAAACAATCATTCCGGCAACAATCTCAACAAAATCAAGCGGTTCCATACAACAACAACAATGCTCAACCAATTGTCGGTGAAGCTAATGAGGACATCGATCCGTTCGATGCATTGCAACAAGGATTTGTTATGATTGCTAATGCTTTTGGCGTTATACCAACAAATCCAACAATCGTATTCGTTCCTCATCTAACACACGCAATCAATTTGTTGTCAACAATGGACGAGTTGAAGTTCGAGAATCGTGGTTATGGTCGTCGGATGGGCGGTGGTCAAGGGTTTAATGTTGTGGGTCGAATAACAATGAGCTCAGTGGTGGAGCAGGAAATGCTCGAGAATGGGTTGAATGGTCTTGATGCTACAAGCGCAATGAGAAGGACACACAGCTAATGCATGCCCAAAGCCGAGGACTAGGGGCGGTGCTTATTTCAAAGAGGCTCTTCTTTTGGCTCTTAAGGATGAAGTGGTGGATCTCTCACGGACAAAACGAGTTTTATGGCAAATCTGAGACTCGGATGATGATATGGAGGATTTGCGAGCCAATCGTGATTATGTTGATGGCTAATATGCATGAGTTACACATGGTGACACAGGCCCGGTGTATGACAACGATGGCTTGTCTCGGTGCCGAACAAACCATATTTATCTACGATCTAATATCTTCGCCAACATCCGAATCCGCAAGGCTCGGTTGTTCAAAATGAGTCATTTACATCTCATTCGACGATTTTCAAATAGACCACTGTAGTTACATTTGACGATCAAGATGACCTTATGGTTTCCTTTGATAATCAAATTGACTCGTGGTTATACTTGAGGATCTAAATAATGATCATGTGGTAACCACATTGAACAAGCGAACTTTTGCCTCATCGGATCTTGCTCTCTTACTTAAAGACCGGACAATCCCAAATTGAAGAATGTTGTGCATTAAATAAGGACTTAAAAAGTAAAATGCCTTTGTTAACCAAGGATTTTGAATGTTTACAAAAGCAACTCAATTTTTCAAAACTCAAGAAAAAGCGTGAAAAAGGTTTTGAAGCGACCTTTACTAAATCTCATCAAAGCGAAAAATATTTAGAGACGGATCGTGATCTAGCCGCTTGAAGAATGCTTTATTATGCGAGATAGAACAAGCTGAAACATGAACATAAAAAGCAAATTAACGCTCTCACCTTGGAAAATCAAAAAGCTAAGGGTGAGTTGTTAACTTGTCAAAAGCAGTTCTCTGCATACAAAAGCATTCCACGAACCGAATAGATAATCATCTTGAAGAAATTATCGACACAGCAGCAAACTTAAAGAGTTTAAAGCTGTTGTTTATAAACATGGTGAGTCGATAGCGCTATTGAAAAGTTTACCTTAAAACCCGATCCAAAAGGATATGGACCAAATCTTGCGATTACAAACCAAAGCTTTCAACCAAAACATTCAAACCAAATCACGAAGTTTCGGTGCGAGAATATAAAATTGATAATTACATTATGAGTGTTGTTGAATATCATCGTCAAGAGGAATTAGATGCGAGAAGGCGAGAGTCGATCAAAATTAAAAGCATTGTTTACAACAAACCTTTTAATTATTCAAAACCGGTCACTTTTGTCACACAACGGATTCTTCTAACACACCAAGGGTTATCATCAAAACACACGAGTCTTCTAATGTTAATCCCAACAGATTATGCACAAATTTATGGTCCTTTACCTTCCATCGATGAAGTAAACTCAAAACACGAAAATCGCAAAATTCTTAGATATTTTGATATTTTCATGGTGACCTCAAAATTTAGAACATGAGATAGAATATCATTACGAAATCAAAGTTCAACACTTTCAATCGCCTCTGGCGCGAGAACAAAGAGACATTTTCGGAAAAATCTTTTACCAAATGTTAAAAATTTGAAAAGTTGTGCATTGTCTTGGGAGCAGGACTTTCATAAGGAACTTGGAGTCATGAAGGTCGTTTTCGAGAAAAGCTGAAACATCTATTTCTAATACTAAGCGTAAAAGAAAATGTTGAGAAAAGATGTTGATCGACTCTTGAAAGATGTTATCTGTCTTGATATCCATAATGTTGTGTTATTCCATTCTTTGCCACATGCATCGATTATATCTCTGCGATAATGTTGACTCTGTAGTAGCTGTTGAGAATCTCGATAATGTGCTTGGATCGAGTCTTTAAAAGCGAAAATGAGCGATTACTTAATGAACTTTACAATGCAAAACGTCGTCTTAATTGGTGTGAAAAGATATTCACAATCAACAACTTGGTTTTCAAAAGAAAATCGCTCGATTGCATACAAAATCTTTTGATCCTAAACTTGAGCAGCTGGATGATCAAAGCGTGTCTTTGAAAAGTCAAATCTCAAAATATGAACAAGAACTTGTATGATTAAGCAGGAATATGGTGTCATATTTGATTTACTCAATAAGACTCGTCATGAAGCATCAAATGAACTTGATCACTATCTTGCTCACACTAGAGAAGTTATGAATTTTCTTTGGTAATATTAGTTACGAAAATCAAGATTTGATTCACACTATCTCTAAGTTAAGAGAAATGTTAGGAAAGTATGAACAACTTCGCCAACCATCATTAAGAGATTAGCACCGGTAACACTTAGTAATCGTGCACCTAGAATCCCTCTTGCCAAATCACAAGTTGCTAACGTGCTTCCTTCTCTTGAAGCAGGAATAGTTGCGTCTTTTCCAAGCGTCCGCACTTCACGACCTAGGAGCACTCAATCGAAGAATAGGAAGTTGCGACCTAAGAAAAGATCAATAAGGAATGCTAAAGTAGAAGAACACCCTAGGACTATGAATAAGACTCACGTTGCTTCCACTATAGATATTGCGTCGGCAAATGTAATAGAAATAGTGATGTAACGAATGCTAAACCTTTAAGTACTTTTGATATTGGTCTAATGCACCTTGTGTTATTTGTCGTAAAAGTATGAATTCGATTGTCATGACAAATGTGTTGCTAAAGCTATAATCTCTCGTTTACGGAATCCTAAGAATCGGCATACCTCTAGGCCCACTAATCATTCTACGTCTGTGCTTGGTAGACCGCCTTCTTTAGATTCTAAGGCAAGCATTGTTGTCCCTGTAGCTCAGTTTCACCTCCTAAGAATGTAGTACCACCTAGTGCATTCACAAAGACTAAAGCAAGCAGTAGTTATAGATGGCGAAATGGATATATAACACATTAGGTTTTAAATGGATGCCTAAAGTTATTAATGTGTGTATGTCTACTATCAACGCTCGGAACCCTCTAACATTTGGGTTCCACATCTACTTCTATTCCATCGTGTGTAAATGCATGTGTGTAATGCGGTGATCTGAGATCATTCTCGGATTGTTGATAGCGGATGTTCCCGACACATGACGAGCAACCTTAAGCTGTTATCAAACTTTATTGCAAAGTTCATTGGCTTTGTCAGTTCGGGAATGATCACTTGCGACTATCATGGGCTACGGAGACTATATCAATGGGAACATCGAAATTAGCGGGGTTTACTATGTGGAAGGCCTCGGTCACAATCTGTTTCGATGGGTCGGTTTGTGATGGAGATTTGGAGGTTGCTTTCGGGGAGAAAACTTGTTTCATTCGTGATCTACAAGGAAATGACCTTATGTCGGCTCGCGTAATTCTAGTCTCTACACTATCTCTATGCAAGACATGGTTGCTTCATCTCCCATCGCTTACTTTCAAAGGCAACATCAACAAAATCACGGCTATGGCACCGTCGTCTATCACATCTAAACTTTCAAACCATCACCAACCTTGCTCGACACAAACTAGTTGAAGGTCTCCCACGATTCCGGTATTCAAAAGATCACCTTTGCTCGACTTGTGAACAAGGAAAAAGCACTCGTGCTCATTTTCCTTCAAAGGTGGAACACGACTCTCGACATGTGCTTCATCTTCTTCACATGGATTTGTGTGGCCCAATGCGGCGTGCAAGCGATCAATGGCAAGCGCTACATCTTAGTAATTGTTGATGACTACTCACGATGGACTTGGGTCTACTTTCTTGAAGCAAAGACCAAGCTCACAAATGATCATCACCTTTCTCACGAAAATTCAAGTTCGACTCCGGAACACCGTCCGCCAAATAAGACGAGACAAAGGAAATGAATTTGTTAACCAAACCCTTCGTGAATTTTATGAGAAAGTGGGAATTGACATCAAACATCTATTGCACGTACACGAACAAAGCGGAGTTGTTGAAAAGGCGAAACGAACGTTAGTGGGCTGCAAGAACAATGTTAATCAATGCTAAACTTCGGATTACTTGTGGGCGAAGGCGTATCTGCATGCTATACTCAAAACCGTTCTATGATCACAAAAGCCACAACAAAACACCTTCGAGCTTGTCCACAACCATAAACCGAATCTCAAACACTTTCATGTATTTGGATCCCTTTGCTATCCGAATAATGATCGTGATGATTTTGGAAAGCTCAAAGCCAAAGCCGACATTGGGTATTTATTGGATCTTGTGAGAATTCTAAAGGTTACGAATCGGAATCGTCGTACAAAGCGGTGATGGAAGCGATTCATGCTCATTTTGATGAACTTACGGAAATGGCTTACGAGTATAATGACTTAGAACCGGTCACAACCGTTTAAACTTCCTCAACCCCATCATCGGTGAACAAAGCCCCGACTCACTCGTCAACAAATGGAAAGGTTATTTGCTCCATTGTTCGGTGACGATATTGATGAGCGTGCTCGGTGTATCCATTGTTTCCATTGCACAACGATAATATTCCTATACGATACACACTACAACAACTCTTGTTGAAGAAGCACCACCGATTGACTCCACCACAATAGTTGAACAAACCGCTTCCAACAATGATGAACCGGTGATGACATTCTTAATGAAGTACCCCACTGCAGATTTTGATCCAAATCGTTCTTTAACCCGTTTGCTAATGAGTCTGCTTGCACGGATGTCGCGGAATCTTCAACAAACCATTTGAATCCTCGAATCGCACAATGTATACCAACATCAACCTCTACACATCGATGGACAAAAGACCATCCTCGGCTAATATTATTGGCAACCCGAATCAACCGATCGTTACGAGACAACGTCTTCGCACGGATGGTGAACATTGCATTTATGCACTCGGCGTGCCGCCAATCGAGCCTAAAAACATTAAAGGCGCAATGACAAAAGATAAGCTGGATTGAATCCATGCAAGAAGAACTCAACCAATTCAAGCGTCTTGAAGTATGGGGGCGGTTGAAAGACCAACGAGGGTCTCGTCATTGGTCTCAAATGGATTTGGAAAAACAAATTGGATCTTTGAAGGGCGTAATCCGAAACAAGTCACATCTAGTTGCTAAGGGTTATCGTCGGGAAGAGGAATAGACTTTGAAGAATCTTTTGCTCGGTTGCTCGTCTTGAGGTTGTTCGGATATTTCTCGCGTTCGCGGCTCATATGAATATGGCGGTCTTTCGGATGGATGTCAAAGCTGCGTTTCTCAGCGGACAAGCGAAAAGCGGTTTATGTCGACCAACCCGAAGGATTCGTTGATCGAGTTCCCGAACCATGTCTACAAAGCGAACAAAGCTCTTTATGGTCTCAAACAAGCCCTCGGGCATGGTGCGATAAGCTATCATCTTTCCTCATTGCTAATAATTTCACCAAAGGTTCGGTTGACCCAACTCTTTTTATACAATATCACGGGGCACATATCTTAATTGTTCAATTTACGTGGATGACATCATTTTGGGTCTACACATAAAAAGTTTTCAATCGCTTTTGCAAAACTAATGAAGAAAAATTTTGAAATGTCCATGATGGGTGAACTTACGTTCTTTCTAGGATTACAAGTTCATCAATCACCCGTGGTATTTTCTTGAGTCGATCCAAATATGCCCTTGAATTGTTAAACAAATTTGGAATGAAAACACGTGATACTTATGCCACACCAATGACTCATACCAAGAAGCTAGATCTTTGATTTACATGGGAAATTAGTGGACCCTACCAAATCTAGAAGTATTATTGGGTCTCTCATGTATCTAACACTACTAGAGACACGATATTGTATTTGCCGTTTATCTATGCTCCGTTATCGATCGCGACCAAGCTGAAACCCACCTCTACGAGGCTAAAAGAATCCTCCGATACATCAAGGGAACCATTAACTTGGGGATGCGGTATCCGAAGGATTACGGTTTTGAACTAATCGCTTTTGAGACCGACCACGCGGGATGCTTAGACTCGAGGAAAAGTACTTGAGAGCACTACAATTTCTTGGTGATAAGCGGTGTCTTGGCAATCAAAGAAGCGAGGATTGTACATCGTTGTCATCAACGAGGCGAGAATATGTAGCCATGTCCGCGTGTTGTGCTCAAGTCATATGGATGAGAACACAACTCAAAGACTATGGTTACGTGTTTGAGAATCCGATGTCTTTGCGACAATCGAGTGCCATTGCGATCTCGTGCAACTCGATTCAACACTCGAAATCAAAGCACATCGATCTACGCTATCATTTCATCAAGGACCACGTGGAGCAGTGCAGTTGAATTATACTTTGTGGAGTGCGAGAATACCAATTGGCGAGATCTTCTCACCAAAGCCTTGCCTCCCGCTAGGTTTAATGAGTTGGTCCACGGATTGGTATGAGGTGTTTGACTCAAGAGGAATTGGATGACCTCTAAAGCAGTCTTAAAACACATCAAACACCAAAACATCTTTTGTAAATACATTTTTCAAAAACAAAATACAAAAATATAAAACACGATAAAACAACAAAAATATTCTTCTAATCTAATTTTCTTTCAACATGGCAAGTACATTTCTTCCATCAACACTATAATCTTTCAAAATTTAGTATTTTCCGATCAAGTGTTGAGGGGAGAAAATTATAACAACTGTTTCAAAACATTCGTGTACTTGCATGTTATCATATCCGGTTGTTTCTTTTATCAATGGTGGTAAATCTTTTACGGTTCAATGACACTCCTCGGACTTATATCTATAACCTTTCATTATTTACCTAAGTCGGGGGGGTGTCGTCATGTTTAGTTCTTAAAATCTTTGTTTGATAACCAAAATGGAAGTTAAAAGGCTTTGGATGAAAAAGGAAAAGGTGGAGGGACCAAAGCGTCAAAAGATGAAAGTATTTTCAATAAAACACTCTCCACCTAACTATTCCATCACATTTATTACTTACACCAAAAGGATCCTCGCCTAAGAATCGTTTGACAAATCCGTGTATCGGATCATCAATTTGTAAGTGATTTCGTGTTTATAACAAGTTTTTAAGCAATGGTTTTGAATTTTCAAAAATCCAGCGGTTTAATCTTGAGTTATGATCATTTTGTGTCTTACGCATAAGCGCAAGAACACCAAATCATGAAAGGGTGTTTATGGTTAAAAGGATTGTGTCAAAACATGTCTTTAACATCAATGACACTAATTCTATCCTCTAAATCCACCCGAAACACGAATTGAAGGTTTTTCAAAATTAGGGTTCTTAAGTCGAATTGGGTGTTTTCAAATGTGAAGGTTTACGGTCAAAAGATTGTTGTGAATAGTTTATATCATGTTGTATTAAAGATTTCCGGGCCTATAACAACCCGAAACACTAATTAAGTCGAATTAGAAATTAGGGTTTAATGTTCTTGAGTTTGGGTATTTTTGATTCACCACAATTGAGTGTTAAAACTTGGTTATTAGACTCTTATAACATCTAAGACCTACCAGAAAACGTTTGGTGCAAATCCTATGGTTAGAAATCTTATGCGTAATTCATAAACTTTAGGGTTTTGACTTACGCGTATGACTTTCTACGCGTAACCTGTTTAACATGTTTTCATGCCATGATTTGTTGTAAAATGAATATATGTGTTAAGATTGATGATATGATGATTTTATTTCAGGCTTGCTACTCGTAAAACTCAGAATCAAGGTCCTTGTTACTCTACGCATAAGGATCACCTTACGCGTGAGCGGTTATCGTAAGAGAAATCCTCGCGTAACTATTACGCGTAAGGTTCTACAATGGGACTACGCGTATCACGTGAAGGATATGCGTGTGATGATCTCTCGCATAAGGTCTACTCTTACGAGTAAGCCTTACGCGTAAGGTCTTTATCGCCTCTGGCGTAAGCTCTACGCATAAGGTCTCTTTTTCCTCGCGTAACATTTCTTACTGGCGTAAGTTAGGATCCTACGCATAAGCTTGCGTCTCACGCGTATATCACTCACATTTCAGCGTAACTTTGCCAAATCTCGCCTAAGCCATGATTGACCTTCATTATGAATTGTTACGTGTACAAACTTGTAAATAAATGAATCATAACGTCACGAAACCAATAATGTCACTAATAAACTTAATCGTTTAAAATGTTGTGTTAAATAAGTGATAACATAAACTTTAAAACTTAAAGTTAACTAACTCACGAAACTTATCACGGCGACATTGGACTATTGAACAAACAAGTATTTGTGGACTCGTAACAATCTTTGACCTTTGTACATTCAATAATTAGACAATAAAACCTTACATTGACTAACATTATGTCTTTCGATATGTTGGTTACATTGGCTAATGTTATTTGAGATCACAACATGGTGCTCGAATGAATGTGGATGCACGAAGTTCTCACAATTCTTGACATCTTCCCTAATGGCTATCCTAGAAAGATTGGAAAGAACAACCTCGGGGTTGACTTTGAAACCCTCACATGCTCGAGAATCTTCTGCTTGATTCTTTGTGGATGTTCTAAAGAATCATCCCTACCGAACATGCTCTCACACTGCTTCTGATCTGGGAGATCTACATGCAACAATGCGGAATTCAATGCAAAGGATCAAGGGTCAAAGTGCGATGTTGTAACTCAATCACAAACAAGTCACCATCACTCATGCGGACTTACGAGGCTGTTCTTCTCATTCTGAAATCGAGCCAACCGACTTCTTTGCCACACCCCTCTTGAGGAGGCTGTTCTACAATTCTTGCTTGATATTGGCTATGATGAAGCTTGAGGAGTTATCTCTAAGCATTCTCATGTGGAGCTTAAGAATATTCCTCAACCGTGGAGACCCTCTACATCATCATCACCAAATCGGTCTCGGTCGTGATAGTGGCTATGAGCATCCCAAGCTCATGGAACTACAAATCTTCGGTCATTAATCAACAAAAGGACATCGAAATCGAAACCTTTGTTATGGGAAGACATGATGTCATTTCACAAGAAACTTGGCTCAAAGATTCCTATGTCGGATACACAAAATTGTTGATCGAGAGCACTTGGACTTCATCCGATATTCCACAAAGGCTCAATGACCCGGACAATCACGATATGTTGGTGAGCCTACCTATCGATCGAGAATCAAGGAATCGTCAACAAAGAAGCGGTTTGTGTTACACGATCACCTTGACTAACGAAATCAAGAAGCTTGAAGCGTACAAAAGGTATCGGGTAGCGATAAGAAGGCAAAGTTGGTCATCTCGATGAAAACCTTACGGAACACCTACTCGGAGAACCGAGAAGAGGAAGTCTTTGGAAGTGCGATAAAGCACGGTGAGTCAAAGGAATGTCCCAAAGAGGACACTGCTCCAAGAAGAAAGTTCCCTCTCGGGAAGCTGTTCCTATTCCTTCACTGAACCACCAAGAAAGCTCTTGGACGAAAGCTACGAAGATACACAATCGAGACGAGGAGGTTCACCACTGAATCTGCAACGAACCACCTCCCTCGGTGCAAAACCTCCTAGTCCTCCGGTGACCTAGGAAAGGAAGACTCTGTGCTTGTGCCTTATGAAGAAAGCTCGAGAAAGTGATGAAGAGCAGCTGGATAAATCCTACGGGAAGAAGTTTAAATTCGTTAGACACCTTCAAAAGGCTAAAGAATTTGAACAAGAACAAATGGGTGGCCGGAGGTCAGTGGTGGTGTCCACTCTTCACGGATCTGATGCGGTTAATCGACCCGATAAGGGGCTGGTGCCACCACTCTTCTGCAACAACAACAACTTTTGGAGGATTCTATTGAATATGAGATTGAGGAATAAGGCAAAAGAAAAGGCGAGGAAATACTGCGATGAAGGCTAATTACGGAAAGGCGAGAATTATGATGACAAGACCATGTCTAAGGAGGAAACTTGAACCCCTAAGGACCCCAAGTCTCCTCATGTCTCCTCCTCATCGATTCATCATCTCACTCCTCACCACCACCATCTAAAGATCAACCAAATCAACATCCAAATCGGTGAAGAAGCCTACTCGATCTTGGATATCTCATGCTCATAAAAGAATTGGGAATCTTTGTCAAACAAGTCGGAAAGAAAGACATACTCCAAAGGAAGATGAATTTCTATCTTGATCGAATCTGATATATTCATGATGATCTCGACAAGATGCAAGATGAAAGGAGTATGTCCGAAGCTCATGAAAGATGATCTTCAAGGAAAAATGGATGAAATGATCAAAGGATACACTCACGGTTCCTTATGGAGGTCGTTCGAATCGACAAAGCGGATGTATACGGACAAGCTGTATCCAAATCTCTTGCATCTAGCCAAACAAGCCATGAAATCAACTCCGATGAATTTAAGCATCAATCGATTGAATCTACAATCTTCTCGGATGATGAATTGGTGAACCGGCTAGTAGCACAAATGTCGAAGCAGCTCTGCAGCGTTTGCCTCACACGAAGCTAAGCTATTTGAAGCTTTATTGGAATACCAACTCGGGTCCTCATTCGAGAAGAAGTTGTTAGGCCCAAGCGTTCAAGAGATGATGAAGACAAAGATCGGGATAAGGATAAAGAGCCTAAGCGCACAAAGAAGTCGATGTATCATCCTCTATTCGATTACTCGATGCAACCTCCACCACAACGGACTCTGCACAACAAAGATCACCTCCTCATTCTTCTCTTGATAAACCTCGGGATTACGAGTTACCGCTTGAGACTCGAAACCGGTGATCACTTTGAGTATCGGGTGGTGACGATGAGGAAGTCCGTGAGCCCTACAACAACCCACCTCTCCCAAACGTGTTCGAAACCGGAATCCTCATCTAGGCCTAAACAAAAGAAGAAGAAGGCGCCCATGGTGGCGTCGTATCATGGCTAGATGACGATAAACAGAGGAATTTGAATGGTTCTCTACACTTGTTAACTCAACTCCTACCCGAAGAAGGTCAAGATCGGTGAGCGGTAATACATTGGAGCATGCTAAAATTATGCAAGAAAAGTTCCATGTGAAGAAGATGGCGAAATCCGAGTTGAGGCGAATCAAGAATGAAGCTTTTCAAGCTGTGGAAAGATAGCTCGAGAAAGTGCCATCGGTCGAATATCACCTTGAAAACATTGCTAGAGCTATGTCTAACAACATGGATTGGCTCAACCCGAAGCAAACATCGACTTCACCAAGCGGGACAACCCTCCATATTACACGGTGGTCTAAACCACTACCAACGATCGGCCAACGGATGAACCTAGGATTCCATTCGGATATTTCTTCAACAAAGACTTGGAATTTCTTCTACGGTGGCGATGGATCAAGGAAATCGCTACATCTTTGACACTTCCATTCCGGTGACCATATACTCAAAGCGCATAGCTATCGAGGAAAGAGCTAATCACTTGTTCTCCAACAACGTGGAAGCATCGACCGAGATGCAATGTCTGGGATTCATCATTGGCGGGCGCAGAAGAATCTACTACTGAAGCCGCGGTTGAAGTCTCAACATGCGGTGTTCGATTACTAAGGATATAGTTGCCATCAAACACGTTGATCTTTCGACCAAATGGGACTACACTTTTCTCAAGAAGATTGTGGTCAAAAGGCAAGATGAGCAGGATTATGCATTCTCTGGCGACTTTGAGAATTTGTCTATCAACGACATTGAAGACATGTACCTTGTCAAAGTGAGGTCGCATGAGGCAATTTTCAAGCGAAGTACAACGTGAATTCATCAAGTCATTGCTCATCTTCATCGGGCGCATAGTCATCAAAGAGCGTGTAGAAGATCTCCAACTTGCGGTCGAATCATATCGGACTCGTGTTAACTTCACTCCACCTCGACTTGATCTCCCGACATCAACCGGCTCTCACAATATACACTCATCGACAAACCATTCGGGTCGTTTACGCGGTGAACTTCAGCGAAATTGCTTAATGGCGTGTAGTGATCTTCACAAGTTTGGGGATCACACTTTGAAGATGGTTAGGGATGGATTGGCTTATAGGTTGAAGGATATCGTCAAAAGATTGGGTCTCTAAGCGATGGAATTCTCGGGATCGAAGGGATGTGCGGAGGATCATCAAAATGATTGATGAAAGGTTGTTTCGAAGGGATCGATTCGAACGTTGGAAAGCTTTGTGGGTGGTCGACCAGGATTAACATCACCGGCTATCAGCATACATTCGCACTCACGGCAACATCACTGCACTTCACGGTACCCTTGAGCGCTTCTTTCATTATAAATTTGGATGTGTGCTTATATATGTGTATGGCTTGTGCACACATAACGATGTACAACCCGTTCTTGTCAAGAAAGGACCACGTAGTGCGCTTGATTGCCACAATCCTTATAAAAGGGCGAAAGCTTCTTACTTTTGAGTAAAACCTATCAAACCTTTCATTTTCAAGGTTTTGCTCAAAAGGACAAGTACTTCCCGTATGATTTTCAAAACCTCAACCGTTTATATCACTTGTTGAGGGGAGTATTTGAATTAAAACTTTGTTCACAAATTGTTCATAGTGGTCATCTTCCCATGACACTCGAAATGGTCATATTTATTCTCAACTTTTCAAAAATAACATTTTATATGCCATTTTGAGGGAGAAAATTTATGTGATAAGAAATATGTTGTGTAAATGCAAATGAATCTTTGTGTAATAGACTTAACCAGCAATTGATGGTACTAAGCTGTTAGTAACTCGAAAAGACTTGTCTGGACGGGTAATAATTTCAAGCTAGTTCGCTAGTAATGTAAGCGTGTCTATGAAAGGACTTGTCCAAGTAGAAAGTACCATTCGAGAAACTCTTGGTAGACATGAACTCGCGGGTATGACAACCTTTCGAGGTTTGTCTACACCTTCAAGGTAGTTATTAGAGCTAGTTGTCACCTAAAGGCGACAATGTAACTCTTTAACTATGCAAGCGTAACCGTGTCTCATGGGGATTGTCTATCTTGAGTTGATCAATTCAAAAGTCGCGGCGCTCTTCCCACACGGTCTGATTTCCGTCAAAACTCTAAAGCACATGTGGAGGGAGTATTTACGCTAAAGATAAAACTCTCACGATGGTTCAAACATGTTTTCATTTACAAACCCTTTGAGAGATTTTCTTGAAAATTGGTTTTATGGCAACATAGGTTAGTCATGGGTGATAAGGTGACTAAGGTTAGGAATAACGTCCTATGATCCTTGAGCCGGAGGATCTACCCAAGGACATCACAAATAGTTAGTACTTAGAAGTCCTTAGGTATGATTATAAAAGGAGAAAATGAGAATCGGAGAAAGAAGGAGTTGAAGAATTAAAAGAAATGCAAAGAAAAGGGTGAAAAGAAATAGCCCTCAAATTATTCAACTTAGGGCGGACAGGGTTCAATTCATATACTCTTGGTTGTCACTTAGTGGCCGGTATTGAAGATTAAAAGTCGTCATGGACCCGGTGGCGCATGCACTAAACCTTCTTAGCCACTCAAGTTTCTCTCAGCGAAGCTTGTTTCATTCTCACGGGGAACCCTCGTAAACTATTGGCTTTCTCTTAGAGATCGTTGGTATTGAAGAAGGAGACCCTCTCCCTAGTCTCCGCTCGGAAAACCCAAAGCACTATTGAGTCTAGAGCCACGAGATTCATCAAAAGATCTCTTAGGTACACTTGACATTTCATCACTTGATGTTCAACAATAAGAACATCGGTGGTACATTATCGAGTCCTTCACGGATCTTAGCAATCATCGAGAACATTCATGAGAGGTTCACATCGTGATCCTCGGTGATTGAATGGAAACTCTGCCGGTCAACATCAAACGACCACGGCGGCGGTCACTTGGTAACTCCCGTGGATTACGCTTAGTGTGTCTCAAGCGGTCTGATCGTGAGGTGATGCTTGGTGTACCTCTCGACTCATCGAGCTGTAGATGTGCTTGGTACATCGCGTTATCTCACTTGTGGGACTCGGTTCGAGAGCGGCCTTTGTGAGAATTAGAGTTGTGTTTTCACACTATCTTTGTTAACACTCTCGAAGTTCAAACTTGTAAGTGCGGAATCCGCTTATTACTAACCGTTTGAAATGTTTTCTTCTTATGGAAGCTCGGGGGCGGGATGATCGTGCAGATTCTTCTCATGCTCACGCCAACATCATCACTAATGGAAGTTCTATCCAAAAGCAACACACGATCGAATGATTCTTCGTCAAATCAAAGAATCTACAAAGTTAAAGACTTAAAGAACTTCATCGATCTTGAATTCCAACGTCAAATAGCGTGTGAGCATGTTGAAGAATGACGTGGAGACCTTTGTGGCGAAGCGGACACGAGGCGACTTGATGCGAGACAACAACATACTATCACTTTCACCACAAGAACAATAATCAAAGAACAAAGTTAATGATGGCGTCAAAGCATAAGCGCTCAAGGAAAACTATCTCTACTGCTGGGAGATTGTTCGAATCAAGGCAATTCTTCTCACAAGAAAGAAGAATGTCGGAAGGCGTCGAAGCTACTATTACATCAACGCCTTCACCGTTTTCATCACTAACACTTAGGGGAGATTGTTGGAATCACTCCTAAACCTAAATCAAGTGTTAGTAATTTACATGTAATAGTTAGCTTAATTATGGCCTTTATGTTTGTTATTAGCCTTAAGCTTATGTAGAAGGCCCATGAGCTTAGGCCCAAGCCCATAAAGGAAAGGAAGGGAACTAGGGTGTTGCCCTAGCTTCCTCCTATAAATCTCTTGTATAACCCTCACTTGAGGGTTGGTTGTTCAATTATCATTTCTTTCACTCTCTACGCTTTAACCATTCATAGTATTAGTGTGTGTGTGTTTGTTTATTGTTCAACCGCCTCTATCTCGCCTCTATCTCTTTCTATTAAGCTTGTGTTGTAAATCTAGTGACCTAACAAGAACAAAAGGGATGAAGAAATGACCGTCATTCGCAACAAAGCTCGTCTTGTGGCCAAAGGATACAGACGGGAAGAAGGGATAGACTTTGAAGAGTCATTCGCGCGGTAGCTAGACTTGAGGCGGTCAGATATTCTTAGCCTATCACTCACAAAACATCACGGTTTATCGGATGGACATTAAGACCGCGTTCTTGAATGGAACTACGAAAGAAGAAGTGTACGTGAGTCACCGAGAAGGCTTCATAGACATGGAACATCCGGACTATGTCTACAAACTCAAAAGGCAATCTATGGTTTAAAGCAAGCTCAGAGGCGTGGTATGACGACATCCTCTTTCACGATTCTAAACAATTTCACCAAAGGAACTGCTGATCCTACCTTGTTTACACAAAAATGCAAAACGACATTTTGATTGTTCGGTTACGTGGGCGACATCATTTTGGGTCCACTAATCCGAATCTTTCAAAACATTTTGAAAATCTCATGAAAAGCAAATTTGAAATTTCCATGATGGGGAACTAAAACTTTTCTTGCCTTACAAATACATCAATCCCCACGTGGAATTTTTATTAATCAAGCTAAATATACAACCGAGATTTTGAAAATCATGGTATGGATAATTGTGACTAATTCGGTACACCAATGGTAACTTCACCAAAATTGGAGCCGATTTATTTGGGAAACCCATCGATCCGAAGAAATATCGAGCATGATTGGTTCTCTCATGTACCTCAACGCTAGTCGACCCAATATTCATTTTGTTGTTTGCTTATTAGCACGGTTTCGTGCAAAGCCTACCGAATCGCACCTCAAAGAGGTTAAAAGGATCTTCGGTGCACAAGACATCCATTCACATGGGACTTTGGTATCCGAAAGAATCGGATTTGATCTAATTGCCTTTTCGGATCACGGACCACGCGGTGATCAAGTTCTGATAAAAGTACATCGGGAGGAGCACAATTTTGGGTGAAAAGTTAGTCAACCGGTCTTCAAAGAAACAAGATTGCCTTGTACTTTCAACATGAAGTCGAGTATGTGTCTCTATCTGCGTGTTGTGCTCAAGTTCTATGGATGAGAACACAACTCACAGATTATGGCTTTACTTTCGATAAAATTCCTATGTATTGTGACTCGAAAAGTGCCATAGCCATATCCCGCAATCTGTTCATCACTCAAATACTAAGCACATTCGTGTATCGCTATCACTTCATAAAAGAACATGTGGAAGAAGGTCTTGTTGAATTATTTTTCGTGAAGACAGTTACCAACTCACGATCTATTCACTAAAGCCCTTCCAAAAGAACGGTTTAACGATTTGGTTCGACAATTGGAATGCGAGCCTAACCCCGAGGAGTTAGAACGTCTTCTCGAATCTTCTTGAAAATGATTTTCCAAAAGCTTATTGTAAATATTTTGAAAAACAAAATACAAAATTTGAAAAACCAACAAAAGCAAAATATAAAAATATAAAACTTTCAAAAATACAAAAACAATATAAAATCAAAAATTCAAAAATATTCTTCTCACGACATGTCTCTCGTATAATCGATATTCTGTACGTTTCTAGAAATGTCATTTAACAATGATACGGACATGTACAGATGCTTGAACGAGAGTTCTTTAAATGTTTTTCTAAAACATGTCGTCTCTCAAAAAAATTCTTCAAAAAATGGCTTTCGTATACTTCAGTACGAAACCCGGACTACAAGGATGACTTTTGATTATTTCAAATCAAAACTCGTGTTTTTTAAAGAAAAAATCAAGTGTACGCTTCAGTGCACCACATTTAAAACTGGTGAGAAATCATCATCATCTTGAGCATCTTTTTCAAGATTGTTCAAAAAGATTTTCAAAATCCTTCAAAATATTTTGTGCTCAAGATAACTCCCTCTAAAACCCTTTACTTGATTATTCTTTATTAAATGGTGAGTATAAAACAAAAATGTTCCAAATTCCTGCTTAAATCAATCCGTTTGTCTACCCAAAAGATTTTAAAAATGTTGGTTAATCCGTTGATATCAAAAATATTACGAATATGCTATTTTTGAGAGGAGAAGACATGATTAAAATGTGATCAAAAGTTTAATGATCGTTGGTTGAATCTCAAAGAGCTCAACTTAGTTGAAACAATTGAATTGACGAGGAATCAATGTTGTAAATGTACCATTTCGAGAAACTTGTGATAGACATGAACTTACATGGGTCTAACCTTCTTTTCAAGGAGTGTTTACAACTTCAAGTTTGTTATTAGAGCTAGTTGTCACCTAAAACCGACAATGGAACTCTTTAACTATGCAACGAACCGTGTCTCGTGGGGAATTGTCTATCATGAGTCGATCAATTCAAAAGTGCGAACTCTACCCTCTTTGTGCGCATTACTGTCAAAATTTTAAGCACATGTGAAGGGGAGTGTTTCTGATAATGTAAAACTCTCGAAGTGTTCTAAACGTGTTTTCATTCTTAAACACTTTGAGAGATTTCTCAAGAAAAAGTTTTATGGCAACATAGGATAGTCATGGAGTTATAAGGTGACTAAGGATAGGAAATCCGTCCTATGATCCGCCAGAACTGGAGGGATCTACCCAAGGACAATACCCATAGTTAGTATTAGAAGTCCTTAGGTATGATTGAAAAAAGGAGTAATGTGAGAAAGGAGAAAGAAGGGGTTAAAGAATTAAAAAGAAATGTAATGAAAAAGGGTGAAAAGAAATAGCCTCCATAATCAACCTTAGGGCGTAAACGGGTTCAATTCATACACTCTTGGTTGTCACTAAGATGACACTGGTATTAAAGACAAAGACGTCATGGACCCAAAGGACGACTGCACTAAACCTTCTAGCTACTCAATTCCTCTTAAAAGGATTTGTTTCATTCTCACTGGGAACCCTACATAATCTATCGACTTTCTCTTAGAGATCGTTGGTATTGAAGAAGGAGACCCTCTCCCTAGTCTCCACTCAGGAAAACCAAAATACACAAATTGAGTCTAGAGCCACGAGATTCATAAAAAGATCTCATAGGAACACTTGAAAATTCATCTCTTGATGTTCATCAATAAGGACACAAGTGATACATTCTAGAGTCCTACGCAGATCTTAGCAATCTGCCAGAACATTTATGAGAGGTTTCACAAATGTGATCCTCGGTGATTGAATGGAAATTCTGCCGTGGTCAACATCAAGCAGCCACGACATCATGTCACCTGTAATTCTTTATGGGTTACGCTTAGTGTGTCTCAAACGGTCTCTGATCGTGAAGTGATACTTGAGTGTACTTGATGACTCACGAGCTGTAGATGTACTTGGATATCGTGTTAGCCTTCTTGAGGGCCTCTAGTTTCGAGAACGACCTTTGTAAGAATTAGAGATGTGTTTTCACAATATGTTGTTAACACCCTCGACGTTTGAACCTATAAGTCTTTGGAAATCCCGCTAAGGAGATTCCTTTCACGAATCGAATCCACGAATATGAGGGTAGTTACTTGAATTTATTCAATGTAATGCCAATCTGTCCCTTATGGGATTAGGATGGTGATTCGCCCGACCAAGGTGAATGGAATCAAGACATTCATCAGTAGAACAATTGTAGTAATCATTTCTTTAAGAAAAGATTACAATGATCAATTGGTGTTCGTGACTGTACCTGGGAAGCTGCTGCAGATGGATGCTCACGGGAGGAAGAGATCGTGCAGATTCTCCACATGCTCATTCCAACAACATCATTAGAAATTCAAATTCAAAAAGAAGTGTGATCATGGTGGATAATGACGTGGAGACACCTAACCAAAGAAGTTGACGTATGGCAGAATACCACATTAAATGATCACAAAGCATGAAGGAACGAAATTCAAAACTATTCTATATCTACACACAAAGTTTAAGCTCAAGGAAAGTAAAGACCTAATCAAGTGGAGCATCTTTTGAATGACCACCCCTTAGGGGGAGATTGTTAGCCTTGATAATAATTAATAGAAGTGATGGTCATTCACATTTAGGAACTTTGTAACGTGTGTTAGATATCGTGATAGAATAGTCAACGGGCTCGTGGATTGGGCTAAGCTAAATGGCTAATTGTTATGTTAAGCTAGCCTTATGTAAGTTATTGTCCAATCCAAGTCCAATCCAAGCCCAAGCCCAAGCCCATAAGGGTAATATGTATGGAAGTATAAATACCCCTCAAATGATCATTTGAGGGGTGTGCTTGAGTGTGTATGTGTGTGTTTTCTCTTTGATATAAAAGTTCTTCTTTTCATCTTTTCTCGCTACACATATATGCATATCCTATATCATATCAAGTCACCATCTTTCCTTTTTTCTTAATCTTTCTACGCATAACATCAGTTTGTGTTTCACGTGATATACGCGTAACGTGTTTGTTTCACGTGGTATACTTGTGTGGTAAGCTTTGGTATAACGTGATAAGGTTGATATATTTAAGGTCCTACATCTAGATTCTCAGAATTTTCAATACCAAAATATCATCAATAAATTGTAACAAGAAAGTGAATGTTTTCAAGCTGAAAAATCAAAAGTTAAATAGCAATACAAAGAGTTATGTGATTCAATTAAAGGTCACTCATGACAAACAAAATGAAAAGATAACTTCTTTTCTTAACGAGATTGAGAATCTAAAGACTCAGGTGAAAGGAAAAATGCCAATTCCCCCATGTAAATATGTTGTTCCAAAGGTTTTTGCTTGTAATAAGTATGCTATTAAAGTGATATATATTCCCCCTCTTCTTAGGAACTATAAGACTACGTATCAAGCATATCTCACTTACCTTAAGGATAGCCTAGATAATCTTTGTGAGATCGTAGAAGATGATAAAATAGAGAAACCACTAGATAGTGTTGCTTCCTATGCTAGCATGTATGCTAAACAATCTCAGGAACTCTTAGAATATGTCATTGGCACATGTCCAAAAACCGGTACCAAGCGAGATAGATTTGTTGCACCCTCTTCAATGCCTAAGATCAAAATGTTACCTTTGATGTACCAAGGACAATATCTGAACCCAACACATCAAAACCAGAAAAGAAAATATCAGTGAAACAAACTAATGTTCCCATCATTACTTCTATAGGAGTAAAAAGTGACACTAAAGCTAGCGGGTCAAAGCCTGGAGGCAATACAAATAATGATAGGACTACGCAAGCTAAAAATGTTCACCAGAAGGAAGTAGAAGACCACCGTAGGAATAATAAGTTTGATTTGAACAAAAAGAATCGTATTTGTAGGATATAGGATTTCACAAACACATTAAACCATAATCACAAGTGGCGTTCAAGATGTTTAGAGAGAGAAAGTTCTAGAGAGAGAAAGGGAAGAGAGTTGGGAACTATGTGAAACAAAGAAAATGGTATTGAGCTCAACCCTCTACCTTGGGAGGTAGAGGGTATTTATAGTGTCTTACAAATAAACGCCACCTACGGGTGGATCGGGCATACGGTGGGTAAAGACCGTCCGTCCTCCACGGTGTTACTTAACAAACTACTTACTAACATAACTTGACTACGACTACGAGCTTTCTATCGAATACATATACTTGAGGTGACCGACTCTTTAATGAGTGAATTTTCTAATTCCTAACAATCTCCCCTAAGGAGGTCACCTCAATTTACAATGAATACAAAGCAGATATTACATTAGATTGTTCTAGGATTCTTGATTAAGTTCCTTGCTCAAGAGCTCGTAGTCTTTGATTCTTCATGTTCCGCATGTTTGGATAATCTAAGTGGAGGTCTTTAAGCGATCCACGTGATGATGAGTTTTGAGCCGACATTGAGATTATCACTAACATAAGTATCGACTCTTCCTTTGTGGTGTTGGTATTATGTGATGTTGTGACATTTGGACCGACATGCTCACATTCGGATCATGATATATTCTCATCGAGTAGCGGAAGCTTTTATCGGTTCATGATATTTCAAAGAAGATAGCGAAGCATGGAGTGAAAGTATCAAAGTTGTTGAAGCACTTATCATGATTTCTTTAGAGATGAATGTGTAGTGTGAGCATGCGGCTATGGATTGACCGCTTCATTACGATCACCGCAAGCGTCGAGCGACACGCATACAATGATTAGCAATAAAGTGTACGAAAGTGTCTTTGATCACTTTTGTTGAATTGAGGTACACGGCCCATGGTTCCCGTTGATCAATACAAATCTTGCATGTGATCGGTATAATTCAAGAATTTCCTTGACAGGGTTTCGCGTTGCTCTAGTTGTTCTCAAACCAAACGTCTCAAAGAAGACAACACGGAGTGAGTGAACCAGGTGAATTGAGATTCACTAATTGATGAAAGAGATTTGAAAAACAATGGTGTACCGCTCAATAGAAATTGTTTTACAATACAACGAAGGTTTTAATGAAAATCAATTATCAATCATAAACACCTTTTATTTTGGAATATTAGTACACGGTCGATATGCTAACGAAAAGAGTTTTAAGCACAATGACCGGTTTTCAAAGGTATCCGTCAATCCATAACTGAACTGAGATTGATTCAAAAGATTGAATCGCCCCATTGTTTACATTCGGTTGTCACATGGTTGATCTATTGGATAGATCTCACATGCCACCCACCAGGAGCTTGTTTGATGTTGGCTCTGAAGGCTTTCCATCTTCATTGTGAATATGTTTGCATATCACTCGGATGTTCGGCAATACCACAAGGATAATGCGTGGGACTCATAAAATATAATCTCTTTCTATATTGTGTGGCGAGAGTCTTCATTGACAAGTGTCCTAAAGAGATTTATTTGACGATCTCGTGGCTCTAGACTCAATTGTGCATGTTTTTGTTCCTATGTCGGAGACTAGGGAGAGGGTCTCCTTCTTCAATATCAACAATCTCTAAGAGAAATTTGATAGATAGTATCGGTTCCCCGTGAGAATGAAACAAGCCATTTTAAGAGGAACTTGAGTGGTTTGGGAAGTTGAAGTGCAGTATGTCACTGGGTCCATGACGTCTTGTCTTCAATACCGATGTTACCTTGGTAACCACCGGTAGCATATGAATTGAACCTGTTTACGCCTAAGGTTGAATAAATGGAGGCTATTTCTTTTCACCCTTTTCACATTTAATTCTTTTCATTCTTCAAACCCTTCAGCCACCGAGACTTCATAACTAGAACCTTGTTGGGTTTATTCGAGACTAGCTCGCCTCATCCGCACTCTTCCCATATCTCACTTTTCTCCTTTTTTTCATCATACCTAAGGACTTTTACACTAACTAGTGGATTGTCCATGGGTAGATCCCTCCGGTTCAGGCGGATCATGGGAGCAAATATCTAACCTTATCATCCCTATACCACCGTACATAAAGTAAATTTGGTCGGTCTATTTGGTATTGCTCATCTGCAATTGGAACCAATTGAAAACCATTTGAAAATCAATCCAGATACTTGTGATATATTTTTAAAGCATTTTGTACCTGAATTTTTTTTTGATATTTTTAGAAAAAGAGCTCCCCCTCAACATGTGCCTCGTGTATTTGAAATCGTTTTAGCACACGGAGGCAAGAGGAAGAATTAACTTCTTTGATTACCATTTTCTGAAAGATATCAACATCACTTCCCTGATTAAATCAAGTAGATAAAGCATATTGGGGAAGGATGAGGTTTTCAAAAGTTTGCTCCCCCTCAATATGTGCCTCGAGGTTTGAAAGAGTTTTGCACATACTAGAGGGAACCTGCACTTAGAGACAAATCAATCATGTTTCAATTCTTTATGGTTTAAAAAGATGCTCCCCCTAAACATGTGCATGGAAAATTTGAAATCGTTTGGCACATGTGGGGAGGAAAGCTCATTAAACACTTATAAAACCAATTATCAAGTTATCAGTTTAAATCTAATTTAAATCACAAATTCTCCCCCGATCACACTTTCCAAATCCTTTGAGAGTTGTGATCTCTATTGATTTAAATAAAATTTTGAGAGCTTTTTGAGGAGAATAGTGACTTGCTTTTGAAAAAGAACATTTTAACTGATAAGGATCAGATTTTCAGACTTTAAACTCCATTGTTTAAACATGCAAGAGTATCTTTTGAAAACATAAAATCATGCAAAGGTTTTGAATCAATTGTATAAAACATTGTTCTTTTTGATTTTCCAAGAATAACCTTGCTCATTTACGTGCCAATTGTTTGAAAAATAACCTTTCAAAATAACCTCTTTAATTCGATTGAAATCATTCTCCCCCTCAATCAATGACACAATTAGTTGATTGAGAGAAAGAGATTTTGACAGATGATGAGCACAGATGATTAACAAGAATAATAGAGTACGAGGTATTTTCAAAGCAATTTGGTTTTCATTAGATGGCAAATATTTTTCAGAAGAATCATTAGACGGAAAAATATTTGGAAAGATAAACATTTGTCTTTTAGATGACAAACATTTTTTTTAAGAATCAGAGCATAATATTTGAAAAATAAGATAAAGCATGGCTCGTTTCTTTACTTTTTAAAGCGGGTTCTTGCTGAAATAACAAAGAAACCACCATTTTTCTCCGCCTCATTTTTTTTTTTAAACAAATTTATGTACATTCGAAGAACATCTAAAGACCCGTGACATTCTTTGAATGTCAACACAAAGTCCGTAGATGATATCGAATAAGGAAAAACATGACAAATAACAATATTTTTGGAATTTTTCAAGAATTTCTAATTTTTATGGATTTTTGAGAATTTTATATTTTTATATTTTCTTTTGTGAAGGTTTTGTAATTTTGTATTTTGCTTTTCGAAAAGATATTTACAAGAGATGGATGAAGAAAGACCTTTACTCCTCGTCTTCCTCTTGAAGACGTTTGAGTATTTCGGTTGAAGACTACGTAGACCAAGTCGTAGGAGGATAAACTCAAACGTTCTCTAGGAAGAGCTTTGGTGAAGATGTACGCTAAGCGGTATTCATCCTCACAAAATAAAGTTCCACCACACCGTTTTCTACTTGCTCCCGATGAAATGATGTCGAATGTCGATGTGCTTTTCTCTTGAGTGTTGTACGTTGTTGCATGAGAGAGCAATAGCACTTTTATTATCACAATACAAAGGTATTTTGTTGAATTCAAAGCCATAGTCGATAATTGGGATCTCATCCATAGGATTTGAGCACAACAAGATGACATGGCTATGTATTCAACCGTAGAGAAATAGAAGTACTCATTTGCTTCTTTGAAGACTAGCTCACAAGCTTATCACCCAAAACCGAGCACCTCGCACGTACTTGACGTGTATCTTGACATCTGCATGATCGGCAGATTCCGCATAGGTCGTTAGTGACATACCGGTGTCTTTCGGTACCAATGTCCCATATTGATGGTTCCTTGGAGATACCGAAGCCCGCTTAACCGCTTCAAGGTGCTTTTGGTAGGCTTAGCCTAATATCTAGCACACATGCAAACAATGAACAAAATGTCCGGTCTCATGGTTGTGAGGTACATCGAGGATCCAATCATACTACGATATTTTGTTTGGTCTACCATGATCCCCGAGTGGTCCTCATCCGGTTTAGTACGCTCTATCATGGGAGTGTCAACGTGGTCACTAGAATCAAATCCAAATTTCTTTAAAATCTCATTTACATATTTAGATTGATTTATAAAATGCCTCCTGGACTTTGTGAAATTTGTAATCCCAAGAAAATGACATTTGTCCCATCATTGACATTTGAAATTTGGAACACATTTCATTTGAAAACGATCACATTCATTGGGGTTAGTCGAGGCAAAATAATATCATCAACATATATTTGAGCGTGAATTAAATGTTTGCACGACTTTACGGTGAACAATGTCGGATCAATCGCTCCTTTGCTAAATCCGGTAGATAGAAGAAACTTTGATAGCGTATCATACCATGCCCTTGGAGCTTGCTTTAACCCATAAAGAGCCTTCTTCAAATGATAGACGTGAGTAGGATGATCGGATTCACAAAGCCTTCAGTTGGGCGATGTATCGACTTCTTTAAGATCTCCGTTAAGAAACGGCGTCTTTACATCCATCGATAAACTACCATGTTCTTACTTGCGGCATTAGCCAAGAAAATTCGATTGCCTCGATACGAGCAACTGGAGCAAATGATTCTTCAAAGTCAATACCCTCCTCTTGACGGTATCCTTTTGCAACCAATCGAGCCTTGTTCTTCAAAACATCACCATGCTCATCAAGCTTTACTTTGAAGATCCACTTTAGAGCAATGATCATGGCACAATCAGGAGAAAGTACTAATTCCCATACATCTAGTCGATCAAACTCATGAATTTCTTCTTGCATGGCATTGAACCAGCTATCTTCATTCATGGCAGTTTTCACGTATTTTGGTTCGATCTTAGAGAGTACGGAGTTGAAGAAGCACCATAAGGCATCGGTTGCAAGTTGTTTCGTGTGGATACCGGACGAGAGGTTTCCAATGATGTTGTCCAATGGATGATCATGTATCCATTTTCTAAGATGTTCATGTGGTTGTTGTTGAGGCTGAAGTAGCGAGTCTATATCTCCCGATGGCGATGGTTACGATGATGATTCGAGGAGCAAATATGTTTTCAAAGGTTCATATTCGGAGGAGCAAAAGGGTTTTCATCATCGTAACAGCTGACAACATTTCCATTGTGTACACTCGATGATTGATGATTTATTGATGAGACAGAGTGATCAAAGCAGCGCTTCTTGACTTAATGACATTGATCTTGAAGGGTTAACTTCATTGGCGGGGATAGAGGCACCTCGCTGATGGGCCGACATATCATTAGCAATTGGCTCATAGTGTTCATCAAACATTGGATCAAATAATTTCTTCAAATCATCTTGAAGGAGGTACATAAGGAGTTGCTGGTGAGGAGTCGTAAACAAGAGTAGAATTGATGGGACTACTTAATGATGCGGGTCCAGAACTGGGTTGTCCTAGAGCCATTGTACCGGTCAGCTCATCAAACGTAACGTGAATTGTTTCCATAATATTTTGGGTTCTTTTGTTGTAAATTCGGTATCCCTTTTTGTTTGGTGCATATCCTACAAAAACTCCAATGTACGTTTTAGCTTTAAGTTTGCCTAAGTCTTGGCCCTGATTAGTTGGATAACACAATGCACCAAACACACGAAGGAATAAGAGATTAGGTTTGTGGACAAGTTCATATGGAGTTTTTCCATGAGCGGTGTGAATTAGGGATCGATTTTAAGTGTAGCATGCGGTGGCAATGGCTTGACCCGGAGAAACATTGGAACCTTTGAGTAAATCGGCATTGTTCTTGCGGCTTCCACAAGAGTTCGATTTAGTCTTTCAACTACACCGTTACATTGAGGAGTTCGTGGAACACTTCTTTGATGACCGATTCCAACATTTTATCGGAGTTTCATCCTTTGTCCTTAAGAACTTAACCCATGTGAATCGAGAGTAATCATCAACCACAACTAACACATATTTCTTCCCAAAGATATTCTCAGACTCTCATGGGTCCACATAAATCCATGTGAATTGTATGAAGAACTTCAGAATCGAGTTTGTAGGTTTGGGTTTGTGGGCATACTTCTTGCTTTTTCCCAATTGGCATGTCGAACAAAGATGATCCTTTTCATACTTTAGTCTAGGTAAACCTACAACTAAGTCCTTTCTCGGAAAGATTGTTTATGGTACCAAAGTTCAAGTGATTGAGGCGACGATTGCCATAGCCATGACTTAGTTTTGGACGCCTTTGACGAAGCGAGATGGGTGAAGATTTCATCATATCTTCGATAGAGATGGTGTATAGGTTCGAACCACGAGTTCCTCGAGAAGTTCCACACCATCAAGTTCTCTAACAAATCAAGTATGTTTCAAGGCCACTTCTAAATCTAAGTCACAAAATTTTCCGACGTAAAATAGATTATGTCCAAGACCTTCAACATAATATACCCCGAAATCACTGCATCTCCGACCACATAATCTCCATAACCCATAATAGCACCAACATGATCGTTTCGAATCTCACGTTCGATGAATTTACTCACCAAGTTCAAGATCCGTGACCGGTCTCCAATCATATGCTTGGAACAAACGAGTCCGGTACCACGAGCGATTTGAGCGATCTGCGGTTGAATACGAGACAAGAATGGATAAGCGGATAATTGGGATCCCCATGGAAGAATGGGTTCCATTTGGTTAGTAACGATGATTGGAACACCCACATCAAAAGTAGAAGCAATGGAATCATCGAAATAAATGCGGTGCTAGTGTCCGTATTTGACCTATTCAAAGTGTGTTCACTTTTAAGGAATAGTTCTACCATTAGGCATCCATTTTCTAGTGGGCATTGACTTAGCAAATTTAGGGCCTGACACATTAATCTTATGGCGATGGGTATCCATTGATAACCTATATTACTAAATTTCCTTCACAGTGGGTTTCCACTTTGCTTTCTAACTTTCTTTCGCCTTTGCCTTTTTGCCTTTTTAGCTTCAATTTTAACATTAACAATTTTAATTTGGGCATTTAGAACATTAGACAAATCATTCACACCACATTCAAGATTAGTAATGAAACCACGCAATCATCATTACATGTTTTGCCAAAAGTAGTAGAATTCGCATTAATTACGATGCGCTTAGAGCTAACACTAGAATCAACATGATTCATCTTATTCAAATTCTCCCTAAGGTGATCTTCTACTCTCTTCCCTTGAACATTCCTAGCATGCAAGGTCCTATCATTCTTTGTGTTGCCTTGAGGCTTTGACCCGCTTGCTTTGGTGTCACTTCTTACTCTGTAGAGGAATTGGAACATTAGTTGGTTTGCTACCTTTTGCATTCCCGAACTAGAAGTGGGGATCGAACTACTTGAAGGCACATTAGTGTTCACTTTCTTAAAAGCTGGGCAAAGAATGGTTTGTATGCTTGGCACTAGGCATAGAACAAGGCATCACGACTTTTCCTTTTGCACCCAGATTTAGGACATGTTGCTATTAAACATTCTAGCAGTTCTTGAGATCGTTTGGCTTGAATGCACGCAAACCTAATTTCCTTGTCAAGAGGCTTATTTATAAAATCCTCTTCCACAATCTCACGGAGACATTCTAGACTATCCATAAGGTGAGCACAATAGTTGTGAAACACGGGTTCATTATTCCTAAGATAAGGAGGAATGTATTTACTTGATCACAAGATATATTTTCGATCGAGGATGACTTTGATCCAACATTCTCATTAAAAACAAGTGGCGGTTTTCCTTTTCACGACTCCTCGATTCTCAATTTCCTTTTGTAAAGGCGTTATTTTTTCGTTGTTTTTGTCACGAGTGACTTTCATTGAATCATATAACTCTTTAAAGTGTCGTTTAACTTTTTATTTTCTTCTAGAAAACTCTCGTTTTCTTTTGTAAAGCATTAACTAAGTTTTGAAGATGAAAAGTTTGAGAATATTGAGAATCTAAAGGAGGAGGCATTTGGGAGCCATCACATTGTTCCTTTCACCCTTTAATTGAGAGATTTGGGCTTTCAATTTTCGATCGTGTTACAATGAGATTGAATCATTCGTCACGTTTGTTTATCCGGCGCATCAAACTCTGGAACATCCGAGGATGTCTTGATATTTGAGGTTTTGACATTTTCTTTAAGATCTTGATATTTTAGTTGTAAATCAAAATGTTCAACTTCTAGTTTAGAAAGATGTTTTATCAAATTATCGTGATCATCCCGATCAATTTTCTCACTTAGTTACGAGTTTTGTTTTCAAGCTCAATGACACGATCATGGGAAACTTTCAATGCAATAGATAATTCATGAAATCGAGAAGCGGTAATAGAGTGCTTAGTAACGAGATAAAACACATCTTGAGAAACACAACTCGAAATCAAATTCTCATTTAAAATATGCAAGTTCTTTCTTTCAACTTCATTGTATTTGAGTTCTGTTCATAGCCATTGACCTCAACTATCATTGTATCAAATTCCTTTTCCATTTCTTTAATATCGAATTAATTCCTTTTGAAGGCTCTCAAATTGACCTTTTAATTGTTTAAAGAAAGGCATGACCTCGTTAAATAACATTCTTTAGTTTGCTCAAAACCCTTTCCCCTCGGTTATCCACAGGGTGTGATTCTCTTCTTACATGTTTTCTCAAAATCAACAAACATTAATAAACAACATACATGAGTGATTAAGGTCTTGCTATTAGTGGCAATAGATCTAGGAACTAGATGCATTTGTGTATTTGGAGGATACACGTGAGTCGCAGCATTTTCCTAGTGGGAGTGTTTGTTTCAACAAGTACATTAACTTTTAGCTTATCCATATCTTTCTTCCAAAAGATCATTATGGGGTTAATTGAGTTTGAGGCTTAAACATGTTCAAGGATATCTAATTTTCCTTAGTGTAATCATGGGGTTTGATCGTTATGTTATTCTCTTTACACGCAGGATCGTTAAGCTTCTTATTCATTTTCTCCTAGATGCATCATCTAATTTTCTATCTCTCTCGGTGCATTCAATGCAACTAGGTTTCGTCTAGGTTTAAGAATCTCATTGCCATCATAGATTATATTTTGAGCGACTTTTGCTATCTTACCATACTGTGGTTGGATTCCTTTATAATGGGGATACTATGCTTATCGCTAAGAACTCTATGCTTAGTGATCATGTGAGCGATCTGAATGGTGTTTCCTTGTACGTACAACTTCTTTTCAAGCTTGTTTTTTAAAGTTTTTAGATTGGAAAAATCATTCAAAAGTTTTGATTCCTTAGCATTGAATTCTTGCTATAGCATTTTAGCATTTTCTTGAAGTTCTTGTTTTTGCTTAGCAGTTTTAGAAAGCTTTTCTTGTAAGGAGCTTGTTGGAATCACTCCTAAACAGTATTTCAAGCATTTATATTTCATATGTAATAGGTAGCATTATTATGGCCTTTATGTTTGTTTAAGGTCAAGCTTATGTAGAAGGCCCATAAGCTTGATCCAAGCCCAATAAGAAATAGGGAAGGGAGGAGTGTTGCCTAGCTCCTTGCCTATAAACTCTTGTAAACCCTCATTTGAGGGTTGGTTGTTCAAGTTTTCTTTTCGACATTCACCTCGCCTAACCGTGCCTCTCTTATTGTGTATGTGCTTGTTTACTTGTTCAATCGCCTTATCTCTTCTCTTATAACCTTGTGTTGTAAAACTAGTGACCTAACGGTGGTATCAATCGCCAAATAGTTGGGTGTACTCGTTTGTTTTGAAGTTTTGGTTTTGCATCTTACGGCGTAGAGATAACGCTATCTTTGGTTATCTTAAAACTCGTTTTTACATTTTTAATCCAAGATTCTTGTACTTTCAATGTTTTGAGGTGTTAAAATACTTGTTTTGGCAAAACGTTTCAAACTTCTGGCGTGGATTTAAGTTTTAAGCTTGTTTTTGTTCGTGGGTGTCGTTCTACGCGTAACCCGTTTATGATTTTGGTACATCAAAATTCACACTTTTGTGTTCTTTTGGTACTATTGAAGCTATTCCATAACAAAAAGCGGTTTAGAAACACATTTGGACAGAATCAAAGTTACGAGTAATCCTACGCGTATCAAAACCCTAAAATTACGCGTAAGATTGTTCCTTGGTTTGATCTTCAATTTTACGGTTTAATCAGTGTTTTCTTACTTGGATAAGTCCGAAAATACGTGGACTTTGGATATCTTTTGCTTTGTGAAGTGTAAAAGATCATTTGGGCAAAACCCTAAAATTACGCATAAGCATAAGCTTACGCGTAGAATTCCACGATAAGATTCACTACGCGTAAACTACGGTCCACGCATAAGGTAATCCCTCGCCTCGTTTCTACGCCTAACTTTTGTCTACGCTTAACTTTAGTGTTTTCCTACTTACGCGTAAGCTAAAACCTCACGTAACTCCTCATTGTTACGCCGTAACTTTTGGTGTTTTACGCATAAGTGCTACTTGGTTCTTGTCTCTCACGCCTAAGGATACTTCATCAATAAAGGTTCATTCGACTACAAAGATCCATATTTACCACACAAGTTTATCATCATGTCTCAACCACCATACTCTAACTATTTCCTCACACTTATAATCATCAACAACAACAACAATTAACTCCACAACATCAACAATGGAATCAACAACAAGCTATTTATCAACAACAATTTAATCAAGAACATACTCCACAACTTGGTACAATTCCACAACCACAAATGGTTCAACCACAACCAAGCCTTCAAGTTCAACCCTACACAACAGATTTCAATCAACATCCATCACGGACCACTATGAAGGAACCCACTTGGTTTGCTAAGATGTGTGAAGCTTTAAGCGACCAACAATCAATTCATGAAGTGGATCACTTGATAGACCTCCAATGCTCACTCCGAAACTACGATCAATGGGTGATAAGGTTCTTTAGGTTACGTGATCCGAAGAAGCCACATGGAAAGTTCTTAAAGAAGGTTATCTTGGAAGGTCCATTTGAGATGCCTCTTGTCACTCGTTGTGCAGGAGATCAAACGCTTTCCACCACGAGATGAACAAACCAACATTGCTACGGTTCTTGATCTTAATGCTACGAGAACTTCTACACTATGAAGCGGATGAACTTGCAATGGAATACATCCTCTTAGGATTACCAAACCCAATTCTTCGTAGTGTTGATGCTCAAAAGACTGCACAAAAATGTGGGATCATATTCGTCTTCTTATGGAAGGATGCATACTCAATCGGGAGGATTTGGAATCCAAAATTTACTTGGCTTATGAACACTTCACGATTGAACACGGAGAGACACTAGAGTCCTATCATCATCAATTTTCGAGATATCATCAATGATTTGGATAAACACAACATCATTATGCCAAGAATTGCGATGAATACTAAGTTCTGAGTAGTCTTGGTCGAGAATGGGAGAAGTATGTCATTTTTCTCCGTCAAGCGAAGAATATGCATCATTCTACTTATGGATTGTTGTACGATTACTTGAAACCTCATGAAAAGGAAGTTGATCGGGAAAGGATTCTCCGAGTTCAAATTGCTAAACAATCACAACCGGACAATCAACAACTTGCCTTGTATGCTCAGCGAATTATCCTCTCAACCCGAGAACTCAACCAATCGCTTCAAACCCACCTTCACGATCACAACCTCAACAAAATCAATTGATTCCATACGACAACAATGCTCAAGCATATGTCGATGAAGCGGCGAGGAAACAGATCCGTTCAAGCATTGCAACAAGGATTTGTGATGATTGCTAATGATTTTGGCGTTACACCAACAAATCCAACAATCGTATTCGTTCCTCATCTAACACACGGACTCAATTTGTTGTGAACAATGGGCGATGTTGAAGTTCAAAATCGTGATTATGGTCGTCCAGATGGGCGGTGGTCAAGGGTTTAATCTTTGTGGGTAGGAATAACAACAAAGCTCAGTGGTGGAGCAGGAAATGCTCGAATCGGTTAAATGGTCTTAGATGCTACAAGCTGCAATAAAGGGACACTGGCTAATGCATGCCCAAAGCCAAGGACTAGGGCGGTGCTTATTTCAAAGAGGCCTTACTCGGCTCTTAAGGATGAAGTGGTGGATCTCTTACGGACAAAACGAGCTTTATGGCGTATGCGAGACTCGGATGATGATATAGAGGACTTGCGGCGAATGCATTTGTTATGTTGATGGCTAATATGCATGAGTGCACATGGTGATCTGAGCTGCCCAGTGTATGACAACGATGGCTTGTCTCGGTACCGAACAAACCATCATCATATCTCGAACTAATATCTCCGCCAATATCCGAGATAAACGCGGATCGGGGCCATTCAAAATGAGTCTTCTACATCTTCTTCGATGATTTTCAAGTTAACCACAGTAGTTACATTTGGCGATCAAGATGACCTTATGGTCTCCTTTGATAATCAAATTGACTCCGGTCGCGTGCTGAGGATCTAAAGAATGATCATGTTGAGACTCACGTTGAACAAGATGATCTGTTGCCTCATCCGATTTTGCTCGGTTAATTCAAGACCATAAAATCAAAATGGAGGAATGCTATGCATTAAATCAATCCTTAAAAAGTAAAATGCATGTTAACCAAGGATTTTGAATGTTTACAAATGCAAGTCAACTTTTCAAAACTCAAGAAAACCGTGAAAAGGTTTTGAAGCCGCTTTGCAAAATCTCATCAAAGCGAAAAATATTTAGAAGCGACGGATCGTGATCTAGCCACCTCGAAGAATGCTTTGTTGTCCGAATTAGAACAATGAAACATGAACATAAAAAGCAACTTAACGCTCTCACCTTGGAAAATCAAAAAGCTAAGGTGAGTTGTTAAATTGTCAAAAGCAGTTCTCCGCATACAAAAAGCATTCAACGAATCGGGTAGATGACCTTCTTGAAGAAATTCTCGGTTTGCAAAACAAAATTAAAGAGTTTAAAGCGGTTGTTTACAAACATGGTGAATCGATATGACTATTGAAAAGTTTACCTTAAAACCCAATCAAATGGATATGGAAAAAATCTAGTGATTACAAACCAAAGCTTTCACTAAAACATTCAAACCAACTCACAAGTTTCCGGTCGAGAATACAAAATTGATAATCTTGTCATGAGTGTTGTTGAATACCATCATCAAGAGGAATTAGATGCGTACGAGAGGCGAGTCGATCTAAATTAAAAATGTTGTTTACAACAAACCTTTTAATTATAAAAGCGCGGTCACTTCGTCACACCAGCGGATTCTTCTAACACACCAAGGGTTATCATCAAAACACCGAGTCTTCTATTGTTAATCCCAAAACGGTCTTTGCACAAACTTATGGTCCTTTACCTTCCATTAGCGAAGTAAACTCACAACCCGAAAATCGAAAAATTCTTCGATATTTTGACATTTTCATGGGCGACCTCAAAATTTTACAACATGAGATAGAATATCGATCCGAAATCAAAGTTGAACATTTTCAATCGCCTTTGGCGCGAGAACAAAGAGACATTTTTAGAAAAATCTTTTACCTAATGTTAAAACTTGAAAAGTTGTGCAATTGCACAGGAAAAGGATTTTCATAAGGAACTTAGGGTAATGAAAACGTTTTGAAAGCGAAACATCTATTACTAACACAAAGCATAAAAAGCGTTGAGAAAAGATGTTGATCGACTCTTGGAAGATGTTATCATGTTGATATACATAATGTTGTGCTATTCTATTCGTTGCCATATGCATCGATCATATCTCTGCGATATTGTTGACCTTTGTTATTCTTGTTGAGAACACCGATAATGTGCTTGGATCGAGTCTTTAAAAGCGAAAATAAACGATTACACGGAAATTTACAATGCAAAATGTAGTCTTCAATGGTGTGAAAAGATATTCACAACCATCAACTTAGTTTACAAAGAAAATCGCTCAATTGAGTGCAAAATCTTCGATCCTAAAATTGAGCAGCTGGATGATCAAAAGCGTGTCTTTGAAAAGTCAAATCTCAAAATATGAACAAGAAATTTTAAAAGTTAAGCAGAATATGGTGTCATATTTGATTTACTCAAAAGACTCGAGATGAAGCATCAAACGAACTTGATCACTATCTTGCTCACACTAGAGAAGTCATGAATTTTCTTTGGTAATATTCGTTACGAAAATCAAGATCGATTCACACCATTTCTAAGTTACGGAAATGTTAGGAAAGTATGAACTACTCCGCCTCACGTGATTAAGAGATTAGCACCGGTCACACTTAGTAATCGTGAACCAAGAATTCACTGCTTTGCCAAATCACAAGTTGCTAATGTGTTTCCCTCTCTTGAAGCAGGAATAGTTGCATCTTTTCCAAGCGTCCGCACTTCACAGCCTAGGAGCACTCAAGCGAAGAATAGGAAGTTGCGACCCTGAAAAGATCACTAAGGAATGCTAAAGTGAAGAACAACCTAGGACTCGAATAAAACTCATGTTACTTCCACTATAGATGTTGCGTCTAGCAAATGTAATAGAAATAGTGATGTAACGAATGCTAAACCGTTAAGTACCTTTGATATTGATCGATGCACCTTGTGATATTTGTCGAAAGAGTATGAATTCGATTGTCATGACAAATGTGTTGCTAAAGCTATAATCTCTAGATTACGGAATCCTAAGAATCGGAATACCTCTAGGCCCACTAAACATTCTAAGTACGTGCTTGGTAAACCACCTTCTTTAGATTCTAAGGCAACCATTGCTATCGCGGTAGCTACCGCTTCACCTCCTAATAATGTAGTACCACCTAGTGCTTTCACTAAGACTAAAGCAAAGAGTAATTCTGAGATGGCGAAATGGATATATAACACACTAGGATTTAAGTGGATGCCTAAAATTCTCAATGTGTGTATGTCTAATATACCTTGGAACCTCAACATTTCGGGTTCCACATCTACTTCTATTCCATCCGTGTAAATGCTGTGTGTCATGCGGTGATACGAGATCATTCTCTGGATTGTTGATAGCGGATGTTCCCGACACATGACGAGCAACCTTAAAGCATTATCAAACTTTATTGCAAAGTTCATTGGCTTTGTCAGTTCGAACGATCACTCAGCGACCATCATGGGCTCGGAGGTTATGTTAATGGGAACATTGAAATAGCGGGGTTTACTATGTGGAAGGCCTCGGTCACAATCTGTTTCGATGGGTCAATTTTGTGATGGAGATTTGGAGGTTGCTTCGGGAGAAAACTTGTTTCATTAAGTGATCTACATGGAAATGACCTTATGTCGGCTCGCGTAATTCTAGTCTCTACACTATCTCTATGCAAGACATGGTTGCTTCCTCTCCCATTTGCTTACTTTCAAAGGCAACATCTACAAAATCACGGCTATGGCACGTCGTCTCTCACATCTAAACTTTCAAACCATCACCAACCTTGCTCGACACAAACTAGTTGAAGGACTCCCGATTAGGTATTCAAAAGATCACCTTTGCTCAAGATGTGAACAAGGAAAAGCACTCGTGCTCATTTTCCTTCAAAGGTGGAACACGACTCTCGGCATGTGCTTCATCTTCTTCACATGGATTTGTGTGGCCCGTCGTGTGCAAGCGATCAACGGAAAACGCTACATCTTAGTAATTGTTGATGACTACTCGCGATGGACTTGGGTCTATTTTCTTCGTAGCAAAGACCAAGCTCCACAAATGATCATCACCTTTCTCACAAAGATCTGAGTTCGACTCCGCAACACCGTCGAGAATTATTCGGACGAGACAAAGGAACCGAATTTGTTAACAAAACCCTTCGTGAAATTTATGAGAAAGTGGGAATTGACATCAAACATCTATTGCGGACACACCGAACAAAGCGGGTTGTTGAAAGGCGAAATCGAGCGTTAGTGGGCTGCAAGAACAATGTTAATCAATGCTAAACTTCCAGATTACTTATGGGCGTGTATCACGCATGCTATACTCAAAACCGTTCTATGATCACAAACGCCACAACAAAACTCCTTTCGAGCTTTTCCACAACTACAAACCGAACCTCAAACACTTTCATGTATTTGGATCCCTTTGCTATCCGAATAATGATCGTGATGATTTTGGAAAGCTCAAAGCCAAAGGCGATATTGGAGTCTTTATTGGATCTTGTGACAATTCTAAAGGTTTAGAATCTGGAATCGTCGAACTAAGGAGGTAATGGAAGCGATTCATGCTCATTTCGATGAACTCACGGAAATGGCTTACGAGTATAATGACTTAGAACCGGTCACAACCGTTTAAACTTCCTCAACCCCATCATCGGTGAAGAAAGCCCTCACTAACTCGTCAACAAATGGAAAGGTTATTTGCTCCTACGTTACGTGGCGATATTGATAAACGTGCTCTGGTGTATCCGCTATTTCATTGCACAACGATAATATTCCTATACGATACACGCTACAACAACTCATGTTGAAGATGCACCTACACCAATTGACTACAACACAACAGTTGAACACACCGCTTCAACAATAATGAACCGGTGATGATATTACGAATGAAGTACCCCACCTGCAGATTTTGATCCAAATCGTTCTTCAACCCGTTTGCCAATGAGCTGCTGCACCGGATGTCGCGGAATCTTCAACAAACCATTTGAATCCTCGGAATCTACACAATGTATACCAACATCAACCTCTACACATAGATGGACTAAAGACCATCCTCTCAGCTAACATTATTGGCAACTGAATCAACCGGTCGTTCACGAGACAACGTCTTCACTCGGATGGTGAACAACGCATTTATGCACTCACCGTCTGCTAATCGAACCTAAAAACATTAAAGACGCAATGACAAAAGACAAGCGGATTGAATCCATGCGGGAAGAACTCAACCAATTCAAAGCGTCTTGAAGTATGAGGCGGTTGAAAGACCAACAGGGTCTCGTCATTGGTCTAAAATGGATTTGGAAAAACAAATTGGATCTTTGAAGGAATGTCATCCGAAACAAGTCACGGCTAGTTGCTAAGGGTTATCGTCGGGAAGAAGGATAGACTTTGAAGAATCTTTTGCTCCGGTTGCTCGTCTTGAGGTCATTCGGATATTTCGCGTTCATTGCTAATATGAACATGACGGTCTATCGGATGGATGTCAAAGCGGCGTTTCTCAATGGGCAACTTAAAAAGCGGTCTATGTCGACCAACGGATGGATTCGTTGATCCCGAGTTCCCGAACCATGTCTAAAAACCGAACAAAGCCCTTTATGGTCTCAAACAAGCCCTCGGGCATGGTGCGATAAGCTATCATCCTTCCTCATTGCCAATAATTTCACCAAAGGCTCGGTTGACCCAACTCTTTTATACAATATCACGGGCACACATCTTAATTGTTCAAATTTACGTGGATGACATCATTTTGGGTCTACACATAAAAAGTTTTCAATCGCTTTGCAAAACTAATGAAGAAAAATTTTGAAATGTCCATGATGGGTGAACTTACGTTCTTTCTAGGAATGCAAGTTCATCAATCACCCGTGGTATTTTCTCGAGTCGATCCAAATATGCCCTTGAATTGTAAAACAAATTTGGAATGAAAACTGTGATACTTATGCCACACCAATGACTCATACCAAGAAGCTAGATCTTTGATTTACATGGGAAATTAGTTGACCCCACCAAATACCAAGTATTATTGGGTCCCTCATGTATCTAACAACCAGAGACTGATATTGTCTTTGTCGTTTATCTATGCTCCCATTATCGATCGCGACTAAGCTGAAACCCACCTCTACGAGGCTAAAAGAATCCTCCGATACATCAGGGAACCATTAATTTGGGAATCGGTATCCGAAGGATTCGGTTTGAACTAATCGCTTTTGACGGCCGATCACGCAGGATGCTTAGACTCAAGGAAAAGTACTTGAGAGCTCGCAATTTCTCGGTGATAAAGCGGTGTCTTGGCAATCTAAGAAGCAGGATTGTACATCGTATCATCAACCAAGCGGAATATGTAGCCATGTCCTTTGTTGTGCTCAAGTCATTTGGATGAGAACACAACTCAAAGACTATGGTTACGTATTTGATGAATCCGATGTCTTTGCGACAATCGGAGTGCCATTGCAATCTCTTGCAACTCGATTCAAGACTCGAAATCAAAGCACATCGATCACGCTATCATTTCATCAAGGACCACGTGGAGCAGGTACCGATTGAATTATACTTTGGAGTACTGAATACCAATTGGCGGATCTGCTCACCAAAGCCTTGCCTCCCTTTCGGTTTAATGAGTTGGTCCACGAATTGGTATGAGGTGTTTGACTCAAGAGGAACCGGATGACCTCTTAAAGCAGTCTTAAAAACACGTCGAACACCAAAACCTCTTTTGTAAATAAATTTTCAAAAACAAAATACAAAAATATAAAATCCTATAAAAACAACAAAAATATTCTCCTAATCTATCTTTCTTTCAACATGGCAAGTACATCTCTTCCGTCAACACTTTAATCTTTCAAAATCCAGTATTTTTACCGATCAAGTGTTGAGGGGGAGAAACTAATCCATTAACTGTTTCAAAACATCTGTGTACTTGCATGTTATCATATCTCGGTTGATTCTTTTACAAATGGTAGTACACTTTCTGATTCAAAGACACTCCTCGGACTTTAAATAACAACCTTTCATTATTTTCTCAAGTCGAGGGGGAGTGTCGTCAAGGTTCTTTCCTAAAATCTTCGTTTGGTAACCAAAATGGAAGTTAAATGGCTTGGTTTGAAAAAGGAAAAGGTGGAGGGACTAAAACTGCCAAAAGCTTAAAGTTACTTTTAATAATAAACACCTCCACCTAACCTAATCCTCACATTTATTACTCATAACCATACAAATCCTCACTAAAAATCATTCTTCAAATCCGGTTACCTGATCTTCAATTTGTAAGTGGTTTTGTGTTCTTAACATGATCTTAAACAATGGTTTTAATTTTCATGAAAATCCAACGGCTAAAACTTATGATTCAATGATTTTTGTGGTTTACGCATAAGGGTTAGAACACATGATCATATTTTGTGTGTTTGTGGCTAATACGATAGTGTCAAAATGTTTTAACAACATCACTGATACTTCTTCTATCCTCAACACGAACCCAGAAACGCGAATTGATGATTCTTTGAAAATTATAAGTTGAATTGGGTATTTTTGAATGTGATGTGTTTTGGTTAAAAAGATAGTTGGGTTATGCTCTTGCGTTGCTAAATTGATAATTTCCAAAGTCTATAGCCGCTGAAACATGAATTGATCATCAATTGAAACTAGGGTTTAAAGCTCATAAACTTTGGGTATTTTTGATTCAACGCATAATAAGTGTTAAAACTTGGTCTACATGCTCTCACAACTTCTATGATATACCGGAAAAACTTTGGTGCATAATCCATGGCTAGATTTGATCTGCGTAGAATTGGGGTTTAGTCTACGCGTAAGACATTCTACGCAGAATCGTTCAACTATGTAAATGTGATTTGATTTGTCTTAAGCGAATGTTATATGTTTTAACTTTGTTGAAATGATGCTTTATTTCGGGCTTGCAACACGTAATATTCAGAATCAAGGTGGTTATTAATCTACGCATAAGGATCACCTTACGTAGCTTGTTATGCGAAGACTAGTCTTACGCGTGGCGTCACGCATAAGGTTCTACAATGGACTACGCGTATCCTGTGAAGGATATGCGTAGCTGATGATCCTACGCTTAAGGTCAACTCTTACGGTAGCCTTACGCGTAAGGTTAATATATGCCTACGCATAAGCTCTACGCATAATGTCTCTTTTCCCACGCGTAACATTTCTTACGCGTAAGATAGGATTCTACGCGTAAGTTTACGCATAAGCATATATCATTCACGCTCACGCATAACTTTGCCAATACTACGCAACCCCGGATTGACCTTCATGATGAATTGTTACTTGTACAAACTTGTAAATAAACTAATCATATCATCACGAATCCAAAATGTCACTAATAAACTTAAATCGTTTGATATGTTGTGAACAATAAGTGATAAAATAAACTTTAAAACTTAAACTTAACTAACTCACGAAACATTTCACGATATCATTGAACTATTGAACATACAAGTGACTTAGGACTCGTAACAATCATTATCCTTGTACATTCAACAACTAGACAATAAGACCTTACGTTGACTAACATTATGTCTTTCGATATGTTGGTTCTTTTGGCTAATGTTATTTCGAGATCACGACATGGGTGAACAAATGAATGTGGATGCAAGCAAGTTCTCTCCATTCTTGATATCTATCCTCATGGCTATCCAATGAAGATAGGAAAGAATAACCTCCGTGTTGACTTTGACACCCTCACTTGCTCGGAATCTTCATGTCTTATTGCTATTGATATTCGAGGACTCATCCGTGTCGTAACATGCTTACTAACTCGCAGCTGTCACGAGATCTACATCCAACAGTTACGGAACACTATGGAAAGGGTCAAAGGACAAGCTGCGTGGACGGTGACTCGAATCACAAACAAGTCATCATTACACTGCGAGACTTAAGGGGCATTCTCCTAATTCACGAAGTCGATCCAACCAAACTATATGCCTCACTGTCAAGAGCTCACTCTCCAATTCTTAATCGATATCGGTTATGGCGAGGCTACAGGAGTAATCAACAAGCACTCTCACGTAGAGCTTAAGAGTATTCCTCAACCATGGAGAACACTCTACATGATCATCACCAAGTCATTTACGGTCGTGACGGCTATGAGCACCCTAAGCTCATGGAACTTCAAATATTCGGGCATTGGTCAACAAGAAACACATCGCTATCGAAGCTCGATTTGGGATGACATGATGTCATTTCTCAACAAACTTGGCTCAAAGATTCCCTACATCGGATATACCAAATTGTTGATCCAGAGCACTTGGACTTCATCGACATTCCCAAGAGGCTCAATGACCCCGACAATCACGACATGTTGACGGAACCTATTACATCATCGAGAATCAAGGAAACATCAACAAAGAAACAAGGTCTTTGTCTTGCTGATTTCCTTCTAGCGAAGATGTCGAGCTCGAATCGTACCAAAGGTATCCGGAAGCGGTCGGACAAGGCAAAGTTGGTCATCTCGACGAAAAATCTTCGGAACACTGTAAGGAGAACCGAAAAGGAAGTCTGGAAGTGTCACAAATACGAGATAGTCAAAGGAATGTTCCAAAGAAGAAACCTATTCCAAAGAAACCCACCCCTAAGAAGAAAGTTCCTTCTCGGAAGCCACTCCGATCCTTTCACTTGAACCGCAAAGACAGCTCGGGGACGAGGACTCGAGGATCTTGACACAGATGAAGAGATCACATTCTCCAAAGCGCAAAGGATGAAAATCCTCGGTGCAAAACCTCAAGTCCTCAAACTATTAAAGGAAAAGAAGACTACGCACTTGTACCTCGGGATGAAAGCTACGAAGATAAAGAAGAGCAATTGGATCAAGGATACGAGAAAGAAGTTTCACAAAGTCGACACCTTCAAAAGGCCAAAGAATTCGCTAAAGATCAAATGGGTGGCCCGGAGGTTCAAATGGTCTTGCCACTCTAAACCATCTCTGATGCGGTTAATCAACCCGATAAGGAGGCGGTGCCACCACTCTTCCGCAACTACAACTTGGCCGTGGAGGACACTATTGAGTATGATTTTGAGAAACGTGGCGAGAAAGAAAAGTCTAAGGATGACGAGGATGATTACTCAAAGTTTCTTCTAGGCAGGTCCAACACACTCAAAGGAGAAAACCTCGAAACTCCTAAGGACATGAAGTCTCCTCATGTCTCCTCATCATCGGACTCTTCATCTCATTCATCACCACCACCATCAACAAAGTCAACCGGATCATCATCCAAATCCGTGAAGAAACCACCTAAATCTTGGTTTCTCAAACACATGCAAGAATTGTGAAAGTCATCAAACAAGTTAGAAAGAAGGACATGCTTCAAAGAAAACTTAATTGGTATCTTGAACAAATGCAGTACTTACATGATGAGAATGACGAGATGCGGAAAGATAGGAAAGTTATTCGAGAATTCATGAGAAGTCATCGTCGGAGGAACTAAATGAAATGATTGAAGGTTACACTCAAAAGTACCTTGAGGATATCGTTCAAAAGTCCAAAAGGAACTGGAGAAGTCGACAAGAGAACAAACCCACAAGTTTCTTCTCGACCTTCGTCCTCGGTGTGACTAGAGAAGTATTCTCCGGACAACTCACTCCTAACATCGTCCCATTGGTTAAACATACAATGGCCAAAGAAGTCGATCTCTCGAATGAAAGTTAATCGCTAAACTAGTGATGCAAATGTCAAAGCGATCCGGAGCGTTTACTTCGGATGAAGCTAAATTTTTGAAGGTCTACTTGCTTTTCAACTTAGTTCATCATGCAAGGAGTCACCGATCAACCCAAACGGCCAAGAGATGGCGATGATAAGGATAAGGACTCGCACCTAAGCGTCGAAGCGATCGGTCAATCCCATCTATGCCACCTCCTCCACCACGGACTTCTTCTCAACATAAGTCTCCTCCTCGGTCTTCTCTCGATAAACCTCGGGACGATTCGAGTTACCACCATCGACTCATAAAGCGGTGATCACTTTGAGTATATGGGTGGTGACGATGAAGAGGTCCTTGAGCCCCGACAACAACCCACCTCACCCAAACAAGTGCATAAACCCACTTCATCATCAAAGCCTTCCAAAAAGAAAAGCAGACGACTCGGCCGGAGTCGATATATGGCTAGATGACGATAAACCGAAGAGTTTAAATGGTTCTCCACACTTGTCAATCAAACTCCTACTACGATGAAGGTCAAGGGTGGTAGATGGTTCAACAATGGAGCATGCAAAATGTTGCAAGAAACGGTTCCATGAAGAAAATGACAAAATATGAATTGAAGCGAATCAAGAATGAAGCCTTTCAACTATGGAAAGACGACTCGAAAGCGCCTCGAGGTCGAATATCATCTTGAGAACATCGCTCGAGCTATGTCCAACAACATGGATTGGCTCAATCCGAAGCAAACATTGACTTCACACAAAGGGACAACCTCCATACTACACCGATTGGACCAAACCTCTACCGACCATTGGCCAGCGAGGCAGACCAAGGATTCCTTCCGATATTTCTTCAACAAAGACACGGAATTTCTTCTCCATGGTGGCGATGGTTCGAGAAAATACACTATATCATTGACTCTTCCATTCCAGTGACCATTTACTCTAAGCGCATAGCTATCGAGGAGCGTGCAACTCACTTGTTTTTCGACAACGTGCAAGCATACGACCAAGATGCATTGTATGGGATTCATCATTGGCCCGAACGCTCAAGAATCTACTACGTGTTTGCTGGTTGAAGTCTCAACATGAAGTGTATAGCTCAAGGACATCGTGGCCATCAAACACATTGATCTCAAGTCTAAGTGGGACTACACATTCTTAAAGAATATCATAGTCAAATGACAAGATGAGCAGGACTATGGATTCTCTCGGTCGACTTTGAGAACTTGTCCCTCAGCGACATCAAAGACATGTATCTTGCCAAAGTACGTGGTCGTATGAGACAATTCTCATTCAAGTTCAACGTGAATTTATCAAGTCGGTTCTCATCTTCATTAGGCGCATCGTGATCAAAGAACGTGTCGAAGATATCCGGATGGTGTTGAATCATATCAAAAGCGATGTAAACTTCACTCCACCACGCCTTGATCTTCCGACATCAACCGGCTTAAACAACTCACGCTCATCGGCAAACCTTTCGGCATTGTTTACCGCGGTGAACTTGAAGAAGCGCTTAATGGCGTAGTGAGCTCCACAAATTTGGGGATCATACCTTGAAGATGGTTAGGGATGGATTGGCGTCATGATTTAAGGATATACGCATGAAAGTTGGGAATCCTAAGCCTGGAACTCTCGGGAAAGGAGGGATGTGAGGCGTATCATCACCTTGATTGATGAGCGGTTGTTCGGAAGGATCGATTCATGATTGGAAAGCTATGTTGGTGGTTGACTCGGGAGGAAAATCATCGGCTTTCAACGCCGGTGCGCTCTCAGGAATATCACCGCACTTCACGGTACCCTTAAATGGTTTCCTTCTTATAATTTTGGATGTGTAATTACATATGTGAATGGCTTGTGCACATAATGAGGTACAACCCGTAATTGTCAAGAAAGGACCACGTGGTGCGCCTCTGCCACAATCCTTATAAAAGGAGCGAAGCTTCTTAATTTTTGAGTAAAACCTATCAAACCTTTCATTTTTCAAGGTTTTGCTCAAAAGACAAGTACTTCCCATAAGATTTCACAAAACCTCAACCGTGTATATCACTAATTGAGGGGAGTATTTGATGAAAACTTTGTTCACAAATTGTTCACAAGTGGTCACTCTTCCCAACACTCAAAATGGTCATATTTATTCTCAAACCGTTCAAAATAACAATTTTATATGCCATTTTTGAGGGGAGAAAAATGTGTGATAAGAAATATGTTGTACAAAATGCAAATGAATACTGTACCTCGGACTTAACCAACAATTGACGGTACTAAAGCTGTTAGTAACTCGAAAAGACTTGTCACAGACGGGTAATAATTTCAAGCTAGTTCGCTAGTGATGTAAGCGTGTCTCGCAAAGGACTTGTCGAGTAGAAAGTACCATTCGAGAAACTTTTGATAGACATGAACTTCACGGGTTTGACAACCCTCCAAGGTTTGTCTACACCTTCAAGGTAGTTATTAGAGCTAGTTGTCACCTAAAAGGCGACAATATATCTCTTTAACTATTCAACGTAACCGTGTCTCGCGGAGATTGTCTATCTTTAGTGGATCAATTCAAAAGTGCGTGCTCTTTCCTCACTGTGCATTTAACCATTAATACTATTAAGCACATGTGGAGGGGAGTATTATGCAAAACTTCATCTCTCACGTGGTTCAAACATGTTTTTCGTTAACAAACCCTTTGAGAGAGATTTTAACTTACGGTGGTTATAATGGCAAACATAGGTTAGTCATGGAGTTATAAGGTGACTAAGGTTAGGAATAACAGTCCTATGATCCTTGAGAGTGGAGGGATCTACCCAAGGATACTACCATTAGTTAGTGTTAGAAGTCCTTAGGAATGATTATAAAAAGGAGAAAATGAGAATCGGAGAAAGAAGGAGTTGAAGAATCAAAAGAAATGTAAAGTAAAGGGTGAAAAGAAATAGCCTCCATATTATTCAACTTAGAAGCGGATAATCGGGTTCAATTCATATACTCTTGGTTGTCACTTAGTGACACCGGTATTGAAGATTAAAAGTCGTCATGGACCCGGTGGCGCATGCACTAAACCTTCTTAGCCACTCAAGTTTCTCTCAACGAAGCTTGTTTCATTCTCACAGGAACCCTACATAAACTATTGGCTTTCTCTTAGAGATCGTGGTATTGAAGAAGGAGACCTCTCCCTTGTCTCCGCTCGGGAAAACCAAAACGCACTATTGAGTCTAGAGCCACGAGATTCATCAAAAGATCTCTTAGGTACACTTGACATTTAATCACTTGATGATCAACAAATAAGATCATCGGTGGTTCATATCGAGTCCTTCAGGATCTTAGCAATCTGTCGAGAACATTTATGAGAGGTTCACATCCGCGATCCTCGGTGATTGAATGGAAACTCCCGCCGGGGTCAACATCAAACTGACCGACAAAGCGGTCACCGGTAACTCCACGTGGATTACGCGGAGTGTGTCTCAAACGGTCTGATCGTGAGGTGATGCTTGATGTACCTCAATGACTATCTGAACTGTAGATGTGCCGGTACATCGCGTTATCTCACTTGTGGGACTCCAGTTCAGAACGGCCTTTGTAAGAATTAGAGTTGTGTTTTCACACTATCTTTCGTTAACACTCTCAAGTTCAAACTTGTAAGTGCCGGAAACCGCTTATTACTAACCGCTTAAAATGTTTTCTTCTTATGGAAGCTACGGAGCGGGATGATCGTCTGATTCTTCTCATGTTCACACCAACATCATCACTAATGGAATTTCTATTCAAAAGCCACATAATCACGTCAGAATGATTCTTCGTCAAACCAAAGAATCTACAAAGTTAAAGACTTAGAGAACTTCATCAAGATTGAATTCCAACGTCATAGAGCGTGTGAGCATGTTGAAGAATGACGTGGAGACCTTTGGAGCAAATGAGCAGCACTGAGGCGGCATCGATGCGCACAACAACATACTATCACTTTCACCACAAAGAACAATGATCAAAGAACAAAGTTAAAGATGACGCCAAAGCATAACCGCTCAAAGATAACGATCTTTCTACACTGGGAGATTGTTCGAATCAAGGCAATTCCTCTCACAAGAAAGAAGAATGTCGAAGACGCCACGCCTACTATTACATCAACACCTTCACCGTTTACATTCATATATACTTGAGGGGAGATTGTTGGAATCACTCCTAAACAAGATTTCAAGTATTTATATTTCATATGTAATAGGTAGCATTATTATGGCCTTTATGTTTGTTTAAGGTCAAGCTTATGTAGAAGGCCCATAAGCTTGATCCAAGCCCAATAAGGAATAGGGAAGGGAGGAGTGTTGCCCTAGCTCCTTGCCTATATAAACTCTTGTAAACCCTCATTTGAGGGTTGGTTGTTCAAGTTTTCTTTTCACACATTCACCTCGCCTAACCGTGCCTCTTATTGTGTATGTGTGCTTGTTTACTTGTTCAATCGCTTATCTCTTCTCTTATAAGCTTGTGTTGTAAAACTAGTGACCCAATGAGCTTAACTCTTGTTTTAATACTTCTTCTCTAAAATTGCTTTTCTAATAATTATACGCATTTGGTCATCCATTTCGTGCTCACGGGTGGTTAACTCAAACTTAGCTTGTTGTTTATAAATAGCAACTTGTTCTTTATAGTCATTTAGTTCGAAACAATAAGAATCCTCGGCACATGCGGTGTATTCATAAAAATATAGTCATCATTGATTGCGCGAAGATGCATCACTTGGTACGATCTCGCTTTCACTTTGTTTCATATATTGATCATATGGGACAACATGTATATTACCCATATTTTCAATATCGACTCAAAAGTTTTAGTTGATTGTACTTTGTCATGTATCTTTTGCTCATCAACATCATCGATAGTTTTAATACCTACGAAATGATTGATTCTTTGGATGGACCACTTGTGTGGTGAGGGACCTTCTGAGAAACCATTGGAGAAATGCTAGCCATGAAAATAGTCTGCGATGGGTTCATCATCAACGTCAGTCGTATGCATCATCGATTCGCTCCCGACATATCAAGTTTTCTCACACAAGCTAGCCACTTGTGAATGGCTAACCGTAAGAAACTTAAAAATGTCTAGAAACAAATGCAATGAAGATCATGAGAGTATAGTGTTTCCCCAGGTCGTTAAGTCCCAACGAGCTGTGCGAGAATAGTCAAACGAATAGTGATCGAGAGGATTTGAACGGAAAAGAGTTTTGAATGATTATAACTAAAGAAAAAAAATATATAAACTACAAGGGCTTAAATGCAAATTAAAGAAAATAAAAAGATAAATTATATTAAATAAACGCTATCACTATTTTTAAAATGATGTTTTCTTGATTTATAAAACAAAATAACTTAAATAAACTATTTTAATTAAAACGTGAACTTAAATGATCTAAAAGCGTGACTTAAAATGAAAACGACGTTTAAATAAAATTACGTGACCGCATCGAAATAAAACATGAAAATAAAGAAGTAAAATACCTACGGATATGGAAAATACAATCCTAAGAAACAATTAAACGATCCTAAACTACATCCTAGGGTGTCATAATGCAAAACGCAAAACCCGAGCTAATCCCGAGCCTCAAAAGTGAAAATAATGAAATTTAAGTCCTACAGTGTGAAAATAATTTTCCTACATCCTAAATGACGAAAAATAATTTTAGGAAAAAGCGAAATATTTTTTAGTTTTATTTTATTTTCACTAATTAAAACGATTTTATACCAATTAAATGATTAAAAATACTAAAACATTTTTGAAAAATCAAACTTTTACGAAAATGCTTGAGATACTACTGAGTCTAGGAAAATCAAAACTACACTAGTGCTTAATGAAATAAGTCATTAAAAGCGAAATAAGCTAACTAGCATAAAACTACAAGGTACCTTAAATATTAAACGTTGCAAACTAAAACCAATAAAGACCCAGGCGCAATGGTTACAGTGTTGGTGTTGAGGCGTGGGCTGTGAGGGACCGACACAGGTTCGAATCCCGAGCGGTACCTTTGCAAAATATTTTTTTTTTTGGATTTTTCTTTTACAAACCAATTAAGCACAAGAAAATAAGCAATTATTAAAACTACAACTTTTATTGAAAAACACTCATAAGCTCTGAATTAGCTTAAAATATCAACAGTGGGCAAAAAAAAGGAATAAGAACAAATTTTTAAGCTAAGTGGTTAATAAGCTATCCAATAAGCAAAAGGAAACTAAAAAGAAGCTAAGTAGCTTATAATAAGCTAATGCTACAACTGAGAAAGCTAAATGAATTAGAAATAAGCTCTAAACAAACTCAAATAAGCATAAGCTTATCAGTGGCACAGGGCAGTTTTTCAAAAAAAGGGGTCAAAAGAAGCTAAATGAAAAGCACTTAATAAGCTGATTAGGAGTGAACTACTATTTTTCTAATTTAGTTAAGCAGTTAAACTTTAATATCCCAAAGGCTTAAGTCCTAAATCCTAATGATAAGATCACAGTGAAATTGTAAAGTTTATTCAAAACCGCTTCTAGAAATTTTGACTTTTAAATAATGAACCGGTTTGACTTTGATGAACTTTGCAACTAATTTAAGGATCGAAATTGATGTTTTATGTTAAACCAAGACTAATGCAACCTAAGCTAATGATATCTAAACACAAAACAAGCCTTTGCTCTTTCAAAATCTCAACAAATGATGCAATTAAGACAAGATCATGGTGATTTTGACTTTTCCGATTGCGAGAGGCAATATTATGACTAAAATGACTCAAATGGTCCTATTTGAGACTAAGTGAATGAGTTTGAAAATGAAACCAAAGCTTGAGATCAATCAATCCCTGTACCAAACACTAGTTTAGAAACTGTTTTGAAGATTTAAACTAAGCTAATTCGATTTAGCTCATTCAACCACTTAAACTAACTCTAGTATCCTAATTACCACTAATTAAACATGTCTAAACTATTTAATGACCAAAGATTCAAATATAAGCACAATATGAAAGCGCATTAAAATTGAAAATGAGAATATCACTCACAAGTGTCCGACTTGTTTGCGTTTAAACCGAACCAATCCTATACTAACCTAGTCTAATCCAAACCATTTCAAGCTCGCAACACCAATATCCATTTCCAAACCCATTTGATGCTTCAGTTGACTTTCTTTGACCAAGTGCTAAATGTGTTTTAACCTGAGTCATAAGCTTACCAAGAGCTATAAAGAGCTCAACTAAGCTTATTTGAGTTTAAAGAGAAACCACTATAAGCTTGAATACAAGAACAGTAAACTGAATTCTTCAACAGTAAACACAAAAAAAATATGAAACTTAGTTCAACTTTAAATTGATACTTGAAATGAGTTACAATGACTAAATGGCTTATGTTTAATACATTAAAGCTTAAGATTACATTTTAAAACACTAATTGAGCTAATTTAATAAAAACGACATACAATGAAATTAAAAACTAACTCATCGTCTTCATCCTTCTCTTTCTTCCTTTTTATACACCAATTACGCTTCCACTGAGTTACGAGCTAATCCCACATGCCTTTTAGACCATTGGATGAGTTTGAGTGATATTGGCCATCCACGTTTTTGGCGGAAAAGTCGTATATGCAAATGAGGCTATGATTTTGCAACTAGGGGTGGCTAGGTATGATGATGAGGAGGGGTTGGAAGAGATAAGGTGAGAGGATGAGGTGATGGGTGAGTGTAGCAGGGGTTGCAGACAAGTTGGGAAGGGATAAGGTGTTTGGAGGAAAAGGAGTATAGTTTGTTGTTGGTTTGACGGGGGTCCAAAACAGATTTGGCAGGGGTCAAAGAAGGGTAATGGCGAGGGTCTAAATGGAAAGGTTCAAGGCTTTGTTGTTTATTTCAAGGACCATTTTGTAATTTCGAAAGATGAGGACCAAACTCGCCATTTTCTCAAAACTGTTTCAAGGGTCACTTTTGACAACTTTTAATAGTACAAGGACTATTTTGACATTTTCAAACTTCCGTGGACCAAACTTGACATTTTGAAAGTTTAGGGACCTAAGTTGTAATTTTGAAAATTTAAATCTCAAGGACCAATTTTGACAACTCATGAATCCCTAGGGACTTGAAATGATATTTTTCTTTATTTTGTTTTACCAGGACCTGCTTTTGACAACTTTTGAAACTTGGGGACTAAAGCGCCAATTATGCAAACTTGATACGTTTTCACCGATTTTGATATTTTTGCATTTAAAACACATAAAACACTTATTTGTGATATTTTATCATTTTGATGCATTTCGAGTGTTTTCGGATGTTTTGCGGTTTAAATGGTACAAAATGATGAGTATTTAGACACTTATCAATCCCCCACACTAAGATATTGCTAGTCCCTAGCAATGTTTTGAGAAAAATTAATGGATTTCAACTCTTTACCAAAAGCCATTACTTACGGAGTAGCCAAATGTTTTAGTTCAAGTAAGAACCTTGGTACATCGATAACCAAATGATTTTGAGCAAATCACCGACTTTCAACGGATTTGATTTGTCTTTACCGAAGCCGTTTGCTACGGACTAGCCAACTCTTAGATAAATTATCAATATTATCTTTGGTGAGTCGATTACCAATTATGGTTTTTCCATCGCCTTTACCACAAGCCATAAACTTGCGGGCTAGCCAACTCTTCACTTTTAAGGACATGGTGAAATTTGAATACCATACAATTTTGGGCAAATTGCAAGCCGTCAACGGATTTGAGATATCTTTACCAAGAGCCGCTTTGCTCTGGATTAGCCAATCCTTATGTGGGTTAGACATGGTGGATGATTACCATTTGTTGTGTTTAGTACATAGTACTTCCACAAAAAAATTTAAAATTTGGCCATTTTGGGGAAAAAGGGACTAAAAGGGTACATTTATGATTAAATTCGCGAATTTCCCCCACACTTAGAAATGAATATTGTCCTCAATATTCAAAGTACCTACCGTTATCTCGAAACTTAGAACGTAAAAAGATAACATTACTAGCTAAGTGTAGAAACACAACAATTATTCTCTTTTTAATATTTACAATTTTCATTCATTTTTAGATCTATATACAACATGTGGGGCATCTCCTCACACTAGGGTGGTACACGGGTGAAAACCCATGTTTAACTATCGTTTTTGATTACCGAGTCGCTAGCTTGACTCGACCCGAATTAATTTGTTCATGGGAAGTAAGTGGAAGAGACAATCTCCATCGGACTTTCATTCAAGATGTTTGGATAAACATTGAAGCACGTGAAAGTTCCACACCGATGAGATATAGAGAGAGATGCAGACCGAATCAAGATAATGGTACATGGAAATGCCGGGTCAAAGATAATGTCTTCATTCCGATGGAGTGAAGAAGCAGGAGAAGTGATGAGAATATATGAATAAAAGAAAGAAAATCATGATAAAAATCATGACTAACTCTTCATCCTCAATAGGAGAATTCATAGTTTCATGAATCTCATCGGTTAAGCTTGCTTGATCAAGACATATTATGGGAGTGTCTATATCAAAGTAGAAATTATCATACTCCCGGAGATATGATATGAGTGAGTTCATCCGAGAACTCCTCGTGAAGAGAATCAATCACAAGAAGTAAACTGTGAATTCTTGTTCCATCAGACTCATCACTATCCTCAATCCGAGTATCAAAGAGTGGATTCTCGAAATTAAAGTGAATTGAGTCGAATTCAAATAGAGGATTAGTGAGAGTTGTTTTGAATGCTTCAGAACAAAGTGATTAACATTCTCTATTGACCGTTAGGGTGAGAAATGAGTGAATGATCATTATCAAGGAGACTTTCGGTCTCTCCCGGATCGACTTTGAAATTAAAAATACTATCATTACTTTCCGATGAAAGTGGATTGATGTGAGTGAGTTCATCGGTGAACTCCTCAAGAAGATGATCGAGATCGATCGTGGAGTGATGCCTCAACATACTCGATGTTTCCATGAGAAGTACAATCGTCGCTAAAATCGGAGAAAGTTTCAAAATGATATTTTGAACACTCAAGAGGAAATAGAATCACACATATGATCGAAGTTCCTGTGACTCTCTCGGGATTGGGACAAGGTTCTCAACACTAGACTTTATGAATTCGCCCGATTCCTTTTCGTGAATAGTGTCAAGATGCTCGTCCCCATGTTCGAGAGAGTGAGTGGGAGCTTGGTGTGATAGCAGTTGTTTGAGATGGAATCTCAACTGGGATATCAACCGACCGAGGAGTTGAGAAATAATATTCTTAAAAGAAATACTCTCCTCGTCATCATCATACATAGCTGCCTTAAGAAATTTGGAACGCTTATGCCGCTTGCTCTAGGACTAATAATTCTTCCCTAGATTTGCGGGCCTCTCGTTCTTGACTAGCAATTCTCCCATGGTCTTTTCACCACTCACTTGATTCTTAAAGTTACGAATCATATCATCAAGTGTTTTCATTGCGGTTTCAAAATCTTGGGAAATTTCTTTAGCAACGGCTCGGTGGAGTTTGAACCGTATGGTGTCATGGAGGTTGGAAATTGTCAAACTCTGCGAGTCATGATTGTTACAAGGAAATCGATTCCTATTTGACAATCGAGTGAAGTGGGGACCTCCACAAGACTCACAATAGTAAAAGCGATGAGTCTGGACGGTGAATTATATGGATATTGGTCATAACTAAAGTTCGAGCATCACCGAAAGCTGTTCATAGACAAACGTGTTTCCGGATTGACACTCAAATCCTTGGTGAGGACCTCCACAAAATTCACAAAGAAGTTATGTTGATTATATGAAGATAAGTCGGCTGTGGTGGGTAATTGGAAAAGTTTGAGGGTCGTTAAATGAGTTCGGATTAGGATCATAATCAAATGAATTCCTCGAACCACAAAACAAACAACTCCCGTTACGAATATCATTACCACATTGTACACACGTACACCAATGACATGGTGAACCAAAAAGAGGCTCACCACAACCGACACAAGGAATAAACGATTTCATTTGAGAGTTACGAGAAGGAATCAGTTTATTCAAAGAATCAACAAAACCAACATGGTGATCCGAATGACTATCAAGTCTCGAAGAACATTTTGAAAAATCCGGAGGTGGGACAAGTGGTGTGCTCTGAGAGCTAGCAATTTCCACCACTTCCGTTATGGTCTCCGGTTACGGTTCTTGAGAAACGTAAAGATTAAGCAAGTCATTCTTGCTAGTCACCGTCTAAATTTCGCATGTTTGCTTTTAACCGTAAATCGTGAAAGTTTAGGATCAATTTTAGACGGCTTAGGAGCAATCGAGGGTTAGATAGTTGGATAACCGTAGGTTGGACGTTTAGCACTTCCATTATTAGAGGAAGTACTTGGTCCTTTGTCACCCGGTTTCTCGTTCCATTTCCCTACGCGAGTAATTAATGGATCATCACGAACAACACAATTCTTGACATTTGTGATAAAGTCGAAGTTTTTCAACTTCGTCCCAGAATTCGTCGTAGTCGAGAGATTCCATGAGAATAAAAGAAGTTAGAATCAAATGGATAGAGGGTAAAGGGATAAAGAATCAAAAAGGGTAAGAGGGTTAAGGTGAATATTTTTGGGTTTTTGGATAAACATTTTGCAAAAATAAGAAAGAAGATGTTTTTGGATTTTTGAATTTTTATAAGAAAATATAAACATATAGATGGTATGAACAAGGAGTGAATATTCAAATCACTAATCAGCTAAACGTAAGACTATTAGCACGCCTCCCGTCAGCGTAAAAATTTGATTCGCTCCCAGACGGTCAAGTTTTCTCACACAAGCTAGCCACTTGTGAATGGCTAACCGTAAGAAACTTAAAAGCAGGTCTAGAAACAAATGCAATGAAGATCGGAGAGTATAGTGTTTCCCGTGTCGTTAAGTCCCAACGAGCTGTGCGAGAATAGTCAAATGAATAATGATCGAGAGGATTTGAACGGAAAAGAGTTTTGAATGATTATAACTAAAGAAAAAGTATATAAACTACAAGGGCTTAAATGCAAATTAAAGAAAATAAAAAGATAAATTATATTAAATAAACGCTATCACTATTTTTAAAATGATGTTTTCTTGATTTATAAAACAAAATAACTTAAATAAACTATTTTAATTAAAACGTGAACTTAAATGATCTAAAAACGTGACTTAAAATGAAAACGTACGTTTAAATAAAATTACGTGAACGTACGAAATAAAACGTGAAAATAAAGAAGTAAAATACCTACGGATATGGAAAATACAATCCTAAGAAACAATTAAACGATCCTAAACTACATCCTAGGGTGTTATAATGCAAAAACGCAAAACCCAAGCTAATCCCGAGCCTCAAAAGTGAAAATAATGAAATTTAAGTCCCACGAGTGTGAAAATAATTTTCCTACATCCTAAATGATGAAAAATAATTTTAGGAAAAGCGGAATATTTTTTAGTTTTATTTTATTTTCACGAATTAAAACGATTTTATACCAACTAAATGATTAAAATACTAAAACATTTTTGAAAAATCGAAACTTTTACGAAAATGCTTGAGATACTACCGAGTCTAGGAAAATCAAAACTACACTAGTGCTTAATGAAATAAGTCGTTAAAAAGCGAAATAAGCTAACTAGCATAAAACTACAAGGTACCTTAAATATTAAACGTTGCAAACTAAAACCAATAAAGACCCAGGCGCAATGGTTACAGTGTTGGTGTTGAGGCATGGGATCTGTGAGGGACCGACACAGGTTGAATCCCGTGCGGTACCTTTTGCAAAATTTTTTTTTTTTTGGATTTTTCTTTTACAAACCAATTAAGCACAAGAAAATAAGCAATTATTAAAACTACAACTTTTATTGAAAAACACTAATAAGCTCGAATTAGCTTAAAATTCCAACGATGGGCAAAAAAGGAATAAGAACAAATTTTAAGCTAAGTGGTTAATAAGCTATCCAATAAGCAAAAGGAAACTAAAAAGAAGCTAAGCAGCTTATAATAAGCTAATGTTACAACTGAGAAAGCTAAATGAATTAGAAATAAGCTCTAAACAAACTCAAATAAGCATAAGCTTATCTGTTGCACAGGGCAGTTTTTCAGAAAAAGGGGTCAAAAGAAGCTAAGTGAAAAGCACTTAATAAGCTGATTAGGAGTGAACTACTATTTTTCTAATTTAGTTAAGCAGTTAAACTTTAATATCCCAAAGGCTTAAGTCCTAAATCCTAATGATAAGATCACAGTGAAATTGTAAAGTTTATTCAAAAACTGCTTCTAGGAAATTTTGACTTTTTAAATAATGAACCAGTTTGACTTTGATGAACTTTGCAACTAATTTAAGGACTGAAATTGATGTTTTATGTTAAACGAAGACTAATGCAACCTAAGCTAATGATATCTAAACACAAAACAAGCCTTTGCTCTTTCAAAATCTCAACAGTGATGCAATTAAGACAAGATCATGGTGATTTTGACTTTTCCGATTCAGAGGCAATATTATGACTAAAATGACTCAAATGGTCCTATTTGAGACTAAGTAGACAGTTTGAAACGAAACCAAAGCTTGAGATCAATCAATCCCATTGTATCAAACACTAGTTTAGAAACTGTTTTGAAGATTTAAACTAAGCTAATTACTAAGTTAGCTCATTCACCACTTAAACTAACTCTAGTATCCTAATTACCACTAATTAAACATGTCTAAACTATTTAATGACCAAAGATTCAAATATAAGCACAATATGAAAAGCGCATTAAAATTGAAAATGAGAATATCACTCACAAGTGTCCAAATTTGTTTGCGATTTTAAACCGAACCAAACCTATACTAACCTAGTCTAATCCAAACCATTTCAAGCTCTGCAACACCAATATCCATTTCCAAACCCATTTGATGCTTCAGTTGACTTTCTTTGACCAAGTGCTAAATGTGTTTTAACCTGAGTCATAAGCTTACCAAGAGCTATAAAGAGCTCAACTAAGCTTATTTGAGTTTAAAGAGAAACCACTATAAGCTTGAATACAAGAACAGTAAACTGAATTCTTCAACAGTAAACACAAAAAAAATATGAAACTTAGTTAAACTTTAAATTGATACTTGAAATGAGTTACAATGACTAAATGGCTTATGTTTAATACATTAAAGCTTAAGATTACATTTTAAAACACTAATTGAGCTAATTTAATAAAAAACGACATACAATGAAATTAAAACTAACTACTGTCTTCATCCTTCTCTCTTTCTTCCTTTTTATACACCAATTACGCTTCCACTTGAGTTCGAGCTAATCCCACATGCCTTTTGGACCATTGGATTAGTTTTGAGTGATATTGGCCATCCACGTTTTTGGCGGGAAAAGTCAGATATGCAAATGGGGCTCGATTTTGCAACTAGGGGGTGGCTAGGTATGATGATGAGGAGGGGTTGGAAGAGATAAGGTGAGAGGATGAGGTGATGGGTGAGTGTAGCAGGGTTGCAGACAAGTTGGGAAGGGATAAGGTGTTTGGAGGAAAAGGAGTATAGTTTGTTGTTGGTTTGACCGGGGTCCAAAACGAGATTTGGGGGTCAAAGAAGGTTAATGGCGAGGGGTCTAAATGGAAAGGTTCAAGGCTTGGTTGTTTATTTCAAGGACCATTTTGCAATTTCGAAAGATGAGGGACCAAACACGCCATTTTCTCAAAACTGTTTCAAGGGTCACTTTTGACAACTTTTAATAGTACAAGGACTATTTTGACATTTTCAAACTTCAGGACCAAACTTGACATTTTGAAAGTTTAGGGACCTAAGTTGTAATTTTGAAAATTTAAATCTCAAGGACCAATTTTGACAACTCATGAATCCCTAGGGACTTGAAATGATATTTTCTTTATTTTGTTTTACCAGGACCTGCTTTTGACAACTTTTGAAACTTGGGGACTAAAGCGCCAATTATGCAAACTTGATCGTTTTTCACCGATTTTGATATTTTGCATTTAAAACACATAAAACACTTATTTGTGATATTTTTATCATTTTGATGCATTTTGAGTGTTTTCGGATGTTTTGCAATTTAAATGGTACAAAAATGATGAGTATTTAGACACTCATCAATCACAGTCGGCGACTTGAAAAGCATTCTAATAATTATGACCTATCTCCTGAATTGGTTGCTCATCCACATCTGCATCATATGTCTTTGCATTGCCTTCATCAAGAAACAACAACTCCTCTTCATCCAACACAGCTCCATTATCCTGAGCTTGCATTAGTAACATCTTGTCTTTGAAGTACTCTTCATTTTGAGGGCGTTTTGGAGAAGTGTAGTTCCGTGCTATGTGTCCATCACCACCACAGTTGTAGCACTTAATTGGCTTAGCTTGACCTTGATTTGGATTCCTTCCACGATTCTGATTTGCCACATATCCTCTACCAACTCCACTTCTTCCTGCTCATACGCCTTTCTTGAACCTGGTTGCACTATGACCTTCCATCTCTGCGGTAGCTTGATTGTGTGGGTTTGATCTTTGCTACGAGGTTATTGTTGGTATGTGGGAGAGAGTTCATGTTTTGACTAACCATGAGAGGCAGTTGATTGATGAGGTTTTCCATGAATGTGTTTGGGTCGGGAGGCTTATATGCTAGATCGTGGATGAGCTTGTAATTACCATTACCCATGGGTATGACTTGAGAAGCTTTGGTGGTAATTCCAACATTTGTGTAAAAGTCGTTGAATCATTTGATGAGCTTGTTTCTCCCTCGTTGATTTTGAACCGATCAAGAATCCTTTTTCAAACATGGCATGTCTCTCATTCTAAAGAAGGAAGGCATCTGTTGCTCATAGTTTGTATTCTTCAATCCTTTGGTTAGCTTCACGGAGGTGACAAATTGTTCCATTCGGATTCATGTTGTTCACAAACTTTGAGTTCAAATGAATGTTTGGCATGGTCATTTTGATGTTCCTCATGTCATTCACAAGCTTATGGAATCTCGTAGTACTCATAGACCACCATCATCCGGTTTCATTTTGAAGTGCTCAAACTCATCATACAGGTTGTGATTCTCTGTCTTCCTTGGTTAATTCGAACCACGAGATAAGCATCTTGACATTATCCCATACCGCATTGGCTTCGGTGTTGTGATTGATAAGCTTGTAGATATCTTTTGGAAGACCACAAGTATAATGTTAGAAGCCACGATATCAACATCGAATCTCTTTTTCTCCTTATCATTGAGCTCATCATACGTCTTTGGTCCATCTATTCCATAGATCATTGTTCCATCTGCGTTGTATCAATTAAGTCTCTTGTAGTCTCAATCGATAAGGTCCTTCATCAATGGATTTGAGAATGTTGACCCATTTTCCTTTCCAAGACAGACAATCGATTCGTTGAGCCCAAGAGTCGAGTCGCCTTACATCAAGCATAGGTGGACTAGTATCTCGAACCACCGCTTGAACATCCTCGACAACAATGGAAATAATTGTAGGTATGTTGGTAGACATGTTAACAGATTACACGGATTTTATAACTCTATGATTAAACCGGAAATAGATTCTTTCACGGGATTTTACTAAATCAAGAGAAAACCAGACATAAACAAAAAGTCAACAAAGTCGCTAAGAATTCTTGAACCAAGTCGCTAAGCACCAAGTCGCTAAGTAGCAACTCGCTAATATCTCAATTACTCGTGAACCAAGTCGCTAAGACCCAAGTCGCTGGACACAAGTCGCTAAAGAGCAACTCGCTAAGGTCCAAGTCGCTAACACCAAGTCGCTAAGAATGCTAAGTACAAGTCGCTAACAAAATTGAAAGCAAGTCGCTAACTTCACCAAGTCGCTAGCCGTAGTGGAGAATCCACTAAGTTGTACTGTTTGTCGGCTTGTCTCAATAGACAAGTCGCTAGGACCAAATCGCTAACAATTTACACTACAACTCGCTACCTTTTACTGAAGCAAGTCGCTACGATGAAAAGCACTACGAGAACCAAGTCGCTAGCAAGAAAAACTTCAAAAACACACTTATCAATCCAAAACAAGCTCAACCACAGTAATTCAAGCTTACCAAATCAAAACTCAAGTACTTACAATGATTCTAAACACAAAAGTACACCCAAAATTCAAGCTTTAACACTAGAAATGATCCAAATGATGCAAAAACCACTAAACTTTTTCAAACTCAAAAACCATCTAAAACCACTAGAAATCCAAGGATATGTAAAAGAGATGATCAAACCATGGCTCTGATACCAATTGTAGGATATAGGATTTCACAAACACATTAAACCATAATCACAAGTGGCGTTCAAGATGTTTAGAGAGAGAAAGTTCTAGAGAGAGAAAGGGAAGAGAGTTGGGAACTATGTGAAACAAAGAAAATGGTATTGAGCCCAACCCTCTACCTTGGGAGGTAGAGGTATTTATAGTGTCTTACAAATAAACGCCACCTACGGGTGTGGATCGGGCATACGGTGGGTAAAGACCGAATCCATCCTCCACGGTGTTACTTAACAAACTACTTACTAACATAACTTGACTACGACTACGAGCTTTCTATCGAATACATATACTTGAGGTGACCGACTCTTTAACGACTGAATTTTTAATTCCTAACAGTGTTGATTCTAGTAGTAGCTATAAGCGTACTGTAATTAATTTGAATTCTAATGTTGTGTGCATAACATGTAATGAATGTTTAATTTCTGGTAATCATGATCAATGTGTTGTGTCATTTTTGATGTCATCGAAACAATCCCCAGTTGAGATAGTTGGAAAAGCAAAACAAGTTGAGCAATCTTGGAAACCTATAGGGAAAATGTTTACTAATGGGATTTCAGTGGAAGCCAAATGGTCGAATGTTCACTCTAGGCTAACTATGCCCTTATCTAGAACTACCATACCTAGAGTAGGGCTTGTTAAGGAATGGAAGCCAACCGGTAGAATTATCCCTCTAGTAACACAATGCCCTTTGACTAGGTCTTGTGCATCTACTAGTGATGCCCCATTGATAACACCACGACACCTAGAGTTTCGATAATCCGAGATTTTTGCACTAACCAAAAGGACCCCATTAGCACGTGGGGATCCATTGTTTCAATTATCCATCTTCTTCTGCTTTCATATGCGTGTCGTATAAATCATCCTTTGGTATTTGGATTCAGTCGCTTCAAAACATATGACCGGAGATCGCCACTACCAAGAATTTTGTGAATAAGTTTATCGGACGATTAGATTCGGGAACAACCATTTTGGGAAATTATGGGTTACAGAGATTATGTTTTGGTGTGATGTAATTTCTAGGGTATACTTACGTGGAAGGACTTGGTCACAACTTGTTCTCTCTTGGTCAATTACGTGATTCGGATCTCAAGTGGCTTTTAGAAAACACACATGCTTCATCGAGAATTGGATGGTTTCGATCTTCTTAAAGGCTCTCATGGCACTAATCTATACACCATCTCTCATCAAGACATGATGCGGTCCTCTCCTATTTTCTTGTTGTCCAAAGCCTCAAAGAAAAAATCTTGGTTATGGGACCGCTCGTTTGAATCACTTGAACTTTGGTACCATTAATGATCTTGCTCGAAAAGACCTTGTGCGTGGTCTACCCAGCATTAAAATTCAAAAATATCATCTTTGTTCGCTTGCTAAGCGGGCAAAAGCAAGAATTATTCTCACAATCCCAAAACTGTCAACACAATTATGGAAGTTCTTCACACCCTTCACATGGATCTATGCGACCAATGAGAGTGCGAGTATATATGGGAAGAAATATGTTCTTGTTGTGGTAGACAACTATTCTCGGTTTACTTGGGTGAAGTTTTTGAGAACCAAGGACGAAACTCTAGAGGTTATCATCAAACTGATCAAGTAGTTACAAGTTAGACTCAACAAAACCGTCAGATTCATCCGAACAAATAATGGAACTGAGTTTTGTAAATAAACAAATCATTCAATTTTATGAGAGCATTGGCATCAGTCACCAAAAAAGTGTTCTACGTACTCCTCAGCTTGTTGAAAGACAAAATCGTACTCTTGTGGAGGTTGCACGAACCATGCTAATATTCTCTAAGGCTCCGATGTATCTTTGGGCGGAAGCAATTGCCACTGCTTGTTACACCCAAAACAGATCCTTGATACATACTCTGCAAAACAAAACTCCATATGAGTTGATACATAACCGGAAACCAGATGTCTCTTTCCTACGTGTGTTTGGTGCTCTATGCTACCCAACAAATGACAGTGAAGATCTGGGAAAGTTAAAGGCTAAAGCAGATATTGGATTCTTCATTGGGTATGCACCAGATTTTAAGGGATACCGAATCTACGACAGAAGAACCCAAAAAATTATCGAAACCATTCACTTGACATTCGATGAGCTGACTGAGCAACCGGCTCCTAGTCACACCAGTTCCGGTTCCACGACTAATTTTTTGTCACCTGGACCAATTAGTTTAGGTCTTGTATAGTATGCCACTCCTGCAGTTCCTTATGTACCCCCTTCAGATGAAGATTTGAAGCTCTTGTTTGATCCGATGTTTGATGAATATTTTGAGTCACCAAATGGTGATACCCTAACATTACCGGCCGCAATGCCTCCTGCTCCAAACAATGTCAATGGTCCACCATCATCATCGATCTTCAATCTTCTTACGTACATCAAAGCAACGCGAGAAAATTCTTTAGAAGTAAATCCTTTTGCTCCTCCCGAAGATGCTCCGCTCAAAACATATTTGCTCCCGAATCCCCTCTCGAGACATCTTCTTGGGGATCTAAACACGGCTACCTCATTTCCCTACCCTCAACCACATGAACATCTCGTAAAATGGACCAATGATCATCCGATTGATAACATTATTGGGAATCCTTCTCGTCCGTATCCACTGAAAGCAACTTGCCACCGATGCCTTGTGGTGATTTTATAATTCCTTACTATCCAAATTCGAACTCAAAGATTTCAAGGCGCTATTGATGAGGACTGTTGGCTCTATGCAATGCAAGAAGAAATTCATGAGTTTGACCGACTTGAAGTATGGAAATTAGTACCACCTCCGGACTACGCAATAATTATGCCCTCAAGTGGATCTATAAGGTGAAACTTGATGAGCATGGTGATGTTTTGAAAAATAAGGCATGGCTTGTTGCTAGGGATATCATCAAGAGGAGGAATAGACTTTGAGGAGTCATTAGACCGGTTGCTTGAATAGCGGCTATCGAATCTTTCTCGTTAATCTTGCGGAAAGAACATGATAGTCTACCAAATGGATGTGAAGACCTTTTCTAAATGTCAAGTTAAAAGAAGTAGTCTATGTCAACCATAAGGATTTGTGGATCGGTCATCCCACACGTGTCTACCATCTAAAAAGGCTCTTTCGGGTTAAAGGTGCACCTAGGAATGGTATGACACTTTGTCAAAGTTCCTCACTGCAAATAGATTCTACAAAGGTGTTGTTGACCCTACGTTATTCACTTGGAAAACATGTAAACATTTACTTCATGTTCAAATTTATGTTGATGATATCATATTTGCCTCAACCGATCAAATGGAATGTGACCGTTTTTTAAATGAGATGAGTTCAAAATTTCAAATTTCTATTATGGGGACAAATGTCATTTTTCCTAGGATTACAAATTTCTCAAAGTCCCAGAGGCATTTTTATAAATCAATCTAAATATGCTAATGAAATTTTAAAGAAATTTGGATTTGATTCTTATGACCCTGTTGACACTCCCATGGTGGAGAGAACAAAACTGGATGAGGACCTCTCTGGGATCACGACTGATCAAACTAAGTTTCGTAGTATGATTGGATCCTTGATGTATCTCACTGGCAGTAGACCAGATATTCTTTTCGTTGTATGCATGTATGCTCGGTATCAGGCTATGCCTACCAAAAAGCACCTTGAAGCGGTTAAACGGGTCTTTCGGTATCTCCAAGGAACCATTAATATGGGACTCTGGTATCCGAAGGACACTGCCATGGCACTAATAGCCTATGCAAATGCTGACCATTCAGGGTGTCAAGATACACGTCGAAGTACGTCAGGAGGTGCTCAATTTCTGGGTGATAAATTAGTGACTTGGTCTTCAAATAAGCAATTGAGTACATCCATATCTTCCACATAGGTAGAGTACATTGCCATGTCTGCATGTTTTGCTCAAATCATATGGATGAGATCCCAACTGTCTGACTATGGCTTTGCATACAACAAGATTCCTCTGTACTGTGACAACAAAAGTGCCATTGCTCAACAATGTCCAACACTCTAGATCAAAGCACATTGATATCCGACATCACTTCATTAGGGAAAAATTTAAGAACGGTGTGGTTGAACTTTACTATGTACGGCTGAGTACCAGCTGGCGGATATCTTCACTAAAGCTCTTCCAAGAGAACGGTTTCAATTTATTCTCCCGCGACTTGGTATGAAGAGTCTGAAGCCGAAAAACTCAAACGTCTGCAAGAAGAGACTGAGGAGTAATGGAGTTGCTTCGCTTGTACATATTTAAAACCAAAAGAAAAAGTAGAAAAATTTAAAACCTACAAAAACCCATAAAAAATTAGAAAAATAGAAAATACCAAAAATAGTTTTTCAAGGCATGTCTTCTGGCATCGATAAATTTCGGTCCTAGAATTGTCATTCAATAATGACACGGGTCTTTAAATGAAGTTCGAGCAGAAGTTCAAAAGTTTTTCAAAACATATCTACAATGGCTTGCTATCATTTCAGATAAGCAACCCAAAGGAAAGTGCTACACAAAATAGATTTTCATAAATATCGAGCACTTATCATAAAACAAAATGAGGAAAGCACGTCACCAAAAAGACGGATGTCCCTATACAAATGTTTTTCCTTCTATGATTTTTCATAAAAATATTTGTATTTCACATGGTGGTAACATATTGTTTGAAAATAAATCGGACTCAAATTTTGCAAATCAATCGGACTCAATTTTTTCATAAAATTTGTCACTCAATCAATGACTTGGGTCATCGATTGAGGGGGAGAGTGATTTCAAATTTCATATTTTCAAACATTATATCATCAAACGAGTCCATTTGTACATTTTAAGTAGTGAATAAAATATTTGTTGTTATGTGTCAGTGTATGATATTTCTTATATTCAAAGATCTTTCAAAATGATTTTGTATATTCAAAGATCTCTCTAAATTATCATACCTGACACTAATATTCTCCCTCATAGATTGAGGGGAAGCGTTGTAATGTTCCTTTATCAGTATATATTAAACCAGACCACATTTTCTCCCAAATTTTCTAACTTATTTAAATCAATTGAGATCATAAATCTCAAAAGGTTTGAAATTTTTGATCGGGGGAGAGAATGTGATTTAAATAAAATCTGATAAAAAATGTGATTATTTAAGACTCAAAAAGGCACTCCTCCCTCCATGTGCTAAACGATTTCAAATACCGATGCACATGTTGAGGGGGAGCATTTCTGAATGATCAAAAATAATTGAGGTACAAATACTTTGATATTTATCACTAGTACCTTGATTGATTTTTCAATTGGTTTTAAAGCAGAGAGAATACTACCTCATGATTGACCTTGCATTTACTTTATTGGATTTATAAGGATAGTAAGGTTAGGTATTCGTTCTCACGATCCCGCCAGAGTTGGAGGATCTACCAGGACAATCCACTAGTTAGTGTAGAAGTCATTAGGTACTATTAAAAAAGGAGAAAAGTGAGAATAAGGGAAGAGTGCCGACTAAGATGAAGCTAGGACTGGAACAAACACAACAAGGTTCTAGTGATGAAGTCTCGGTAAGCGATGAAGGGGTTGAAGAATGAAAAAGAAATATAAAGATAAAGGGTGAAAAGAAATAGCCCTCCAAATATTCTAATATAGGGCAGAAACCGGGTTCAATTCTGTTAGGATCCAAATATTATTGTGTTGATGATTCGGGTGGTCTTGGGAGATCAAAATACATGTTTTCCATTTTAGAGAGAGAAAGTAGAGAGAGAGAGAGGGTGTTCTTGCTAGAGAGTTGGTTTACAAAAAGTGAAAGATTAGATTAGAAGCACCACCCTTCCATGGATGGAAGGGTATTTATACTACAAATACACGACCTCCTATCGGCTGTGGATCGTGGATACGGTGGGTAAAGACCCGTCCTTCCTCCACGGTGTTGCACTAAACTATTTTACGCCATTGAAAACTAATTAACTACTACATAACGTAAATAAAGATATGTCTACGAGCTAACTTATGCTAGATAATATTAGGGGTGACCGACTCTTCACTATGGAATTTTCTAATTCCTAACAATCTCCCAAGGAGGTCACCTCATATTTTACATTTTGAATCCTAGCATTCTATTCTTGACTTTGTTCTTGAGCTCAGACTTCAATTCTTCAATTCCGCAATCTTTGTGCTTTTGTAGTGCAACTTCAAAGTCCGAGTGCTTTGTACTTTCGGTGGAGGTCTTTGAACCGATCCACATCTTTGATGATCTTGAGCTTTCTTTGAGATCATCGCCCACAAGAAATCTCTCGGATCATCCATAGTTGTGTTGCCTTCATGTGATGTTGTGACTTTCGGACCGACATGCTCACACTTTTGAATCATGACATCTTTCCATCGAGTAGCGGAAGCCTTCATCGGTTCATGATATTTGCGCAGCAGTAGCGAAGCATAGTATAAAAATATCGAACCGTGTTATGTAGATATGCACCAGTCATGATTTCTTCAATTAAGTGTGGTTCTTTGTGAACATGCGGCATTGGATTGACTCCTCAATTTCGATCACCGCAATCGTCGGGTGTACCGCACAAGACGATTAGCAATAAAGCACGAAAGTGTCTTTGATCACTTTCGTTGAATTGAGGTACACGCCCACGGTTCCCGCTGATCAAGACAAGTCTTACTGTGATCGGTAGGATTCCTAAGAATCTCCTTGACAGGGTTTCGCAATTGTTCTAGTTGTTCTCAAACCGAACGTCTCAAAGAAGACAACACGGAGTGAGTGAACCAAATAATTGAGATTCACCGATTGATGAAAAATGATTTGAAAAACAATCGCGTATTGCTTGAAGAAAGAGTTTTGCAATCTGACGAAGGTTTTGTGAGAAAGATCAATTTTCAAACAAAATACTTTTGTATTAGAGAATGAGTACACATTCGACGTGTTAGCGAAAAGAAGAGATTCGCACATCGAACGGTTTTTCCAAAAGTATTCGTCAATTCCATTCTGGACCAAGGTTGATTCAAGGCCGAATCGCCCCATTGTTTCTATCCGCTTGTCACAAGTTTGATCTTACGAGAAGATCTCACATGTCACCCACCAAGAGCTTGTTTGATGTTGGCTCTAGAAGGATTTCCATCTTCATCGTGAATATTTTCATATCACTCGGATGTTCTGGCAATACCACAAGGATAATGCGTAGGACTCTTAATATGTACTTACTTTCCACATTGTGTGAAACAACAAGTCTTCAATAATTTAGTGTCCTAATGAGATATTGTGGATGATCTCTTGGCTCTAGACTCAATCGTGCACATTTGGTTCCTGTGTCGGAGACTAGGGAGAGGGTCTCCTTCTTCAATATCAACAATCTCTAAGAGAAAGTCGATAGATAATGTCGGTTCCCCGTGAGAATGAAACAAGCCCTTTTAAGAGGAACTTGAGTGGTTTGAGAAGTTTAGTGCGGTGCATCGGGTCCATGATGTCTTGTCTTCAATACCGGTGTTACCTTAGTAACCACCAAGAGCATATGAATTGAACCCGGTTCGCCCTAAGGTTGAATTGATGGAGGGCTATTTCTTTTCACCCTTTTCACATTCATTTCTTTTCATTCTTCAACCCCTTCAAGGCTTACCGAGACTTCATAACTAGAACCTTGTTGGGTTTATTCCAAGACTAGCTCGGCCTCGACCGCACTCTTCCCATTCCTCATTTTTCTCCTTTTTAATATACCTAAGGACTCTACACTATCTAGTGGATTGTCCTCGGTAGATCCCTCCGCTTACGGCGGATCGTGGGAACGAATACCTAACCTAACCATCCTTATAACTCCATGCATAAAGTAAATTGGTCGGTCTTTTGGTATTGTTCTTTCCTTCATGAAACCAATTGAAAAATCATTTGGAAAAACAATCAAGGTACTTGTGATACGAGATCAAAGCATTTTGTACCTTAATAGTTTTGATCATTTAGAAAACCTCCTCCTCAACATGTGCGTATGATTTAGAAATTGTTTAGCACAAGGAGGCAAGAGGACTTTGAAATATTTTCTTTGATCACAATTTTCATACGAAAAAGCCATTTGATTTTCATGGTAAAATTCTCCCCCTCAATATGTGCATAGGATAAGAGAAATCATTTTAACACATAGAGGCAAGAGTTCTTTTGAAGCACATCCACGAACACATAAGCCATTAAGAAACCATTTAAAACTCAATCAAGGTACTTTATGAATCTCTTTTAAAAAACTTTTGTACCTCGATGGTTTTGCTCCCCCTCAATATGTGCTTCAAGATTCGAAAGTGTTTAGCACATATGAGAGAAGCGACTGCACAACCGAATCAAAACGATCAACTTTTATCAAATTTCATTATTAAATCACAAATTCTCCCCGATCAAAAATATCAAATCCTTTGAGATTTTGGATCCCAAGTGATTTAATTAGGTTTAGAAAACATGGGAGAAAATGTGGCCTTGTTTAAATACTCATCCGGTTTTGGATAAATCCTCCTCCTCAACATGTGCATTATGTATATTGAAATCGTTTGGCACATGGAGGCAGGAGTGCCTTTAAAGGACTAAAACCAATTCCATTTAAAAGCAGATTTGAGATTTAAATCACGATCTCTACCCCGATCGTAAATATCAAACCATTTGAGATTTGTGATCCCAATGATTTAAATCATTTAGAAAAATTTGGGGAAAGACGTGGCAGATTCAATTTTGAAAGATGATAGATAAGGACCATTTTAAGACATTAAAGATTGTTAGTGTCGTATGATAGTTTTTAAGAGATCTTTTAAGTAAAACAAAACAATTTCACAATCAAACAAGAACAGAAAAAATTTCATTTTGAAAGACCTTGATTCTAAAGAAAAAATCATACCATGACATAACATTAAATCTTTAGATCACCACATTTTAACGTACAAACCGGAACTTTTATGAAGAAATATTGTTTGAAAATATTTTATTTTAAATCACTCTCCCCCTCAATCCATGACAGAAGCCAATAATTGAGTGACTAAGGTTTTGATAAAAAGAAGACCGGTGATTTTCAAGAATTTAGTCCAATTAATTTTCAAAACAATATTTTCCATTTTCAAAACAATTTAATCAAATTATTCAAAATTGTTTAAAAATGGTATCCTGCACAAAGATTCGTTAGGTGGTTGAGAAGCTTCCGTTGTTGTTGTAGGGTTTGGAAGAAAAACCGTCTGCAAATGCAGTGAGACTTCTTCTTACGTTGCATTTTGAATGCCAACTGAGGTCAAATTAAGCTCCGTTTCTTCAATCACTTAGAAGAAAACCATCACGATGCAATGAGACCTCTTCGTTGCATTTATGCCAACTCTCCATAGAAGTCCAAATAAGCTCCGTTTCTTCATTTGTCAACCCAAGAAATAGTTACCCTTTCCTTCGCATCCAATCATCATCATTAGTGGGATCCGGATCGGGACATTCTTATATCCATGATATACGCGACACGTTAGTGAACACACATACGAGATATATGGTGGTCGACATCACCCATAACAAAGAATCGACTAATTAAAGTCAATTCAACATAACAATCGATCATATATAGCATGGGAATAATGTGTTCATCAAACTTTAATCATCTAAACCTAACAATCATATCCTAGAAACCTAGTCCTTCAACATAGGCAATTATATTTTTCATTTTAACACGAGGATAATTAAGACAAATTGTTAGATGATATAAATTTGAAAAATATTCTTCCCTCAATCAATGACTCTTTTTCTTGAAAAGTTTTAAAAGTCTTTGAAGTCATCGATTGAGTTTTTGAATTAATACTGAAAAACTCGATCCTGATTGATTTTTTCAAGCAACTCATTTCACCACCATTTTGAAATACAACAAATATTTTTCTCGAAGAATTATAGACAGAAAAACATTTGTGTAGGAACAACGATCCTTCGACATACTTTCCTTAAATTGTTTTAGGATAAGTGCACGAAATATTTGAAAATTGTTTAAGCGTAGCACTTTCCTTCCTTTAAGAACGGGTTGCTATCTCAAATAATAGCAAGCCATAGTTTAACACGGGTTACAATCAAATAAGCGCAAGCCATATTTTGAGACATGTTTAGAAAAGAATATTTACACCTCCTGCCGAACTTCATCTATGGTCCCGTGCCATTATTGAATGACATTTCTAAGACCGTAGATGTTATCGATACTGTAAGACATGTCATGTGAAAACATATTTTTGGTATTTTTGAAATTTTCTCGATTTTTATGGGTTTTGAAGGTTTTGTATTTTTCTATTTTCTTTATGTTGGTTTTATATTTTGTATTTTGTTTTCTTCGGTTTTATATTTTGTATTTTGTTTTTCAAAAAATATTTACAAAGATAGAATAGATGATATAGTTAAAGAAGATGATGATACGAGTACCGAGATAAGGATATCGAAAAGACGTCGAGAAGATAGAAGTCATCAACTCTTAAACATTCACCACCAAAGCTTCCTGTGGCTCTTGAATCAAGAAAGAAATTGAACCATCTCGAAAGTGAGACTGCAGCTTCCCCAAACCGAAAATCCTTTGGATGAGCAGATTCAAGCTCTATTTCAAGCTTTCCTTAGCCAGTGTGCAGAGATGCACACCATAATCATAAATCCACCGCTCCTTTTAGACCGATAATCGAGAATCTCCGTTCGGGTTATATCATCCATAAGATCAAGAACGTATCATCCCACACATAAATAATCTTCTCAAATTTCATAACC